>JAHLJT010002630.1:26261733-26322372 GCA_031308135.1 Acheta domesticus
AAAAAATAAATGTCGGTTTATAAAAATATTTTTAGTTGTGGCTTCAATTAAACGAATGTTATCGGAGTATATTGCTACGCAAGTACTTTGCAACGCAAAACTAAAATTGGGGTAAAGCGATCCATGAAATGTTTAAAGTTTTCCACCAATGTTTTTTTCCTGCGTAATTATTTTTAAAAACATGTTTTTAAGCCATCGACAAGCCAATTAATTTTCGTTTGTTTATTGAAAATTAATAATTTTAAACAAATTACAATTTTTTTTTATTACAATGAACGTATTCGTTAGTAAAAACACTAATTTATAAACATCACATGAATTTCTTCACTTTTTGTCAATATGCTCAGAGTAATTTTTAACAAATTTGGAAGCTACATACAAAAAATTGTTTAGAACTTTCGTTATACTGCAAATTTTATGAGATGGAGTCCGCTATTTTAACTGTTTTTTGTAGAAATTTTAACTTTATATTTTAGGATAGCCATTTCACGCATTCTAACCAACGGTACTGTTGGACGTGTAATATTGGTTATATAACATTTTACACAAAGGCATGAAAATAATTATGAGAATATCAATCCATATTGCTTCACACATTCAAACGGAAAATTATTTCTCATCGTATATTTATCTTTACTAAAGACATTATTGGACTTCAAAGGCCACGAGTTTGAAAAGTCAAAGAACAATCTATGCAACAGGTGGAGAAGATCAAAGCCAAACTCTTCATTAATCCTATATAATTTACAGGCGTAAATTACGTTCTAAATTATTAACTTCATTGATTGGTAAAAAACAGCATTTTTCCGAAAATACACTACTTACCTATCAACACCACTATACCACAATTTTCTTAATGTAGAGTAATTTAAAGTCCTGAAATGTCAAAGATTTTCTTATAATGTTTCAGAAATCTGAATATGAAAACACTGTTATCGTCTCGCGATATTTTTGGGCTTATCTGAATGACTGAATAATCATGAAAATATTGTATTGAGATTCCTTGCTAATAGGGTTTGTAAATCATTCTGCTGAGCTGCATCGTTTTGGAGGTTTCTTCGAGATAAAATATGCAGCTACATGAGCGAGATCTCTTATGAAGTCTCCTAGGAATCTCTCGCCTTTACAATTGTGGCGGTCGAGAGCATTCTGATTCCGTGGAAGAGAATAGTAAGTTCTGCAGCTCGGGCTGTTACGGGGCAATTAGCCATTGCAAGCACGGAATAAGTAAGTGGTAAAACATGTTTCCAATTGTGAGGAACATAAGTGGGTGTTTGATTTCCGTGTGTACAACTACTTCACCCATAACACATTACACCGTGTTCAATTTATCGCGAAACTGAGTCCGGCACAGGATTCCGCAGGCAAATGCGTAAACGGACCAGTGAGGCCTCAACATAACACAGACTTCATGTTATTAGTAACGGTGAGCGGTTGTACAACAGCTCATTCTTACTCGTATCATTGGTAACGGTTAATTAATTTTACACGGCACTTTCTTTCCCTACTAACATTGCTTCTACATTTCCACAGAGAACACAGACACCATAGTATTACGGTAATATATACACACACATACACAGGATGTTGGTGTGTATATAAGAGCAAAACTCCAAAAACCGTTGGATCGATCTCCATGAAAGTTGGCACTTCTACGTGTTTTTTCACCTAGAAGGTTTATGTTTTGTTAATTCTGTTGCAACTCCACTACACGGCGCTACATATTCACTACATATCCACTACCATATTCACGTCAAATGCAACCTGCAACACACTCGGCAGCATTTGATCTATATCGTTAAATAACTCCGAAACGAGCGTCCTAGGGCCTTTAAAAATAAAATTTTGAGACCGAACGCCCCCCAAAGAACCATTTCTCACACCGTAATCTACAGAATGAAATCTTCCTGAAATTTCTATTAAATTGTTGCTGGCCCGGCGCTTCCCGATTACCTCACCTGCTCTGAGACGTGCAAAATCTGCAAGTAAATGTGAATGAGAGGGACAGAGAGCAGCAGAGACAAAGACACACAGAGACAGACAGGTTAGGGACAAGGTAAGGGAGGAAGGGAAGAGACAGTGAGAAACAGAGATGGGAGGAGGAAAGAGGGAGATTAAGGGCAGCACAACGTCTGTTGGGTTTTGCTAGTAAAGCAAAAAGCCTGTAGTAATAAATTACAAATTTGCACATCTTCATTCGTAACCGCTATTCATCCTTAGGAGTTAGGACGTTTAGAAAACGCAAGAAATTGTAATTATGTATTCACAACGATGCTCTATCGTGTAAGAAAGTACTCTCTGCAATACGCTCTGGAGAAAAGTTTATGAATTTGTCTTGTATTTCTTTTTGAACTATATTCTCTTTGGCCAAAATCTAAAGACATATTTTTCTTTTCTTCTTAAACTTTTTTTAGTACAAAAGTTTTTATAATCATACAACTCATCAACATATACAAGAAAAGTTATGACCAGATCTTAAAAAGCTCTCAACATTTTGTAACTATTGCATTAAAACGAAGTTTAGCAGCTCAGCTTCTCAAAAGCGGAAGTCTCTTCGATTATTGAAAATCGAGATACTTATAAGAATATTGGTGTACGTAATTGTTAACTTTAATCTGTTTATCGAAAGCATTTACGTGCAATTCTTTGTGTCGTTATTATACATGTATAGATATAGATTTATATTACAGAGCAGGGCTGTCCAACTTACAAGGGCTTATGAGCCACGTATCAAATTCCAGTTAAGCAGAGGGACCGCACAGTCATTAAGATGGTTTTTACCCTAACTACTGAGATTATACTGAAACAAACGTAAATTAGATACTACTTTTTATTCAACATACTTAATGATTATTGTACAAACAACGAGAAAATGAATATATCATTAAATAAAAATAAAATGAATTGTGCAATGGTATTGTATTGGTTGGTATAATAAAATTTTTCAAAGCAGTCGCGGGCCGCACAAAAAGATCCGGCGGGCCGCCAGTTGGAAAGCCTTGTTATAGAGAATAATGAAAGGTGGCCAATGAAGCAAACAATTCTTTTAAATGGGATCGATGAAAGAAAAAGGTTGGAAACTTCTGCCCTATCCCCAACTATGTCCACTATAACGTCTTTCAACCCTTCGCGTCCGAGTAAGAATTTCACTTTTGAAGTTTAGTAGCTGTCTTCTCTTCCCTGCAATTGCTCTCTAAAGCATCTTTTTTAAAGCGTTCAGCTGCGGATATAATAATGCGGATATAATGCGTAGCTTAATACATTTTACTTTAATTTTATCCAAATACTTACACTACCAACTCCTATTATTACACCAAAAGCTGTGTTTCTTTGATTTCAAATAAGACTGGAAGACATAGTAGGACAATTATTTTTTCAATATTTTGTTTATATTCTTTATTATCAATTTAAAATGTAATTTGAGAAATATAATAATTATGAAAACTAGATTAAACTAGTTAGACGAATAATTATTAAAATTATAGGATGTAATTCTTTTGTCTTTCGAACGTGATCTAGAACGCAGGAATGTGCATATTTCTTACTAAGTCGAATGATATTGATTTTACCCGTAGGTTCAGTTTCAATGTTGTTTCAAAGATGAAATGTCCAGGCATTTTTAAATGATTTTTCTGGGATACCAACTTCTTGCATGAGAGACACATTGTCAATTGAATAATTTGTACTTTGAAAATGTAGATCAACACACTCCAAATACATTAATGCTCAGTTTCTTTGTTTGTAGATAATACAACGTGCTAATTCACATAGTAAACATATTTGATTAATAAAAAAAAGAAATCCAAGTAATATTAAATTAAAGTAGGGAAAGTTCTATACTTTCGTACATTAATTAATTAATACTTTAAAAAGGTCACTCAGCACAAGAGACGTAAAATTCGTTCCATTTTTTTTTCACATACTTTTGTAGGATAATCTTAAGTTGTACAACACAGCGATTTAAAAAAGTGCATTTACGACAAATATCGTACGCCAGGCAAGACCTGAAAATCCCACAATATCTTAGTTCTTTTTTGTTTCATTTATTTCATCAGGGTAGTGTATTTTAAGGCTGGCATCCCACTTGACACGCTAGCCGCATGGCCGTGTAAACACTGATGCCATCTAGCGGTTGAAGTACGGTACTACTACGGGAGAACGTCTCTAAAGAGGCCCGTTCACGCTGAGAATAGGTACGTGACGGATAGCAATGTGTTGTAAAGAAAAATACATGTACTATAAGTAGGTTTTTGAAATGGGATGTTGATACTGACACCTGATGAATGATACAGGGGGCCAGGGAAGAGCAGAGACAGGAGAGGGTGCGCTTGAAAATTATTTTTCTCCGATTAAAAGCTTCTGCGTTCAGACTCGTCGACAGTCCAGCATTGGCTGCAGTGCGCACTGGATCCAATTCATCCAAATAAGGGAATAAGACATAAAATAATATTTATTTTTTACTAATTCGTTATTGCTTGTTATTGCCTTCGATACGGAGCTTCGTATACACTGCACAACATAGCTGGATCAAGAGGGTCATGTTTACGAAGGAAATATGGAAAAGAGTTGAAAGATTCTACTGTTCTCTTTTAGAGGGAATTAAGAAAGGGAATTATGGGAGGAAATATGAAAAGACAAACCGAGTCAAGTTAACAACTAGTTAACACTAGAACTGCGGCAGGGGTCAAAATGACACCTACATCAGTTGTTTCTTGAATACTAAATTCAGTTTTTAAGTGTTTTCTTTTAAACAGTGTGACTTTTCCTCATATTTTTTATTCTCTTCATGATGCTATATTTGGAATATATAAAATATTATTATTTTAATGTTTTATCATGTCATAATTAGTAAATACGTAAAGATGAATCAATAAAAATTGTGTCACAAAAAGCCCTCCAACATTTTGTTGCCGCTCTACCATTAGAATTATTATATCAAGAGACTTCGTAGTACAAAAAGAAAATAAAGTACAATGATGACATACAATCTCTCAGAGTAATAACCGAGGGTGAGCTCACTGAGATTTTCTCAGGGAACTCACTCCCGGTTATTAAGCGGACATAATTTAAAATGACTTAGAATACATTTCTTTATTTTTCACACAATGCAAATCAAGAAAACCAGTGAAATAATAAAGACCTATCGCAGCATGCGTAAAATAATTTTTATTGTTGATGCAACACTGTGCTTTGTGATTTATCATTTTTCTTTCACGTAAATTTACTTAGTGAATCTTATCATGAGTTTTGGGTATTTATGTTTTTGATATTTTACCAACATTTTGTTAATATTTTAAAACAAAATAATTTCGTAAATGTAATTTAGTAACAGTTTCGATACGATGTTACCTGTTGGAAAGAAGATACAACCTAATGTGCAAAATATCATTGTACTCGTACGTGGTATTTTTAAACGACTTATGTTACAAAATGTAGGGGGTATAATTAGGAAATGCTACGCACACAAACACGTTCAAACTGGCATCATCAAATAGTGGAATCACTTTCATCGAATTCACTAGCTACGGTTAATTGGATGTTCTAGGTCCAGCACGAAACCGCGTTTAAATAGAGCATAACATCCGATCGGTTGAGCAAAGAGTTTTAACTTGAATAGTTGAGTTTACAGCTGTAGCCAATTTGACGGCTCATGATACCTCACAAATTAGTAGCCTATATTTACGCAGAGAATGTTGTTCTGGCGCCCTTGGCGCGAGTGAGTTCCGCTCTTGATTAGCGACGCAACTCGTTAAACTCCGATGCGCCCATTTACTGAACCACATCGGCCTCCGTTTTGGAACGCAGTTCTCTGCTTGCTGTTCAATCGGATGTCGCGCCGGATTTGCAACAGCCTAGTCGGAGCCTCCACAAGATTCGAAAGGGCGCCAAATAAATCCTATTTATACACTTTATTAATAAATTGCTCTCTAGAATAAGTAATATACAGGGTGTCCGGGGAGGAAACGTCGAAACTTCGAAAATAACCTCTTAAGACAATTCTAAGCATATTTTGTCTAATAAACTACATGGATATTCCGAATGGTTGACCCACAATAAGCACTCAAAAGTTGGTTTGAAAAATTAATTTCTAGGCAAAACTTTGCATTATAGAAGCATACAAACGCTTCAGAAACATGTAAATTGTTTATTATTTACAAAAAAATGAACATACTTATTCAGAAAGAAAAAATGAGCGAGAAACAAAAAAAGCACCCAATTTACACAATTCGACTGCTTTTATTATTTCTAGCTTAATTTTTCTGTGTGTGCAAATATATTCATTTCTTTTGTAAACAATAAACAACTTACATGTTACTGGACTGTTTCTATGCTTCCATAATGCATATTTTTTGCCTAAAAATCATTTTTTCACACCAACATTTGAGGGCTAATAGCAGCGTAACCATTCGGAATATACACGTGGTTTATTAGAGAAAATACGCTTAGAATTGTCTTAAGAGCTCATTTTCGAAGTTTTGACGTTTCCTCCCCGGACATTTTGTATACTGATGTTACAAATAATGATACAAACTTTATATTACTATTTTGATCCATTAAATTAAAAATAGTTATTTTTATAAAAAAAAATTAAGAATTCATTATCACGTACATCAGTTTTGACCTACTTCGTGTACCTTTCGATAAAGGTACTTTTTCTTTTTCAAGTACTAGTATTTTGTCTTTTTCTAGTACAAGTAGTTCCTGAAATAATTACTTAGTGCAACTAGTAGTAATATATTGCACTCCTATACCTACTGGCCAGTGCTTACACGCAACACTCACCGTGCTGGATACTCGGATTGACATGAAATTTCACCACCTGAAGAACACCATGCAAAACCTATATACGCAATTTTGAAGTGCTATGGAATATTATAAATGGTGTTTTATAGGCATTTTGTATTAGGACCTTTCGTGACCTTCGCGCTTCCCGCTGCGGGCGAGCCGTTGCTTCAGCAGCGCTAGAAACGTTACGCGGCGTCTATCAGCCGGTGTCAGATTTCCAAGCGCGTTCGTTCCATCTGAACCTGCAAAGTAAATACCCGTTTTTGTCACCCCGCCTGCCCTCCAAGTAACAGAGACCTTGCCGATAGGCCGATAGTGCAGGCGCGGTGTATGAGTAACGTCCGCAGAACCAGCAGCAAGCAGCGATTTCCGCCCTTCAACGGTCGGTAAGGTCGAGAAAGGTCCCAATACTAATTATCGCAAAAACACTACTTGCAATGCTTCACAGCACGTAAAAATTTGTATGTAGGAGTTTTGAAAGGTGCTGAACAAGCTGGTAAAATCTCAAGTCAATCCGAGTATCCAGCACGGTGAGTGTTGCGTGTTAGAAAAAGACAAAAAAACCTTCGTCGAAATGTTGTACGAAGTAGGACAAAATAGATGTCTGTGACTGAATTATTATTTTTTTAATGAAAATAACTATCTTAATTTCATAGGATCAACTGAGTCACTGCACTGCCTCAGACCGGAAGGTTCTACTTTCGAGTCCCGACAGTGCCGGATTTTCGACACTAGCTTGTCAGCTAAGTCGGATTCAACAACTATCTGGAGACATTTAGCGGAAGGCTGCACTGATCGGCAGTTTTCCGTGGTTTCTCCCATCAACACCAGGTGAATGCTGGAGCAGTACCCTAACAAACGGAACACGAACCGCGCGCGATCTTTCCTTCCTCTTCCTTGTCCTATCCTCTCCTCTTACTCACACACTTACACTAACATGCACTACACTACCTCACATGTCGGGAGACCGGTCGGGAGCTGAGAGCTTGTCCCGGCTGGGGCGTTGCCCCGCTGGTGGGAGATACCTGGTTGAGGGGAAAAACCCCGCTAGTCGACGGTAGGTCGGCGCCGGATCTCTCCATCCAGCGGGGGAAAGATCATCGCCACCTCCCGAGAAAAAACACGCACTACACTTACGGGACTAATGATCTTAGTAGTCGACGCGCCCGGAATCATTAATGGATCAACCAAAAGCCATCGACGACGGATTTTCGGCACTAGCTACATAGCTAAGTCGAATCCTACTACAGCAGAATCGCGGTAATGCGAACCTGGCTAATCCGAAATTCCGAGTAATGCGAAAGAGATGCATATCAGTTAAGTGTTGTGAAGTGCAGTGCAGTGAAGTGAACTGAAGTGAAGTGGAGTAAAATGAATTGGAGTAAGGTTTGCGCTGTGAAATTATGTACCATTATTCTTAATTATTGTTTGTTTTTTTTGTTTTTTCTAAATCAAGTACTCTCTTGTAATTTAAATATTCTGCCACCAAGTAATGATACTTCATTGCAGAATTAATAATAAATCTAAAATCTAATCTAAAGCCGGATGTGCACCAAGTCACCCAAACAAACAAGTGGCGATAATTTAGAGCTGGCCCTTTGCGAGTTGGCAACACTGCGTCGAAGGTCACGTGTGCGGCGAGGAGTGCCGGTAACAGTTTGCCTGCTACATTACTGACACCGATTCACAGTCCTGTATGTAAACGGTATGTGTGTGTAAGGATTGAGTACAAACGATTGAGTACATATGTGTGTACTTACAATTTTAATGGTACTTGCACCTTAAATTTGTCTTCGTTATGCATTGTAGCTGAAGATTCCGTTATTTGTTTTCCTTTTCTCCGTGTAACACAAGTTTTTTATAATCAAAGATACCATCAGCCCCCATTACCTTGGATTATCGTGACCCTGCTGTACTGCCTCGAGGAGAATTCTAGCGGCCGGCTGCTCTGATCGGAGCTGCTCTGATCGAATGCCGGACCGGCAGAGATGGCTCAGTGCATCAACCTGATGTCACTGCAGTCCCTCTGACCGGGAGGTCCTAGGTTCGAGTCCCGCGGCGGCAGGATTTTCGACACTACCTTGTCAGCTAGGTCGAGTGCAGTCGCTGTCTGGAGGAGAATTCTAGCGGCCGGCTGCTCTGATCGGTAGTTTTCCGTGGTTTCTCCGATCAACACCAGGTGAATGCCGGAGCAGTACAATAACAAACGGGCCACGGACCGCGCGCGATTTTTCCTTGTCCTATCTTCACCCCTTACACACACACATTAACATGCACTACACTACCACACATGCCGGGAGACTAGTCGGGAGCTAAGAGCTTGTCTCGGCTGGGGCGGTGCCCCGCTGGTGGGAGATACCTGGTTGAGGGGAAAACCCCGCGAGTCGACGGTAGGTCGGCGCCAGATCTCGCCATCCAGCGGGGAAAAGATCACCGCCACCTCCCGAGAGAAAAACACGCACTACACTTACGGGACTAATGACCAAAGTAGTTGACGCGCCCGGAAACACGAATCAATCAATCAATCAATCGAATGCCGGAGCAGTACCCTAACGGGCCTCGGGTCACACACGATTTTCTCTTGCTCTTCCTTGTCCTCTCTTTACCCTTCACCCCGTTTACACTTACATGCACTATCTGCAACACTTGTTGTGAGAGCAGTTGGGAGATTGGCTTATTTCGGCAGAGGTGGTGCGCCGTTGCGGAAGATAGAGTAAGATATCCCGCAAGCAGATTTGTACTCTCTCAGTCTGAATCAGTGAAAAACTACTGATTGACAGTGACTATTCACTGACGGTGTCAGTTAACCCTGCCACTGACAATCAGTGAATTGAGCTGAATAAATCAGTGAAAACTGGGTCCACTTTTTGAATCAGCGAAACTTCATTGTTAGAATCAGTGAAGACGACTGAACGATCAGTTAGCGATGGTGGCGCGGCACTTTTACCACTGACGACCAGTGAAATACATGCGTCATAATGAAAAGGTTCGCGTATTTGCTGATTGTCAGCGAAACTACCCATTTCGACTGAAGATATCAGTGACTTCGGCTCTTACTGATTGAATCAGTGACAAATTCACTGATTCAGATTCAGAGAGTAGGCCTGTAAACATTCCATGTTTTCTATTATTTTGCATTACTTTTCCTATATATTTTATGGTATCGTCAGTAGTAAACAAAAAATGTAATGTGCATTGTTGTCATTTGAAGATCAATTTGAGTGACTACTTTAGTAATATTCCTAATGGCTAAGATCTTACTTCACCCACATCTTAATAATCCTGTTTGTAGTTCCAAAAATAGTCTGTCTTCATGTGTTTTTCGAACCTGAAACCAATACTCCTACATTTCACTTTTGTCAACTTGGGAACTGCATCCAAAATTTGCTACTGAAAAAAAGTGTTCAATCGCATTTACCAACCATTTCTTTCTCAGATATTGCCAGCTTGAAGCACCAATAATGCGAATGACTTTGTGATGTCCAGTAAAGCGTATCTCGGTCCAATATATGCGAAATGAAGCTTGAGAAGGCAGCGCGTTTCTGGCTGAAATCACTTTCACGACTAGCCGGCGCTCTATAGCCGTTCTGTGTCTAGCGAGTAAAATTTGCATAAGAACTTTATTGGAATTTCTTGTAACGGAAATGCAGTTCCTCCCAGAAAATAATTGACTTTCAGTAAGTAATTATACATAACTTTGGCAAAGAAATTATTTATATAGGCAAATAATCAGTTTATTGCCTTATCCCAGAACGTCTATAATCCCAAGGGGGAAATCTATTAATCTCGCATCCTGTGAAGCGTTTGCGTATTGCGTTTGTGAGTAATACGAACTCATAGCACTGGCGTTACTACAAACATAATAATTGACGGCAAATATTACGAACTAAAACTACGGAATAAATTCAAAGACCCTCATTAATATTAATTACAATGATTAGGACTTAATTCAATTTCTTAAATACTAAATTTAAGGTTGTTTTCATTTCGGTTTTATTATAAATAATATATTCTAACCGAGATCCTTTAGAGGAATTCTAACAATGTTAAGGAGACCTTGTAGGGACTGTAATTCTTCCCATTCGTCACATACAGTTTTTACTGTTTATTAACAAAATAAATCAAAATCATATCAGGAGTCAACATGAGAACTTTGTGCTATTTGCGATTGGTGCTACTAGTTGACGCGATCCAGGAAGGAATCAAATTTAGAGCCTCAGGTATTTGTTTTAGTTGTTTCGATACATTGCGTTTTCGGAATCCAACATTGTGTGTATTACTCGCGCAACGTTTCTTGACCGATGCATCGAAGAAATGCGGGTAGAGTGAGGGGTATTAGTTACGAAATCGGCCTCTAAAATTTATGAAGCAATGCCAATCTCTGGAGAATCAGTCATGCCTTCGCAACTTTCTCACTATACTGCGATTTTTGTAGGAAAAGCTCTCAAGATAACTCAAATCCCATCTTCGCGATGGAATATGTCACGGCATTTCGCGTCTTTTCTCGGTCTTGCCGGTAGAAGTCGCATGATCGCAAACACTGCTTCATACGGTCGCGATCGTGCGAAATCTAGCGGAACGACTGTGAATGATACGAAATGCCGTGACATATTCCATCGCGAAGATGGGATTTGAGTTATCTTGAGAGCTCTTCCTACAAAAATCGCAGTATAATTTGTAGCGATTCCGCTCAAATACCAAAAGTTGGCGAGATCAGCCGCGCGATTGCGCTGCCCTACGAGCTCCCCCCCCTGTTCCCTTATCAACTGTCGCTGGCGGGGAGGTGAGGGGAGGGGTAGCTGTGGCTCTTACGAAGAGAAAAAAGAAGGCAGTCTAACGGAGTCAACGGTCGGAGTCGGACGCGAATAGTGCGAAACTTTCATGTGCCTGTTACAATGGGACGAGAGATTATAGGACCATTACGTCGCGCGATTGAGAGTAAATGTTTCTCAGTGCTAGTGATTGAATAGGCAACGGAGATAAACTATTCGTGCAAAACACCAATAGGTAACTTGTGAACAGTTACGTGGCGCATGTAAGAGACTCTATACAGAACATTGTTCGAGTTTACACCAGCATTCTTCGGAGAAAGTAGAGCTACTTGGCCCGATATCTCTACGCAACCCGTAGTTGACCGCGTGACCACTATCTTGGTTTTGCAATCAAGAGACGTTCCGCAGGAGCGCCGTAGGCCGGCGGAGGCCACATAACCACAGGCCGCTGCAAGGTCTTGACAGCGGGCAGCGCTGCGCTTCCTTTGCACCGCGCCGCGCTACTCTGCCGATAATCCACATGCATTCCCGGGAGGAATGGAGTAACCTTGCCATACCGAAGGAGCATCGCAGGCGGGCGGAAGTCTAGCGCACCCGCTGCGCTACCGTTACACCGCGCCGCTCAGCCTGGACGCTGCAAGCATCAACGGGAGGGACGAGGTCTTTCTTGGAGGCCAACTGAGAAGGCATCAAGGGATCCCGTCGCGAGTGCATGGTCTTCAAATAAAGGGGAGTACTACCTACAAATAAACTGAGAATATTTTTTTTATAATCTGAGAGAAAATAACGATGAACTTTATAACATTGAATATTGACTAGTAAAATTAAAAGTAAATATGAGTAAAGGTACCAAAAGTGAAGATAAACTTCATAAAATTGAATATTGAGTACTAAATTTAAATATAGAATTGATAGAGGGTACTAGAAGCATTTGCGCAAATTGCTCACTAATCAATTTTTTTTTGTCATTGATTTATTTTTGCTTGTGTGTTGTTTTGTGGTAAGAGTCAATGGTATTGGCAACTTTATTTTTTGTATTTTTGTTTAACAAGTGCATAATTATATTGTTGAATGGTTTTTTCCACTTGATGTTGTCGTGTTTTTCTTCAAAATTTCACAGAAAGCCCAAAACCCTCGATATTTCCCTCGAGAAGACCAGAATGAACGGTCACATAATTGGCGCATAACGTGGTGGGCTCGAAATTTTGAAGAAATTTACGCAATTGATGAAATTAACTTTGTCTACAGCAGTGTTTCTTGCAACTTTGATATTGGGCAAGATTGTATAGTGATGGTTAATGGTATTCCTGTATGTAAATAGTGTAGGATGAAAGACTTACTCATAGTATTGAACGGAATATTGTTACAGAATTGTTTGTTAAATTCAAAAGAAACAATCATTGGTCAATAATAGGGTGAAGTGTATTATAGAGTTCATAAATTGTTTAGTTTGTCACTTACAAAAGGTTTAGAAAAAAAAAAATGGCAGATTCAGATAGGACGGAGATGTTTAATCGGCAAAGAAATATAGAAACTGTAGGGGAAAGTAGTGAGGAATCAGATAGGAGTGAGGATAGAGAAGTGTTACTAGAGGGTAGTGGAGGTTTCTCAACAGTAACAACTAGGGAAGGTGAAGAAGAAACAAGATCTACTGACACTCCAACTGGAAGAGAATCAACGCCTACGACATCTCAAGATCAAGAGGGAGAAATAGAGAGAGCAAATAGAATGATGGCTAGGTTGATGCAACAATTCATGCAACAAATCGACATCAAAATGCATTCTCAAACAGAATCAATAACTAGTCAGATGATAGAGAATAATAACAAATTAGAGGAAAAGATGGTAGAAAATAATAACAAATTAGAGGAAAAGATGGTAGAAAATAATAACAAATTAGAGGAAAAGATGGTAGAAAATAATAGTAAATTAGAAGAAAAAATTAAAGGGAACAATGCTAAATTAGAAGGGCGATTTGGAGAATTAGAGAATAAATTCAAAGGGTTATCAGAGCAATGGAAGGTTATGGTGAAGGAAGAAATTCAGACAGAATTAGCTAGCATTACTGATCAACTAGAAGAAAGAATGCAGAATCTTAGGCAACAAATTCAACTTCAATGTGACACTAAAGTAAATGGCATTGAAGAAAAGGTTGATACACAGATAGCAATAGTTGCAACTATTTCTGATAAGCAGTCATCTTTAGAGAAAGAAGTAAATAAATTTCAGAAAGAATTGTCAGATGTAGCACAGGCTCAAGCAACTAAATTAAATAATGCTATTAAAGATTTGACTGAATATGACCACCAGTTAGAAAAACAAATTAAAGAATGCAAGAATGAGGTAGAAGAGTTGAGTACCAAAGGAGGACATACTTGTCTAGGGCCAGGTAGTATAACTCCTTTGTTATTGACTTTGCCTCCCCACTTGACTTTTAGCGGATTGAACACTGAGAATCCATGCACCTTTTTGAAAGCGGTGGAAAATTATTTCTCATTACATATGGTGAAAGAAGATAAAAAGGTCAGGATTATTTATCAGATGTTAAAATCCAATGCAAAAACTTGGGCAGATACTCTAGAACCTTTGCCCCCAACATATCTGGAATTTAAGCAGAAATTCTTTTCCAGATATTGGAATCATGAAATACAAACGGACTATAAGATAGAACTTTTATGTGGATCATGGAAGAGAGGTGGCTGCAATATGCAAGAGTATGCTACAGAAAAATTGGCAGGACTCAAATTATGCACTCCAACAATACCAGAAGAAGAAATGGTGTGTCTTCTTATCCGACACTTTCCCAGCCAAATTCAAAACCTATTGAAGAACTTGTTACCTCTAACGGCTGAAAAACTTATTACTCAATTAGGTTCTTATGATGCTACTTATCAAAGAATAGAGAAGCAAAGCAAACCGAAGACAGGCACCACAGTTTCATCTACAATAGTTGAAACAAAACAAAATTATTCCAAGAATCAAAATCAGAAAAACCGGAACGAAGAGGAAAACAAGAAGGAAATTCACAGAAGCCGATCAAGAGATAAGAAGAATCCATCAGATGGAAGGGCGTGTGGAGAATGGAAACCTACGCCGAGTACATCGAAAGGAACAAACTTCTGAGGTTTGGGGCGATTAGTCATCCCGCGTCGAACCTAGCAAACAACAACAGGAACGAGGTGACTATCTTGTCGTGGGAATTAGCAGATTTTGAGGAAATAACAGGAAGGGAAGAGACTCTTCAAACAAATGTAAATAAACGACGTTGTCCGATGATCCAAGTCAAATGTAATGAAATTATCTTGTCAGCTCTGGTAGACACCGGTTGTATAGCTTCAATTATCACAGAAGACACAGTGCAGTATCTATTAGACAATGGTGTAGACATTCCAATGCTGCCACTAACTAAGTCATATATTATTGGGGTGAATAAGAAAAAGTCATGTCCAATAAATAAGCAAGTAATGCTTGATTTAGTTATAGGTACTACCAAATGTGAAGTAGTATGTATAGTAGCAAAGGATCTGCTCTATCCATTGATACTAGGAATGGATTTCATGTCACAGTATTCAGTAATAATTGATGTTCAACAATACAAGTTGATTATTCCACCGAAGGATTTGGTAGACCTAGAATGCAATGATCCTGGGGAAAAAATTTATACATCACAATGTGTCGAACTACAGAATCTGGAAGATTTAATAAAATCTACAGTACAAGATAATTCAAATTTACTATCTGATCAAAAAGAACAATTAGTAGCAATGCTGCTTAAGTATAAGAAGGTGTTTGAAAAATCTACAAAACCTGTTAGAAGTTTCCAATTTGAAATCGAATTGACCACTCAAGAACCTTTTGTAGGCCATCAATATAGAATACCTGAAGCTTATAAACAAGAAGTAGAGTCTTTAATTGATAAAATGTTAGCAGAGGGTGTAATCAAAAAGCAAAGGACACCATACATTAATCCGATAGTTACTGTCAGAAAAGCATCAGGTGAAATACGACTATGCTTAGATGCAAGAAAATTAAATTCAGTAACTGTACCATATCGGGATCGACCCATTTGTATGGAGGAAATTATGTGTAAATTGAAGAAACCTACGTGGCTATCAACTACGGATTTTACAGCTTCATATTGGCAGGTGGAGATCAACGAAGAATCAAGGCAGTACACGGGATTTCTGCACAAAGGCATTACCTACGTATTTTGCAGAATGCCTTTTGGGTTAAAAAACAGTGCATCCGCTTTGATTAGATGTCTGGAAAGAATAATTACCACCAATTTAAATGATTGCACAATTCTGTATATAGATGATGTGTTGGTGTATGCAGAAACGTTTGAACAACACCTAAAGAATTTACAAAATTTGTTTCAATTATTAATAGATAATAATCTGCAACTTAATTTTCAAAAGTCAAACTTTTGTACTCATAAAGTAAAATTTTTAGGATATGATCTTACCAGAAATGGAATTTAAATGAATCTTGATAAAATAAAAGAACTTGATAAAATAATTCCACCTAGAAATAAGAAGCAATTAAGAAGTTTTATTGGATGCGTGAACTATTATAGTAGGTTTATCTATAACTATGCAATGTTCATCACACCATTTCTGCCCCTTTTAAAGAAAAATAGCAAATGGAATTGGACGGACCTACATGACAAAGCGTTCTACAAATTGCTTGCGGAATTTCATCAGTCATGCATGCTTACTTTCCCGGATTTTCAAAAGAAATTTATCCTACAAACAGATTGTAGCGATAGTGGAATGGGAGCGATCCTATATCAGGGGCGTCCTGGAGAAGAAAATGTGGTAGCATTGATAAGTCGTGTCCTTAAAGATCCTGAGAAGAAGTTTTCAGTGACTGAGAAAGAAGCTTGTGTGATTGTCTGGGCTTTACATCGTCTGAGAGAATACTTGGTAGGACGTCATTTTTTGATTGTAACTGATCATAAAGCTTTGACGTTTCTCCAACGATGTCACCCGAACAACGACCGTCTATATAGATGGATACTATGGCTACAACAATTTTCTTTCGCAATAGAACATTGTCCAGGTATAAAGAATTTTCTGCCAGATTTATTAAGTAGAAATCAAGTCCTTACCTCTACAATACAAACCAAGAATACCTTCTTCGCCACACCAATTGAACTCGGTATTATGCATATGCCAGGGTTAAGTTGGTCAAATGTAGCCAAATTTCAAGATGAAGACGAGCAAATGAAACCAATAAGAAGATTCCTGAAAGGCGAACTAGAAGAGAATGAGCCTACCGCTATCCAATATAGCCTCGATCGTGCACGATGGAAACTGATAGATGATGTCTTGTTAACCAGAGTTTCAAGAGATCCAGATGTTTATAGGATTTGGATACCACCTGTTTTAACAACAGGCATCATCTGGCTAACGCATACGACCTTGGCGCATTTTGGACCGGACAAGATTGACAAGACCATTAGAGAAGTATGTTTCTGGAAGGGTAGAAGAAAACAAATAATAACGGAACTGCGAAAATGTGTGGCTTGTCAGAAAACAAAATACCCTAACAGGCATTTTGCAGGAGCTCCGCAACCTATTATTCCCAGTAAACCCCAAGAATTGGCAGCCATCGACATTTATGGCCCTTTACCTAAGACCAAGTATGGGTATCGATATATTTTTGTATGTGTGGACGTGTTTACAAAATTCGTCCAGGTGTATCCGCTAAATAGGGCGAATACAAGAAATTGCCTACATAAATTAAATAAGTTTTTTTCATTGGCAGGCAATTATGAACGCATACTCTCAGATCATGGGCCACAGTTTACTAGCGAACAATGGATGGAAGCCATGAACCAGTTAGAGATAGTTCATGTGCTCACTAGTATTCGACACCCGCAGAGTAATCCATCTGAACGTCTTATGAAAGAACTCTCTAGAATCATCAGGTTGTACGCTCATCAGCAACACCAAGATTGGTATCTAATACTTCCGATCATTAATCGAGTTCTTAACCAAATCTATCATGACTCCTCCGGATTATCCCCTCATGAAGCCCATTTTAATGAGAAGCCACCACACCCACTTCAAATTTTAATAAGAGAAGACATAAGTCAGAATCGGAGAACCCAAGAAGAAATCTTAAGCCAGTTACAAGAAGCTGCAGAAAGGAGGCGAAGGAAATGGAAAGGTAAACCGTATACCTTCAGGACAGGAGACAAAGTATTGTTAAGAGTTCCTAAGCCATCTGACTTAGAACATAAACAATATACAAAATTCTTTCAACTGTTCCAAGGACCATATAATATAAACAGGATCATCGAACCCAATGTAGCCGAATTAACTAATAATGAGCAAATAATAGGAAAATTTAATTTCTATAGCCTAAAGCCATTCCATGAATAAAAAAAAAAAAAAAGATCTTAACGTTCTCAAAAGAAGAACAGATTTTTTTTTCTTTCTTGAGAAGGGGGCTATGTAGCGATTCCGCTCAAATACCAAAAGTTGGCGAGATCAGCCGCGCGATTGCGCTGCCCTACGAGCTCCCCCCCCTGTTCCCTTATCAACTGTCGCTGGCGGGGAGGTGAGGGGAGGGGTAGCTGTGGCTCTTACGAAGAGAAAAAAGAAGGCAGTCTAACGGAGTCAACGGTCGGAGTCGGACGCGAATAGTGCGAAACTTTCATGTGCCTGTTACAATGGGACGAGAGATTATAGGACCATTACGTCGCGCGATTGAGAGTAAATGTTTCTCAGTGCTAGTGATTGAATAGGCAACGGAGATAAACTATTCGTGCAAAACACCAATAGGTAACTTGTGAACAGTTACGTGGCGCATGTAAGAGACTCTATACAGAACATTGTTCGAGTTTACACCAGCATTCTTCGGAGAAAGTAGAGCTACTTGGCCCGATATCTCTACGCAACCCGTAGTTGACCGCGTGACCACTATCTTGGTTTTGCAATCAAGAGACGTTCCGCAGGAGCGCCGTAGGCCGGCGGAGGCCACATAACCACAGGCCGCTGCAAGGTCTTGACAGCGGGCAGCGCTGCGCTTCCTTTGCACCGCGCCGCGCTACTCTGCCGATAATCCACATGCATTCCCGGGAGGAATGGAGTAACCTTGCCATACCGAAGGAGCATCGCAGGCGGGCGGAAGTCTAGCGCACCCGCTGCGCTACCGTTACACCGCGCCGCTCAGCCTGGACGCTGCAAGCATCAACGGGAGGGACGAGGTCTTTCTTGGAGGCCAACTGAGAAGGCATCAAGGGATCCCGTCGCGAGTGCATGGTCTTCAAATAAAGGGGAGTACTACCTACAAATAAACTGAGAATATTTTTTTTTATAATCTGAGAGAAAATAACGATGAACTTTATAACATTGAATATTGACTAGTAAAATTAAAAGTAAATATGAGTAAAGGTACCAAAAGTGAAGATAAACTTTATAAAATTGAATATTGAGTACTAAATTTAAATATAGAATTGATAGAGGGTACTAGAAGCATTTGCGCAAATTGCTCACTAATCAATTTTTTTTGTCATTGATTTATTTTTGCTTGTGTGTTGTTTTGTGGTAAGAGTCAATGGTATTGGCAACTTTATTTTTTGTATTTTTGTTTAACAAGTGCATAATTATATTGTTGAATGGTTTTTCCACTTGATGTTGTCGTGTTTTTCTTCAAAATTTCACAGAAAGCCCAAAACCCTCGATATTTCCCTCGAGAAGACCAGAATGAACGGTCACAAATTAGCGTTCTAACCTTCTCAGGAGTTCGAGATATCTCCTACGATGGCTCATCACCTCCTTCGGTCGAATCTTTAGATTTTTTGGAGAAAATCACGCACAGAAGTTATCTTCATCAGAAAATAGTCTCTATTTCGCGCCAGTCAAGATGTGTTTGGTGTTTTGTCATCAGTGCTCGCTGCGAGCTTTTACTTTCAACTGTTCATTGTGCAAGAGAGGGGGAAACAAGGTCATCGGTCAAGAAAAATTGGGCGATTAATACAGAATTGTCCCAGTAACATTCCTGGTGGCTAAGATCTTACTTCACCCACATTTTAATACTTCTTTTTGTAGGTCATGGGAGCTACATTATTGTGACCTGCAATGAACTCCGATACGAAAATTGTTGTCAGAATTTTTTTTTAAATTTTGAAAATGTCCTAGGGGCTTCATGGAATGTACCTTTCAGAATTAAAATGTGTTTCAAATTCCAGGGGCCGCGACATCAGAATGATAGATCGGGAAATATCAATTTTGGAGAAAATCGGCTGAACTGTTTAGCCACAGCCACAGTTGTTCACAGACAGACGGACGTTTTGCCGTCAATCGATTGTTCGGCATCCAGGAGCCATAAAACATGGATTCTCGCCGCACATGTTAGAGGATTTTGTTTCTAAATTTAGCAACTTCATTTATCCACTTTTTCGTTACGAGGGCCCTATAGTAAGAGATTATCTGCCGAAAATTCGCCGTTTTTTCGCGCAGCATTACACAACATTTTCTTAAGAAGTTCCTTCTTAAGCGCAAGAAAGTATAAAATAGGATTCATGAGCGAAGCAATTCACGTCACGAAAAATCTTTCAGGCAGCATCTTCTGAAACCATAAGTAATAATATGCAAACAAAAACAAACAAGTTTCTACCGTCCTTGAGTTACCCAAATATTACAATATAATAATACAAGATTCAACACAACTTCACACAAGATTCAACGTAACGTTATTTATAAACGTTGACGTTAGCCCTTTTGGTAAAGTTCCAGAATTGTCTAATCAAAACAAGCTCAACCCGTAACGTTTTTATTCCTAGACGTTTACATAGGTTTCGCAAGGGCACGTGTACAATCAGGATCAGCCGAATATCAACGCAGCTGGCCTTGTTCAACCTGGCACGCTTCTATTTCTAGACGTCTACATAGGTTTCGCAAGGGCACGTGTACACTGGGGATGAGCAGTGTATCAAGGAAATCAGCCAAGTTCAATCCGGCACGTTTTTATTCCTAGACGCTTACATAGGTTCCGCAAGGGCACGTGTACAGAGAAGACGAGCAGTGTGTCAAGGTAATGGGCCGCGTTCTGGAGACGCAGGTAGCCCAAGGAGTTTATGGCGCGCGGCTGGCAGATGCCGCGTTGTGCTGCGCTGGTGGAAACGCTGCCGCCGGCGACGGTTCCGACGGCGGCGCCGTCGACGCTGCGTGTGGCCCCGGCGCCGTCGCCCTCGACGGTGGCGGCGCTGACGGAGGCTTCAGAACCTGCGGCAACGGCATTCTCCTTACGTTCTTTTTTACTTTCTCGCCTTACGAATACTTCGTAAGAAGAGAAAGTTATGTAATCGTGCGGCGGAAAACGGGGAATTTTCGCCAGAAAATCTCTTATAGCAGGGGTCTGGTGAGTAAGTGGATAAAACCTGTTGCTAAATTTTAGAAAAAAATACTCTATCTCGTAGTGTAGTCAAAATCCATGATTTGTTGCTTCTTCATACTTCAAAATCGATTGACGGCATTCTGTCCGTCTGTCCGTCTGTGGTCAACGCTAGCGCCTAAACCGTTCGGTCGATTTTCTTGAAAATTGATATTCCCTGGTGGTTTTTACTCGTCTCAAGGCCGCTTGAATTTGAAACCGATATCTTAGTATTTGAGGATACTTTACATGAAGACCATTTTGAGATTTTGTAAATTAAAACTAGTGGTGCTACAGAATGGCACAGACTTTCCCGTACTAGTTTTCTATTTTCCTGGGTCTTCGCTAGCTATTCGGAATTGCCACATACTCTTTCTTGCCAGCTACCATCTATCATCGCCAAAAGTACATTTTTTGTCATTTTCTTAATTTTTCGGTTTCCTATTGGTAGAACAGAAACATTAATTTTAGAATATTATAGAACACAAAAACCTAGCCGTAAATGGCAATTTTCTTTTAAAAATTATGTGCCGTTTAAGAGAAAATGGCGTTTTAGCACTACTAAAAATGCGAAATTTGAAGCTCATTTTCACAGAAAATATTTGAGTTTTCAAAATACTTTATTTGAAGTTATTTGAAGCACTTACACTCACAAATATAATCATCTTTACAAATTGCGGATAATGTGCATATTAAAGATGTGAGAGATCTTTCAAAAAAATTTACATTTATATAATTTTTGAAAAAAAACAAAAAAAACTCAAAATAAACTTCATGCTATACTAATGAGTGTAATTAGCACTATCCGTTACAAACGTTTCAAGAAAAAAATTGCAGCCATATACGAGAAAATGACGTTTGAGCATTTCTGAAAATGCCGAAATTTGAGCTACTTTTCACAGAAAACGGTAGTGTTTTCGAGAAACTTTACTTGACATTATTTAAAGCATATATACTCGTAAATATAATAATGTAAAAAAATCGCCGATAATGTAAATATTAACGACGTGAGAGACAACTAAAAAAATTTACATTTTTGTAATTTTTGAAAAAACCAACCGATAGACCAAAATGGCTTTTATGTCATTGATAGAGTACATTTACCACTATCCCTACCAAAAGTTTAAAGAAAAAATTTGGAGCCGTTTTTGAGAAAATTTTGTTTTTGTAATTTTTTAAAATTGCACATATTGCACGCAATATGTGCACGAAAACTACCAAAATTGTGAAAAACATTTACATGACCTTTATTAAAGAACTCAATATGCAGAACAAATTTTATTTGAAGAAAAAATCTCTATCTTCAATTTTGTAGTTGGAGAAAGACGCCGAAAAAAATTCGAACTTTCACAATTATCGAAAATTTAGAGCTGTATGTGAAAATCGGACCTATGCCATGTTAAAAAGTGTATTTTCCTCTATTCATAGAAGAAATTTAAAGAAAAAATTTGGAGCCGTTTTTGAGAAAATGTTGAAAATCCCCAGGGGGCTTCATATAAAGTACCCCCAAATTTTAAAGAATCTTTTTCAAAATCACAAAGCTTCGACTAGAATCAGATCGACTGGGGAAAATCAGTTTTGAAGAAAATCGACCGAATGGTTTAGGCGCTAGCGTTGACCACAGACGGACAGACGAACAGACGGACGGAATGCCGTCAATCGATTTTTAAGTATAAAGAAGCAACAAATCATGGATTTTGACCACACCACGAGATAGAGGATTTTTTTCTTAATTTAGCAACTGGTTTTATCCACTTATTCGTTTTCACGGCCCGGCAATTAATTTTTTTCCGCCGAAAATTGGCCATTTTTTCGCGCAGCATTACATAACTTTCCCTATACTACGTATATCACTCCGTGTATACGTACGTATACGGGAAAGTAAAAAATGGCTCCAAATTTTTTGATTATATTTTGTTGTTGAATAGTGCGAAGAACGTTGAAGGGAATGACGTAGGCATCATTTTCGTTGATAGGCCCTATTTTTTTATTATTCTTTATTTATTAAGGTTGCATGAATTGCTAGGTCATGAGCGACCACAATTATTACAAAAATGGTATAAAAAATTAAGGACGCTTCTTATTATAATATGTTTTCCTGTTTAGCGATATTGGAATATTCCAATTACCTGTCACAAGCACAGTTTTATTTTTAAAGGTTTATATAAGATCATACATGTTTATTTCTTGTAAAAAATTCATTACTTTTTTAATTTCAGAACTGTCATTCAGTAATCTTTTAATATCATTGTACAAACCATACTTTCTTCTTAGATTGTTATATTTTTGACACTGTATTAGAATATGTAGTATAGTTAGTGGAATTTTACAATATTCACATAATTTAGGATCTTATTTGGTTATCAGATATTCCTGTGTTAATCTAGAATGCCCAATTCTTAAACGAGTGAGAATGCTTTGTTCTTTTCTGTTTTTTAGGTGGGTGGCAATCAAGAATTGAATTCCTTATTTCAAATACCTTGGTTTCTTCTGATATTATTCTTTCTTGGTTCTATCTTCCATGTTAGGTGACCCACGATGGGTTTTCTAGGGAAAGTGTACTCAGGGTGGTTTCCTGTTACCTTCCCTGACATTTAGACCCAGGCTTCTTGAACACGTTGGCAATAGTTATGATAATGACAAACTCTCTGGTCGAGCTAACTTCAACTCATCGTGACTGAGAATCAACTGTTGATGTTCAAAGCCACACTAATCAATTCAGTGAGCATCGTGTTGTGTTTCTTACGGCAACCAACGTGTTAGAAGACTACCCTGCTGCATGACGGTTGGTCGGAATCGGGTCTCGCCATCCAATGAGGCATGATAACCGCCACCTCCAGAGAAAAAACATGCACTTACGTTATTAATGATCTCAGCAGTTGATGCGCCAGAAATCACTAGTAATCTATCACGAGTAGTTTCAGCATAATTTGAACTTGAAATGTATGCAATTGTTTAGAAATTTGAAAATATTTTCTCAAAATCCGCTGGATTTTTTACTGGTAGTCGAAGAAACTCATAAAAGAATGGCGTGGGTCTTTTTTTCACTGAACTCTCTGAATTTTCAAAAAATTCAGATTTAGAAACAATGCCAGAATGTATGTGCTACTGGAGCACTGCTAGTTTATTATCGAGAAAGTCTTATTTCCCATATGAAGGAACTGTCGTCTGGAAGTCGATGACGTATCTGTGACTCTCTGTCGATTTAGTTAGTGTCTTAATTTACGTGGCGAGACTCGAGCCATCAGGCCCGCTCTTCCGTCTGACCACGCAAATTTCGTTACGCTCCTTTCACCACCTAGCGGAGAAAGAACGTATTAACCGGGCGACGAAACGGGAGATTTGATTTTAGCTCAGAGGAGTCTTTTGGGCTTGAGGATCTTTTACTTGCAGTAAATCTACTACGTGGGTCTGTCGGCTTTACTTCCCCTCCAAAGGAAAACGTACCAAGGATTTTTCGTCCTTAAAAAAATACACGGCTTCGATCGGGTTTGAACCCGCAAATTTGGGTACAATAGGCCGTTACGGTAACCGTTATACCGCTGAACCCGCAAGACCCGATTCAGTCGTCGCATTACATACTTTTAAAGTGGGCGGCGTCAGAATTCGTCCACGGAAATCGCTGCAGAAGGTTCCAACGAAGCAAGAGTGGCTCAACACAATCAGCCACTGACACGCAACGGCCACAACGTGGTATTCGAACCCGCCGTCTTCCCGCCTCCATTTCAAGTCGTTCTTTCCTGAAATGCATGTTCGCGTCACGAACGTCACAACAAATACTTCAACCAGGGTTGCCAGACTGGGGGAATTTTGTTCCCAAAATGGGGATTTTTCTTCTCGTTGTGGGGAAAGAAAGGGGAATAAGTGGTCGTGGAAACGCTTTGGGGTTTTTTTTTTTTGGAAATTATTTTCAAGCACAGTCGAGATAATAAATCAGAGAACAGTATTTCTAAGAATAAAAAAGAAACAATAAATTTCATTTTTATGTATCAAAAAGAGAAAAATAAACGACAGGCGTAGAGAAAGAAAAAACTCGACTAAAACGATAATATTGGGTTTCAAGCATCTCAAAGGACGATGATTTGCATTATTTGTTTAAGGAGACAGCCAATAGAATCTTCGGAATCAGATAGTTCGTCCATGATTGGGAGAATATGTTTCGTTTCAATGTTGGGGAGTATTGTTTCACTGGAGAGGTTATTTGGGAAAACTTCGTACAAGTGGTGGGGAACATCTGGCAACCCTGACATCAACAGTCGCGTATTGTCCGCACACGTTTTCTTGATCCCTCGCTTCGCTAGTTGTGAGACGAGTGGGCAGTTCGGTAATTTTGACAAAAGGGATTTTATATCAAATTTTAAGTTCGTTTCTCGACGCAAAATAGTTTCTATAAAACAGGAATGAACATTTCTGGTTATCTACAACGCTCGTTACTATCACTTATTAATATCAACATTAGTTTCTATTTAACTAATGGTGGCAAAGGACTAGGGGTACGTTTACCGGGACTCAAGAAAACGTGCGCGTATAAAAGCAATGAAATTTCTGTACCGGAACTACATCAAAAGGGTTGGTGGGTCAGTGGTCTACACCATAATCTATTTTCGTGTAATGATGTGGAAAATTTTAATAAATAACAATGACATTGGTAAAAAAGTGAACTCTGACATGTGCAAGTCCTAGGAGAATGTGACACTTTTTCTGAGCATCCCTGCATAAAAGTCCTTTGGCGAGACCAGACACAGGCGCCTGTACAACGATTTTTCCAATTTTGTCTGTCGTAAATCAGCTGTTTCTATGTCACCCAATTGGAAGGTTACACCATTGTGACGTCACTGTAGTGACGTGTAAGGTTCCGATTGGAGGACACCGAGACAGCTGATGGAGGCAGCGTTGGAAAAATCGCAGTATACAGTCGTTACGAAACGGCTGTCTACCTCCGAAGGTTTAGCTCACCTGTGTACAACTTAAAGCCGATTGTTCCACACACACCATGTACAAGGCTTAGTAATACGATAACCACGCTTAAGATTATTCGAATAACCCAGATGTGGCGCTTCCTGGGTCTCTGCAACCTAGAAAGATATGTCTGCAAAACAAATTGAAATTCAATGTTTTTCCAACATAACAACATAAGTAACTGTAATTGCTTACTTGTGACTAGTAAAATATTCACATTTTTGCATTTTACTTCCTCTAACAATAGTTACAAGTGTTTAAGATAATAAGCTACAATATAGAAGTGATATCATATTTTTTTCTTGTGCCCCAGGCTATAGGCTACTAGCAGGCACCTGCCGCCAAACTTGGAAGTTCTTTCCCCACCACTACTAGGGAATTTCCCCAAATATCCTCTCCAATGAAACAACATTCCCCAACTTTGAATCGAAAATTATTCTCCAAATCGTGACAAACAACATGAACTGTCCCTGACGATTCCATATGCTGTTCCTTTACATTCAAATAAACCAGTCATCGTCATTTGAGCTGCTCAAATCGCTGTAAGAGGGATATTTGTGTTCTGTTCTCGAAACTCTATACTATCTTCTCATCTTTTTCTTTCTCTATGCCTGCCGTTATTTTTTTCTTTTTGTTACACAAAAATGAGAGAAAATAGACTCCGTTGTTCCTTTTTTATTCATAACAATTGAGAGAATAATATTTCTATCTCGACTTTGGATGAAAATAATTTTCCCCAAAAAAATTCCCAAACATTTCCCCGCATATTTATGTCCCCCATTTGTTCCCCAAAACGAAAAAAATTTCCCCAATTTGGGCATAAAATTTCCCAATCTAGAACTCTGGCGCAGAGAGAGAGAGAGAGAGAGAGAGAGAGAGAGAGAGAGAGGGAGCATATTCTTTATTTGTTGCCAAATTTCTAGTTACTTTTCTCTTCCTCTTCCTTTCTCCGTTAGACCCGGAAATTTCTACGAAAGTGTTTTAATGCCTTCCTACCCCCCAGGAACTGAGAACAACTAGAGGCAATATTTATTAAGGACAATATTTTTGACGAGTTTGTAAAACAATTCATTTGTTCAAAGCCATATTTTTTGTTTTATTATTACCACAATTGCAGTACTATTCTCTCATTAAACTACAATTGTATCAAATAATATAGTATAATAAATAAAATATTCCACTTTGAAAATAATGTGTAAGGTAGTGTTAAGTGCAAGACTTCTTTTGTTTTTGTTTTTTCCACCTTCAGAATAGTGTTTCTTAAACATCGATTGTTTCAGTATCGATAGTTTTTTTATAGAATCGTAATTGAATATCTATAGTATCGATATTTTCTCATGTTTAATGAATAGATATTATTTGTTTAGGTAGAAATTTGGGTTTGTATACCTGTGAAATAAATTACTACTTTAGTTAGTATTAGACTTTTATTAATGAAACATCCATGAACAAGCTTTAATTATGAACACAAATAAATTTGATAACATATTCCAGTCGGTTCCGATGTAAATCTTAATTTTGTAACATGAACAAATTTTGGCGCATGAATAGTGGTGTAATAGTTCAACGTGTCCGTTTCCATTAAACTCCTTTTCTTTGACATAATTTCTCCCGCTTTGGCAAAAATGCACTCTGAGGGTATTGACAAAGCGGGTATGTGTAAGTATTTGAAAGCTACTGCCTTAAAGAACCCAACTTAATTACATCTTCCTTAATGATAAAATTATTAGGTACATAATTCTGAAACATAACTATTTCTTGATTTATTGTTTTTTTATACGCTTATCATGTCGGTTTCACGTGCTCTTAGTATTTTTTGTCATCAAAAAGTTATTGTCTGTATACAACTATCAACTTAAGACTATCGAAAAACTATCGGTCACAACATCGATAACTAACGATAGTTTGAACTATCGATGTTTAAGAAACACTACTTCAGAACGCTGTAAGTTGAATACATTTTGCAGTTCCTACATCCTCAACTTTATTCCACATAACGCTCATGGGAGTAGGTGTATTAGCAATGCAATAGTAGTTTATACTGAACCAGAAGATATCATTGATAGCTTTTCAATTTTTTACTTAATTTGATAAAAAATATATAGTAAATAATAAAATAATTTAAGAAAGTACGCAAGTATTAACTAGAGAGTCAAAGGTACATGCGGGGTTGGAGATGTGCAAGGTAATAAATAAACACATTGATAAGTTTCGTACCTATCGCACATTATACTAAAAATACAAGAGTTTGGGGGCTGAGCCGAGAAGGGGGACGTTTAAAGATGATTTTTCCACGTTTTTTACATAATCTCCGTAACCATCAATACTACCGATAATGATATACACAAAAATTAAAGAGGACAAAAGTATTACGAATAAGTTCCTACATATTTTTGATGTGAAATTAATCCTTTTAAAGTTATAGGTTTGAAACTTTCTTACGTCTGAACAGCGTCCGTGTTAGTGCAGGCATCCAGAAACACCGTTGGCAGACGATTAAATGTGATTCCTAGTACCAACCTTCAAAATTCTGGTACTTCCACTGCAATTCCAGGTACCAATTATAATTGATTCTGAAATTGTTCATATTATAATTCTATTATGTTTTTAATGGGCACAGGAAGTTCTTTAAATTTAATTCAATATCGAAATATTTTATATCAATAAAGTAAATGGAAGCATGGTAGAAAGAAAAAAAGGTCTTTCCATCATAAATGGAAGACTAAGATGTATCCTTTTCTCCTATATACAGAAACGTCAAGATCTCAAACTGAACGTATAAAATCCGAAACGTCGTGCATTTTCAGTGGTGGTATTTCTGTGCGTGCGTTCTGGCTGTGATCTTGATTAGTATTAATTAACCATAAGGAGCATAGAGAATAAAAATAGGGAAGCCATGGATGAGGAAAAGGGAGTTTATCACAATATATCACTTCATACAATCGCACCTTGATGCACCTAACCATAAAATAGACATGGCCGATTATCGTTAGTGAACGATTCTGCCGCTAGAGGCGCCGGACTCAAACTGGATGCTTTCTACACGAAAAATTATGTACATGTTCGTAATTGTTTCGTGCAGAAAGCGCAAAGTCTGGACTGAACGAAGAATCTGCACGGAAACTATACCGTGTATGTCGGCCTCAAGATGTCAGTACTCCGGGCAACGATTCCGGGCTACATCGACTCAGACGGTTAATTTCCTCCACACATCGGATGGGTTGACCAGAAATTCCGACCTATTTTACGAGCCTGACGCATAATCGACATATCACCACCTGGTTCAAGGTAATACAGTGGAATCTCGTCAGCATGTTTTTTTTAGGGACTGACAAATTTGAACGTCGTAAGCGGGAAAACGTGCTAACGAAAAATTCACAAAACATATTTTCCACTTTTCCGTTTGCAAAACCACCACAATACGGAAAGGTAATATGTAGATTATTAACTCGCAAATGTCCATGCGGTGAACTAATTTACTCATAAATGGCATGAACTAAAACTAAATTACAAATAAAAAAAAGCACTCAAGGTAGCACACCTCGGTACCACATCAAAGAAACACGTAAAACGGACACTACTGGAAACACGTGGATCACACAACGAAGATGTTACCGAGGGTACAGGGTACACGTTTCTCTCGCTCTCGAATCAGACAAAGTCTGACTGAAAGTGAAAGTGTTACCCCAAAGTACCTGAAAACATCACACACTGCTGTTGGCCTTGGCGCACTGGAAAACATGCACCTCTCCCGAAGCAATTTGCCTACAAACTTTGAACGTGCTATTTGGGGATGTTGAACGTGTAAGTTGAAGCGGGAATGTAAACGGATTCTGGCCACACCACGTGTTGGAGGATTTATTTTTTCTAAATTTAACAAATGGATTTACACACACCTGCGTCACGAGGGCCCTGTTACAAGAGATTTTCTGCCGAAAATTTCCCATTTTTTCGCGCAAATATAGTGCGATTTTTCTAACTCTGACCCTCAAGCCCCTATGGCTACGAAAAAATACCACACGGCATTTTCGCGTCTTTCTCCGTCGTGCCGGTAGTAGTCGCATGATCTGAAAGCACTGCTTGATACGGACGCGATCATGCGATATCTGGCGGCACGACTGAGAACGTCGCCAAATACAGTGACATATTCCATCGTGAAGACGGGTTTTGAGGGGCAAAGTTAAAAAAAATCGGAGTATAAATTTCTCTCCAGTGCTTCAGTCGCGAGCGCCTTCACCCGGTGAAGGGTCGACTGCATCTGCAGGTGGGACACGTGAAACATCCACACCACTGCGGGAAAACGCGAACGAGAGGATTGATTGGTTGATTGATTAGTGCTTCAGTCGCGAGCGCCTTCACCCGGTGAAGGGTCGACTGCGTCTGCAGGTGGCGCACGTGCAATATCCACACCACTGCGGAAAAACGCGAACGCGATTGATTGATTAATTAGTGCTTCACTCGCGAGCGCCTTCACCCGGTGAAGGGTCGACCGCCTCTGCAGGTGGTATACGTGCAACATCCACATCACTGCGGAAAAACGCGAACGCGATTGATTCATTGATTAGTGCTTCACTCGCGAGCGCCTTCATCCGGTGAAGGGTCGACCGCCTCTGCAGGTGGCGCACGTGCAACATCCATACCACTGCGGCAAAACGCGAACGCGGTGGATTGAATGATTGATTGATTAGTGCTTCAGTGGCGAGCGCCTTCACCCGGTGAAGGGTCGACCGCCTCTGCAGGTGGCGCACGTGCAACATCCACACCACTGCGGCAAACCGCGAACGAGGGGATTGATTGGTTGATTGAAAAAAGCGAAAAAAGTAAACACCATCTCCCGCCGCCCCACGCCAATCCACGCGAAAGCCGGCGGTCCAACCTAGTTCCACCTGGGAGCAGCTGTAGACGACGGCGCCTCCGATGTACAGGAAGGCGCCGACCACGTGCACCACGTGGCAGTGCGTCTTCTGGAAGTTGGCGACCAGCATAATGCCGACGCACAGCAGAAACGCGCTCGCGACGGACAGGTGCTCGAAGATGACGCCCCGCTGCCAGCGCCTGAACCGCGCGGCGGTCCGCGCTCGCGCCTTCACCCGGTGAAGGGTCGACTGCGTCTGCAGGTGGCGCACGTGCAACATCCACACCACTGCGGCAAAACGCGAACGCGGTGGATTGAATGATTGATTGATTAGTGCTTCAGGTCGCGAGCGCCTTCACCCGGTGAAGGGTCGACCGCCTCTGCAGGTGGTACAGTGCAACATCCACACCACTGCGGCAAAACGCGAACGCGGTGGATTGAATGATTGATTGATTAGTGCTTCAGTCGCGAGCGCCTTCATCCGGTGAAGGGTCGACTGCGTCTGTAGGTGGCGCACGTGCAACATCCACACCACTGCGGCAAAACGCGAACGCGGTAGATTAATTGATTGATTGATTAGTGCTTCAGTCGCGAGCGCCTTCATCCGGTGAAGGGTCGACTGCGTCTGTAGGTGGCGCACGTGCAACATCCACACCACTGCGGGAAAACGCGAACGATGGGATTGATTGGTTGATTGATTAGTGCTTGAGTCGCGAGCGCCTTCACCCGGTGAAGGGTCGACCGCCTCTGCAGGTGGTACAGTGCAACATCCACACCACTGCGGCAAAACGCGAACGCGGTAGATTAATTGATTGATTGATTAGTGCTTCAGTCGCGAGCGCCTTCATCCTGTGAAGGGTCGACTGCGTCTGTAGGTGGCGCACGTGCAACATCCACACCACTGCGGCAAAACGCGAACGAGGAGATTGATTGTTTGATTGATTAGTGCTTAAGTCGCGAGCGCCTTCACCCGGTGAAGGGTCGACTGCGTCTGCAGGTGGCGCACGTGCAACATCCACACCACTGCGGCAAAACGCGAACGCGGTGGATTGAATGATTGATTGATTAGTGCTTCAGTCGCGAGCGCCTTCACCCGGTGAAGGGTCGACCGCGTCTGCAGGTGGCGCACGTGCAACATCCACACCACTGCGGCAAACCGCGAACGCGGTGAATTGATTGGTTGATTGATTAGTGAGACCGGCCGTGTCTACTGCTAAGATCATTGATCCCTTTTTGATCGATTGATTCATTGATTGATTGGTGATTTCGGACGCATCAACTGCTACGGTCATTCGTTCCTTTGCATTTTTGATTGATTAGCGATTCCCGGCGTGTCAACTGCTCAGATTATTAGTCTCTTTTTGACTGATTGATTGATTACGGATATCGGGCGTATGACCTGCTGAGGTCATTGATCTCCTTTTGATTGATTGGTGATTTCATTCTTTAAACTAACGGCTCCAATTTTTTCTTTAAACTTTCGTTAGGGATAGTGCTACATGTACTCTATGAGATGAAATTAACGCCAGATTGCTCTATTCCTTGGTTTTTTCAAAAATTTTAAAAAGTTAACCGTTTGACTTGTCTTTCACGTCGTTAATATTTGCATTAGCGACAATTTGTTCATATTATTATATTTATAACTGCATGTTCTTTACATAATGTCATATAAAGTTTCTCGAAAATTCAATCGTTTTCTGTGAAAATTAGCTCAAAATTCCGCATTTTCAGAAACGCTTAAACGCCATTTTCTCTTAAATAGTTCTAAATTTTTTTCTTCAAACTTTTCGAAAGAATAGTATTAACTGCACTCTTTAGTATGACCTAAAGCTCATTTTTTATTGTTTTTTTTTTCAGAAATTACACAAATTGTTTTTTAGAAAGATCTCTCACCATTAGTATGCACATTAGCATCAATTTGTAAACACTATCGTATTTGTGCGTTAGAGTGCTTCAAATTACTTCTAATAAAGTTTTTCAAAAATTAAAAAATTTTCTGTGGAAAAAGCTTCAAATTTTGAATTTACAGTAGTGCTTAAACGCCATTTTCTTAAAAACGCCTCCAAATTTTTTGAAGAAAATTACCATTTAGAACGAGGTTTTACTGTTTTTTAGTATTCTTAAATTATTTTCGTTCTACAATTGGAAACCCCAAAAATTAAGAAAATGTCAAAAAATATATATTAGGCGGTGACAGACGGCATCTGGCAAGAGTATGTGGCAAGTCCGAATAACTAGACGAGACCGAAGGAAATAGAAAACTAATACGGGAAAGTCTGTGCTATTCCGTAGTACCACCAGTTGATTGACTGATTAGTGATTGCGGGTGCGTAAACGGCTATGATCATTAGTCCCGTAGTGTAGTGCATGCTTTATTGCAGAGGGCGGTGGTCTTTCCCCGCTAGACGGCGAGATCCGGCGCCAACCAATCTGTCTGCTAACAGGGTTTTCGCAACCAGGTATCTCCCCCCAGCAGGGCGCCGTCACGGCCACGACAAGCTCCAAGCTCCTGAGCGGTCTCCATGTGTGGCATGTGTGGTAGTGTCGTGCGTGCGCCCTGTATTGCCTCAATTGTATTTGCTTGAAAAGCCGATCAACTGCAAAACATCTGCAGCTGCCGAAAAACTTCGACCTACTCACATCCCCAACTTTGATAAACCCAACGGTTGTTGGATCTTGCCCGTTTAAACATTCCCAACAGTCAACTGGACGGTGTTATGCATCAACCTGTTATGCGACATCATCGTACAAGTTTTGAGATAATCGTGTTCAAAAGTTTTATTGCATTTTCAGCTCTAAAAACTGTAATTGAATTATTTCATTTATTGAAGCGCCGAACTACACAAACATGAGTGGAATATCTGGCGCTTATCTGCATAATGTGAAATTAAGAACAGCAGATTTGATGATCTACGTTTATAGCCGGTTTTTGCGAAACATAAAATCCCTGATGTGACCGATGGCGTTTACATTTTTCATTAATTATAAGGCTATTTTTACAGATTTGGCGCCAAAATTTTGCGTACACTCACAACATGGTCCAATGCAACCGATGGCGTCCATATCTCTTTTTTTTTTAAAAAAAACGGCGCTTAGCCTATTCAGATCGAGCTTAGAATATTCAGATCGATAGGGGAATATCAATTTTGGAGAAAATCGGCTGAACAGTTTAGTGGCTAGCGTTGTTGACAGACGGACGGGACGGACAGACAGACGTTTTGCTTTCAATTGTTTTTTCGGTAGCTAGGACCCACAAAATAGGGATTCTGGCTGCACCACGTGTAAGTAGAATTTTTTTCGAAAATGGCGCTTAGCCGGTTGATGCATAACACCGTCCAATTATCAAATAGTATAAATGATAATAGTGGAAACTCTTCGAATATTTTGGTGACAGAAAAGCAGCGCTCTCCTGCGGTTCGAGGTGTAAACTACAGCGCAATAATTCGTGTGTGCCAACTTACAAGGTGTGAAAGTCAAGTTTGTTCGTAGTTTTCTGAGAGATAATTTGGTAGAAGAATATCTGTGTAGATATTGTTATTTGATGCCTCTGCCGCAAGTACTTTAATGTATAAATTAAACCAATGATAATGATGATAGATAATGGTACACACAGTTGTATTCTATTGGCAACATTTACGCCTGTCTTGTAGCGTTCACCTCAGGCCGCTAGGGGCAGCACAATCACTTGTCGCTTGTGCCGCCCATGCTGATTTGCCCGAGTTTCCAACTATTATCTTTTATACTATTTGCAATTCTGTCCAAACGACGATACCTCGACGCGAACCACTCACGAAATAACGTGGCGCTGTTGAGTCCCATGGAGAACAAGCAACTCTCCGGAGCGGTCGACCCCATGTCGCTGATAAAGGGCAGCACGGGGTCAATGTGGTCGTACGCTACCGCCATGACGTACCTGCAGCGCAGAGTAATTTAAATCAGAAAAAAATTAAATGCATTTATTTAGCAAACACTCGATACAGTTCATTCTTGGTAAGATACATTTCTTCTACAACTTCCGAAACTTTAGACGTAAATGTCTCCAAGGAAGTATCCTGCGTTTCCGATCTTAATGAAATTTTGAACACGTGACCCTCCAAAATAAAAGAAAAATTATGATCTGCCTGAAATTTGTAAGAAGTACTCGTTTAAAGCTTTTCGTACTTAATGAATAATGCATTTAAAGCTTAATGCATGTAAAATTAAGATATTCTGCCACCAACTTACAACAATTGCAGAATTAATAATAAATCTAATCTAATGAACTTCTTAGACCAACTTCTAAGTGTGTACCATTACGTACTCAAAATTATTACTCGAAGCTTTCAGAAAGTATGCAACAATGTGGTTTTTCATGTTCGTTAGAAACTCTCAATTTTCGAAAATTGAAAAAATTCAAACTTTTTTCGGCATCTTCCACAACTACAATTATGAAAATACAATTTTTGTTCTTAATGAAATGTGTTCATAAAAAACAGGTCTTCAAATAAGGTCATGTTCAATTATTCAAAAACAAGTGTTTTTTTCGGAAAATTGTGTCAAACATAGACAATTTTTTTATTTTCTTTTAAACCATTTTTTCTTAAAAACCGCCACAACGTTTTTTTATTAAATTTGGATCTGAGATAGCATAAAGGAAACTTAAGAGAATGGTGCAGGTTTCATATTCGTTAAAATGCCTGATTTTTGCAAATGTTTTAAAAATTTAAAAAGTTTGGCGTTTTTCTACAACTACAATTGTGAAGACACAGTTGTTTTTCTTAATGAAATATGCTCATCAAAAACAGATCTTCAAATAAGGTCATGTTAAATTTTTTGAGTAATATGAGTAGTTTTTTCTATAATTTCCTGACAAACATAATAGTCCGTTCGGAATTGACTGCACTTCGGTTTCGTCCTTTTTTTACAACTACAATTTTAAAAATACACTTTTTTTCTAAATTAAATGTATTTATCAAAACTATATCTTCAAATAAGGACATGCTTAATTTTTTTCAAAATACGAGTAGTTTTTCTATAATTTTGTAACAAGTTTGTGTTTCTATAATATTGTGACAAACGTAATAGGCCGCTGTAAATTTACTGCGACTCGGACAGCTGGATGCGTCGTAAATTAGAATTTGCAATTTTGTATATTATTTCTTTGTTCGCTTCTTACATTCGTCCTTTTGTTATACATTTACACATTAATATTTTAGAAATTGTTTATTTTGAAATATTTGAAATGAAAAGAAAAAATAATAGCTCTCAGAATAGCGACAATATAGGATCTGCAACAATGGAATTCACTTTGCGCTCGCGAATATCTGTAACTTACGTGTGATTGTTGTGAGCTGATGGAGTTTGTATGAAAAGGAGTTATAATTGTCTAATGTATGTTGATATTTTGCATGAAAATATTTAGTTTTCGCTCCAAACGCTGTACCATTTGTAGTGAGTAGAGTATTTGTTGCATGGTTTTAAAATACTCTTCTCTGATCATGGCCCTATGGAATGCATTTCTATATTGCCCAGGGTATCAGGCTTCTTTTTCCAATACAGGTTTACAAAAGTTTTGTATTCTATTTTTGTGCAGTTGTAGAATTCACATAGTTGTGACAACAATGCGATGAAAACAATGAGCTGTTCACTTCTTCGTTGAAATGGACGTTTTAAAATAATAGCTAACATATTAGTAGCGCATAAAGTGCAATATTTCATTACTACGTAGCTGTTTACTCTAAAACGGGAAAGTAAGTGCTGTTGTAGAACCACTAGTTTAACTTTACAGTTTTGCCTTCAACATTATTATTTTTTAATGTCTTTAAAAATTCTTATTTTTAGAACACTTTTTTTTTAATTTATTTATTCTTGCTTGGCCTGAGACCCTCAGCAGCCGTGAACGACTGAGAACACTTTTCTTTCGTCGAAAGAAACAGCACACATGCGATGCGTCCGAAAACCCCGTCCTGGGCGTCTTCTGCCACTATTCCCATCGTCTAAATTTCATTTCTGGGCGCAAAACGTACAGTTTTCCAAGACTTGGTCGTCCGAAACTTACTCCGAGACTTGGTCTTCGCTACTATTATACTTCTACAGGAGGAACTCGACGGGTTTAAATACTTTACTTATCTTGGTGCAAAATTCTCTATGAAAACGGGGGATGGCATAAACACATAGTTGCGGCTCATAGCAAAGGAAGACTTGCTCTCGAAGAAATCGGTTTGCGTAATGCGTAGAGTACCGGAATTGCCCTTAAGGTGTGCGCACAATGTTTTAAAATCACTAGTGCCCCAGCAATGAATTACGGGGCGGAAATCTGGGAGTGGATAGAATAACAGATTAGAAATCATCCAAACAGATTATTATAATTAATTCTTGGAGTATCTAGATTTCGCAGTCAAATGTCGGCGTCTTAATGGACACTAGGACTGAAATTTGAAACTTTTTTATTTTTTATTCAATCGTTTTGAAGTTTGCAGAATTGTTTGTTATAGTAATGAGATTATTAGGTTTAAATTTTATTAAATTTGGTGAATTAGTTTTAAAGATATATAAGTTTTTATCACAATTTAACGCGAAACACTGTTGAACCAAAAATGTTCCATGCGCATACTATTTTTTTTATTCTGGTTTGAATTTTTTTTAAGCTTATTAATTAATAACAAGTAAATCTGGGCATGGATTTTAAAATATGACCTTTCAAAAAACTTTAAGAATTTTTACAAATATTTTAATTTTTTGTACCACATTTTTAGTAGGGTTTTCATATTCAAATGGTTTATATTTGGCACATCTTTAATGGTACACACAAATCAATGCACAGATTTATTTATTTATATGTATACAACATGTGAGCCAAAATATAGAAAAATTGGACAAGATTTAGGTAGGCATGGGAAGTTTCAAATGTTAGAAAATGTAGTTTTGAGTAAAATGAGTTTTTATTCAAATTTAACATATTATGTATTTTACTTTAAAATAAACATCTAGAAACCACCAGAACTATATGTTTTTCCTTCCTTTTTTCTTTTTATACCTTCTTCTTTTAATTTTGTGAGCTTTAACTTTTTTCTGATTGATTTGAGTTGCTCCTAGGAAGAACGCTTACTCTCATAAATTCTCCTCTTGTCACGACGAGCAGCAATTGTCAGTGATGCTGGAGAAACATTTGTTTTCCTTATTTCATTTTTAATTTCTTCAGCTGCACAGCATCCCATATTGTATTCTGCCACAGCATTGCAAACAGACACATCTAATCTTTTTTTTGATATAAATATTTCCTTGGGGCACTTTTTCCATATCGATGAATGCAAACTTTCATTTGCATTTTGGGTTGCACCTCTGGCACACATCTTGATAACAGTTCTGGACTGGAAAGCCTCTTGTAGAGAGGAACCATTTTTTCCAGAACTTTATTGGAAGCTGCATCGACATAGTACAGTGACCAGCTGGAGTTTTCCCCTTTCGCAACACTTCTATTGTAGAAGCACCATGACTCTTCTCCTGGTGGACACTTACCATGCAATGGTTCATTGTCAGTTGAAGCATAATGATGCAGTGTAGCTAGAATGGCTGTCTTCATTTTGTGGACATCAGGAATATTTTGACAATCGCATTCCTGTAATAACTAGTAAGTTTTACAATATTTGTTTCTTTCAGAGTGCCACGACCCCTTCCTCCAAGATTAACATTTTTCTTCTTCCAATCTTGCACCAAATTTCTCAATCCTGTCCCTATCTTTTTGCTACATGGTTGATGCACTCTTCCTTTTCAATACGGATATCATTTCCATAGACAGCTTCTTTTACCAAATGAGTAAATGTTTTTGCATCACCATCGGAAGGAGTGTTGTATAGCGCATTCCACATTTAGCCACAGACCTCTTCCACAAAATATCTGCAGCAAAAACTTCCATGCCAGGAGATGATCCATCATAATTTTTACAGCACTCTCCAGAAGTAGTATGTCCTTTGTGCCATATGTCAAATTCTGGGGATTCTGCCCCAAGTTTCATGACAAGTAGTGAGACACAATAAACAATACTTAGATATCACCTCATAGTCAACAACCAAACCTGTCAGAATATCTATCACTATTCCTATCCCATAAAGTGATGTATGGCCTCTTTTATGCCATGTCCCATCATAGGACACAGCGATGTCAATAATGTCAGTGCCAGCAAGAGATATATTCACATGTTCATGCGCTTTCCTCACAACAGATCTTGATTTTGATAAGATCTCTTCTTTTAGCTCTCTCATTTCATAAGCTAAAATGTCCTGGTGTCTAGCAAATGTTTTAGAATCCATGACATTTATTTGCATACCCATAGAAAATTTTTCCATTGTTCTGTGTCCCCACCTCCTATATCCACAAAAGCACTCACTGACATTTTATTAACTTCAAAAGGTGGCGCTGGCTGTCATCCTTTTTTATTCTTGGACTTGAATATGTTTCTGCTAATAGGGTATTACATTTGCTACATTGTACAGAAATTTTTGCTGCCCAACCTTGTTGTTCACTCAATTGACTTGGAGGATTCTCTTCACATTCACTACACGAAAAGTTTTCAAATAACTTTATCCCATACACTTCTATGTACTAATAAATATTACTGCTTTCTGTGTCACAATACCAGATACATTGGTGTCAAAATAAGACAGCTTCTTCACACTCCTTGATATGTCTGTGTTAGATTCAGGAAACGTATTTGAAGAATGAGAAGTATTTTCTGTTGTTGGTGTAGATAACACATACGGGGACGAGGGGGCATGTTCTTCAGAAACATTATTTTCTGCCACGTTTTTTGATCTCCAACGAAGCTGAGCTTTTCCTTTGCCAAAACTTTATTTTTTGTGTATCCTACCTTTCTGTTTGCGCCACTTAGAACTTGTTACATCCATTTTTCGCCACACTTTTCGGACAAAATTACAAAACACGTACCAATCACAGAAAATCTCGTCACTTTACCAGACACAAACGCAAACGTAATGTTGTACACATAACCACGTGTTTGCCATATCGCCTAGGCTCCTTCCCGTGTAGTCAAACAAGACACTATTGTCTTTCAAAAATCATTTAAAAAGTATTTATTAATAAACAAATACACTGATATTAATTCTTGTCCCATTATTTATGAAATATTTGTATTGAAGAAGCAATGTAATCAAAAGATAACACCCGAATTTACGTTGCTTCTATGACACTTTTGTCGTTTATTGTAATTGTAGTTCGTCAAATGGCTCATGGAGAGCGCTCCAATACACTTCTACGTAAAAAAAAAACTGCATAAAATCGCATATATCATACTTGCTTGAGGCCCGAACGAATACACGGCGTTGGGCCCTTTAAAACGCCTAGCGCACGGGGTATTTAAATGGCTCCTGTCCCTTTAAAAATGGGCGATACCGGTCGGAAGTAAATTATTTTATTCCTAATACTTCAGACAATGTATTTATGTTAAAAACCAAAAATCGATATTTTTTTTCCGAGTTTGGGTCAAAATTTCAGTCCTAGTGTCCTTAAGAGAGGTAGGTAGTGTAGGAATTTGGAAAGATTAAAAATGAAAGCCATTACAGCTTGTGGATTAGATTAGCAAGTGAAGAGTCCGACACGCTTATTCGCAAGTGCTTTAGAGCGCAATTACAGGAAAACGATCAGCGATATTGGTCGTACAGATCTAGGTCGTACGGATACTAAAACGCGCAGGTCTGGGAGACGTTCTCTTGAAATGGTTGAGAATAGGGGAACACGGAATAGAACGATTAATTTCAGATCGACTTTCGGATATTAAAAGGCAAGATATTCTAGCAACATCGGCAGAAAACATGTTCATTAGTGGTACAAATTCACACGAGTCCTGTATGGAGATGCGAAAGTTACGTACACACACTTAAAAGGGATGCAAGAGGGGGATACGCGTGGTTTAGGTTAGGGGGGTGGATGCAACGTAGAATGAAGGATTCGAATGACAATGGAATCTGTGTACTGTGCGGTGATAGAGAAGATTTGGATCCACATCCTGTTAAATTGCTGCGCTACAGAAACTTGGAGAGGAAAATGGATGGGAATGGGGAACTATGGCTTCCAATTTAGAAACACAACGCTCACTCAAAACATATTAGCTGATAATAGATCTCACTTCATGAAAGAATTAGGAACATTTTTAGGAAAAGTTCGAACTATCAGGGAAACGGTAATCAGGGAGTGGGAAAACAGTATTGGTTAGTAGTACGAGCGGAGCCTAGACTGGAGATAAAATAATTAATTCAATAAGCAGATAATTAAATTAACTAGTAAGGTAATCAATATTGCTAATCATTAATATTAATTAGTAAATTAGTCAGTAATTATTAATTTAATCAGTAAGCGATAATTAAGTAATCAGTAGTAAATTGTTCGGAGAGGGCGGTGGTGCGGGCGATCTTCCGTGGCGGTGGTTGATTTCAGTGGCTGAGGAGGCCAAAGACGGGATGGAAAAGATTGCCTACGCCAGGAAATAAATAGTTTAGAAAAAAAACTAGTAGTTTAGCATGTACTCGTCTTCTGACGGCAGGTTTGTCCCCCTTCAGGGGTTTTTTTCCTCAGCCGTACCTTATGATCTCCTTTCCGCGGCTTTGATGCGATGAAGAGACCATTAGGGGTAAATGCCAGAATTCGAAAGGTTAGAATGCGGTAGGATGTAGGTATTGTAATGGCTTAAAAGCCTTCAGCCTAGCCACATAGTTAAAAGAATTGAAATTATGTATCAATGTGTCATAATTACCTATTAAATAAAAAATATATACTTCTAGTCCGCTGCGAATTTGTATTTTCGCGCTTTTTCTCAAATAATTTTAACTCATTAAAATTTATTTCATTATCCTCGTGTCCTATTATCCGCCACTTACCGAGATACAAATCGTTCTAATTTAACATAAATAACAAAATTCATTCTGTTCATATCTTAACATCTACTGCCTACCCTGTCACGACTCGTTCTGATCAAAATTTTTACTTCCAATTCATCTTGCAACCCGTCTGTCTTGTTTTTCATTGTTTCACTCGCCTCTTCGACGCTATTTTGTCCTTTGCTACTGAAAAATCTGAGTTCTTTTGTCCCGTCAATAATGTCTTCTTACAAAAAAATTATTTATTTAAAATAATTTTCAATTATTTTAAATGTCAATAGAAAATACTTCTATTTAACCTGCTCATATTTTCTCGAATTATATGATTTTTCTATTCGAAATCTGTCGACTTATTTTAATTTATTGTTAATTAAATATATTGGGATATTTTTATCCTTCTCAATATACTTGTAAAATTCCATGATTTTGTACTAACCAATAAAGTGCCCAACTTATCCGAAAGCGTCTTCGGGTGTACTCATTTCAAAATGCCAGCTTCCCATTCCAAAGACTTATTTTCTGTACTACTTAAATTAATAACTACAGTCGACACCGGTTGTAGTGAACTTCTAGGGACTAACATTTTTGTTCACTATATCAGAGGTTCACTACATTCGACGATTTCAAATTAAATAGAATTTCTCACAATTATTAATTTTATTAATATAGAGATACCGAAAAAATCCATTAACAGCGTGAACTAAAAATTTCAATATCTTTATTTGTTCTTAAAAAAATCAATTATTTTAAATTTTTGCTTCGTACTTTTTCATTAGTAATTTCTCTACATCCTTCACCAGAGTTTCGTACTCTCTCCGTATTTGATTCTGCATTGCCCTCTGTGTCTACATATCGTAATGCAGTCTTGTCTCCCTTCACTGCCTCTCGCACTGTTGGAACACCATCCCACCCTCCGAAGGCTCTTTCAATAGCCTAATAACATACGAGAAGATTTTCGGGAGCCGGATGGCACAAGCGGCTAATGGTACTGATCGCAGGGCGGATATCGCCAGGCTGTGGCATTTGCGCGCTTGTTGCCGCTACGTAGACCTCAAATGCACTTAGTCCCGCGTAATATCAAGTGGCATCAAGCTGGAAACTGAAGCAAGCAATCGCGCGTCGCCGCCGCCAGTTGTAGCGCAAGCAGGACATGACAGTGAAACTGAGTGGCATAAGGTGGCACTAGTTAGTTAGTTAATGCCTTATTTTACGTGGCGAGACTCGGGCCATCAGGCCCGTTCTTCCGACTGACCACGCGAATTTCGCTACGCTCCTTCACCACCTAGCGGAGAAAGAAGGTATTATCTCGGGCGACGAAACAGGTGATTTGAATTTAGTCAGAGGCGTCATTTAGGCTTGAGGTTCTTTTACATGCAGTAAATCTACTACATGGGACAGCGGCTTTACTTCCCCTCCGCGAAGGCGTACGAAGGAAGGCGTACGAAGGAAGGCGTACGAAGGAAGGCGTACGAAGGAAAGCGTTACGAAGGAAAGCGTACGAAGGAAAGCGTACGAAGGATTTTTTTCGCGATCACGGCTTCGATCGGGTTTGAACCCGCAATATTGGGTACAACAATCCGATACGCTGACCGTGTTATACCATCCGAGTCCGCAAGTAGTAAAGTCCCCATACCTGGGACTATACAACTACAGTACATAACGGGTCTGCTACCTGCATCTCGGGGAAGACTTCTTCGATTATGACCTTTCGCCAAAGATATATTTTTCATGCTGCCTAATGTTGGAATTTGCTGAAGAGGACGTAGTATTTTCCAGAAGGTAATTAATTTCCCGGACGTTGTATTTCCTACGTACTGTATAGCCCAGGTTCAGGTTCCCTATAATTGAATCTTCTTATGCTTATTTGTAATGTAAGTGAAACGGAACCAGTGCCTTAAGTTCACTATAACCGAGGGTTCACTATATCAGAGTTCACTTCAACCGGAGTCAACTATATTTCAGTTTGTGAAACACGTTTCTAGCTCCAGTACTTCTAGATAGTTGTTTTATGTACTTACGAAATAATGATCGTGATGATGGAAATTATTGGAAACATCACGGGCAGAAAGTATAGATTGTAAAACAGCATTGCGGCATCTGTAGAAAAATAAATGCCGTATATCTACAGTACATGTACCAGGGAAGAAAAGCTGGCTACATACAAGCTCGAGAAAAGGTCTCATCCATCTGCTTGAGGTGGAAACGCCAATAATAAAAACTTTCAATTAGTAATATCAAAGGAAATGTGCAGCATACATAAAATGGTATTCCTCTTGGTGTTTCTCAAATGAATAAATTAGATATGGCAATGACTGCTAAACATGCTGATGGAATACTAAACGTGAATTCTAATGTGAATAGTAATTTTTTTGCAATTTTTCAAAAATTCAGATATTTCAACAGACATAGAATATGCACCCTTTATATAAGCTTACAATGCTTTATTCCATAAAAAACACGTAGAAAACTAGTGGTGCAACAGAATGGCAAAAACTTTCTCATGCTAGATAGTTTTCTAATTTCTTTGCTCTGATCTCGCTTTTCTGCCTTTCCTTATCTTCTTGCTAGCTTACATTTATCGCCGTCCAAAGTACATTTTTTTTTAAATTCTCAATTTTTCGGTTTGCAAATAGTAGAACTAAAAATATTACTTAAAGAATATTACAAAACAGTAAAATGTCTTCCTATAAGGATATTTCTGTTGGAGACATTGGAGCTGATTTTAAGAAAATGGCGTTTAAGCGTTAATACGGAATTGGAAGCTCTTCTTCGCAGAAATATTTTTAATTTTCGAAAAACGTCATTAAAGGTCGTTTGAAAGCACTTTCACTCACCAACAGAATCATGCATTCAAATTGCAGAAAATGTACATATTAAAGGTGTGAGAAATATTTCAAAAAATTACATTTGCGTATTTTTTTAAAATCAAAAGAATACAGTAAAATTAATTTTAGGTAATCTTAAACAGTACAATTATCACTATTCGGACGAAATGTTTGAAGAAAAAGTTTAGAACGGTTTTTGAGAAAAATGAAGTTTGAGTATTTCTGAAAAATTTGAGCTCGATTTCACAAAGAAGTTTCGAGTTTGCGTGAAAACGTTATAAATCATCATTTAAAGCAGATGTACTCGTAAATGCAATAATGATAACAAATCCCCCCTTATGTAAATATAAACGACTTGAGAGGGCTAGTCAAAAAACATTTTGTAATTTTTGAAAAAAAAACAAAGAATAGATTAATATGGCGTTTCTGACATCTCTTAGAGTAGGCTTAGCATTATCCATACCAAAATTCTAAGAAAAAATATGGTGCCGTTTTTGAAAAAATCTTAATTTTAAAATATTTTTTTAATTGCACATATTGCACGCAATTTGCGCGAAAACTACTAAAAGTTTAAAAAATGTACATGATCTTAATGAAAGAACTAAATATGGAGGACAAATTTAGTTTAAAGAACAAAACTATACCTTCAATTTTGCAGTAGTTGGAAGACGCCGAAAAAATTTGAAACGTTTGAAATTTTCGAAAATTCAGAGTTAACTGTGAAAGTCAGAACTATGCCGCCTTTACAAGTTCTCTCTACTCTCACCAGAAATTTGAAGAACAAAATTTAGAACTTTTTTGAAAAAAAATTTAAATGTCTTTGGGGCTTCATGCAAAGTAGTCCCAAAAAATTAATGAATGTTTTTCAAAATCGCAACGCTTCCGGGGAACCGGAGAATATCCATTTTGGAAAACTTCCTACATAAGCACTTCTGTTGTTCACAGACGAACAGACAAACAGACGGACAGACGGACAAACAGACGAACAGATGAACAGAGGGACGAACGGACGGACGTTTTGACGTCAATCGATTTTCGGAATCAAAGACTCACAAAACATGGATACTGGCTACACAACGTGTTAGAGGATTTTTTTCTAAATCTAGCAACTAGGTTTATCCACATTTTCGTTGTCAGGGCTCAGCAATAAAAAGTTTTTCTGCCGAAAATCCGCCGTTTTACGTAACTTCCGAAACTACGAAAATCCGCGAGCATTACGTATCTTTCTCTCTTTTTCGTAAGTGGAAGCGAGAAAGTAAAAACAGTGAAAAGAAATGTTATATTTTTGTTGCTATCAATATTTTGAATTACTTTATCTCAGAAAGGTTACTTAGCCTTCGTTCCTCATTAAATTCGGAGAGAATTTTCTAATTAGCACTTATGTCATGGCAAAGTATTATCGACTAAAATAAATTTGTACTAGAAATTAAAACATCAATCTAAACGTTCCATATTTTAATGTAGTTGTAACGATGTTCTTTTGTTTATTGTCACATCAAGCAAATACTATAAAGACAATACAGGACACTTCGCAATATTATATCGAGAAACACTGATGCACGCTCCATCTGGTGTCAGAACCTGGTACACCCTAAGCCCAGTGCTCTGTTGATGTTTGTTGTCTGCTTGATTTCTTTTCATTTTATTGTCTTTTCTGGTCGATTTCTGGAAAACATATTTTACAATACTATTCTTTACATCATTCTACGTATGTCAGGAAAAAATTCTGTAGTTTTTGGCTTTATTATAAAATGCAGTGGAACTCGCGTTCGTTCTTCACATTTCCTCGTGATATAACCAGGTAAAAATTGAAAGAATCTTGAACATGATTGAAGCTAGTTTAATACAATTTGACATCTCTTTGTAATAAAATGCATTAAAAACTATAACATAACTTAATTGGGAGACTACTTGCACATTGCCATTCGCAATTGAATCATGTGGAACGAACATTGCAGAAATGGATAACATTGTCGACTGAAGATATTCCTACAAGTTTAGTACAGAAAAATGCTGAGTCCTATGTATGTGGCTGGTTGTGTAGTACCGTGCCATATGATGGTTGTAGAAATGCTTAACAGAATTTGGATGAAGTATAAATTAAGAAACTCGCATATTCTGATTAAACAGTATGTGAATGCCACGCTTTTCTACCCAAATGAATTCGCTATTAGTTTTCTAAGACAGAATATGTTTTCAATAAACACTTTTTAAATTATTTACGTCAAAGTAAACTTGACGTAGAAGAACAATTAATGCAAATCATTAATATTCATTTGCAGAATATTTTATGTAAGGGGTGTAATAATCTGTATGAAAGCAGAGGTATCAATGTATTGATTCAGTGCTTTTTAAAGGAAGTAAGTGGAAAAAAGGTCAAATGTATCAGTGGAAGTGTTATGGCAAGACAAATCTTGCATTTGTAACTTTATTCTTGAAAATAATGTTCATTATATGTTCATTAAATGTTCAATGTTCTCATGTTCATTATAACACATTGTACATTATAATTTTCCGTAATTTGAGTCCTTCAATATAATTAAATCACAGCGAGAGTACGTAAAAATAAGTCTTATTTCGTTAGGTAGATTTAAAAATACTTGTTTCTTCCGTAAGAATCACATTGACATTTCTATTTGGCGCTACATTACCAGGTTCTGACACTAGGATCGCTAGTGGGAACTTGTTTCCATCGGTTGCGCGGAAGAACGGGGAACTGTCCTGTATTATCTTTATAGTATTTGCATCAAGGTAGTCTAGAATAACAGGCATTGTAGGCATGCATGACTGACGTGAATCTTCAGGTCGGGTCGAATTAAATATTATCTGCTAGTTAATCGAAAACAAAAGGTGAATGCTTTGTCTTTCGATGTTTTTATGTGTATGATGTATAACGTTTAATTTAAAAGTGCTTATAGTTATTAACAGTTTATGAGAGATTTGTACAAATAAACTTAACTTTACTTTTCGGAATTGTCACAAAGTCGCATTGTGCCAGGTCGCAAAGGCAATTAATACGGGGGTAGCACAAAAAAATGTATGGGCGATTTATACGAGCGACTTACAACTAAACAAAATGTGTGCATAAAACATTTTTCAAAGGAGCATGTCATTACTGTTTACCATGTGAAACGTGATGATGGATCTTTGCCAGTTGAGTGCAGAATAGAACCATTATTAACTGTTGATGAAATCCCAACGACATTCCCAAATCCGTCATCCGTTCTAACTAAAGCACTTCCACCTAAACGAAAACTTCCAGCTGAACAAAGGGTTGAGATGGAACACCGAGAAGAACTTCAGATCAGATCATCGAATGAAAAAGGCACTTTTCCTAGCATTAAAAATTTTAAAACCAAATATTTAGGAACGTTTTTATTGCGAAGAAAAAAATTTTAACGTAAAATCTTCTGAAATATGTTCAACAAGACCACGTGACTTTAAAATGTTCAAAGATCATTAACACAAGTATTTTATATGAATACAATTGTTTCTAATGTAAATTAAAAATCGTTTCTTGATAATCTAAAAATCACTAAACGGATATTTAAATTTGTGTGCGTTGAAAATGTAAATATATCAGGAAGTAATCTTGATCGAATTAAATAAATTTCTCATGATGATGATGAAATTATTTTCATTACAGTTTTATTGCTAGACAGTAAATTAATTATTCACACATTACACTTTTTAAAAGAGCACTTTAACTAATCTCAATGCCAAAAATATAATATATAACAAAACATGTTAGTTATATATTATAAAGTCTAGTTTATGTCAGTCAAATAATGAGTGATATCAAATCAAATGTTGGCATAAATCATTTACAAATCAATTACCTTAAAATGAAGCTCCACAACATTGATTCCCGATCATTTTTAGTTAAGTGTTTTGTTAGCTGAAATACATATAATTCCAAACGTTTATTATCATTGAGGTAGAGTCACTGCATTATCGAAAGACAATAAAGTGCCACAAAAATGAGGATGTGATTGCTGCTTATCGACTGATTCACATGTTGTGAGTATTTTTCAGTAACTGTTTTAAAAATACGTTCAGAAAATGAAACTTTTTGGGAACGAATAACCAGTTCTAATAAAACCGTAATAAAACACTGTTTTCCTACGGTTATACAATTAATATTATAATAGATTAATACGAGTTTAGATGTGGTTTGAGTTCTAACAGGGAACGAAAAAGTGACTTTTTCTTTCACTTCCTACATTCTTTGACTCTGCCTCCACCTGAACGATGACGTCAGGATTCGAAGTGCAATGCCAACATTTCTAGGCTGCCTTGGTCACACAGATTGTCACTCATAAAACAAAATACCTTAGTGTATATTCAGTCTTCAATGCTTCTTTGGAGGAGTTCAAGATGCATTTTCTATTTTGTCTCTTGTTTGCAATGCGATCTCCCAGAGAAACAATAGTGTATAATGGCATCGAGAAATCTGATTCTTGCTAGGAGAGTCTTGAAGTGTTCAGTGTATTTTATGCCGCAGGAAACATGAAGACAAAACTGAAATTTTGATGAAGTATTAATGAGTGAATCTGATCTATTTCATTACAAGGAGTTGTCACACAGTATTGTTAAGGTACAAAACGGAACAATTGAAAGTGGAAATATAAACTTCCTAAATTATGAACCACTACGAAATTTGTAGAACGAAAATTACGTGTAAACCTAACTGAGAAATAATGAAATTTATTTGTAATAAAGATCGTTTTTAACAAATGTGTATTCTCTCTTGCTAGACATTTGTAGGAGCGGCACTCCCCAAACTTATAGAAATGTTTTATCTTGTAACAAGGGAATGTCTGTAAATGCCCTTGGTTTGATAGAAACATACATCTGCTCTCAGAATTAAAAATGTAAACCATCCTTCAAACAATGCGTAAACGTACCCATTCCTTTTTTCACCTATTTACAGAATATATCAGCAACTGATCGATACAAACTTGGCACATCCGCTCTGACTAGTTTCCCGAACTGCCTGGGACCCAAAGTATCTAAAGGTATCTAAAAGTATCTAATCATATGTGTTTATATGTGAATTACACTGCGAACACTTTGCTGCCAAATCAGGGATTTTGCAGCCTCATTGCCATGATGCCCTGGATGGTTTAAATAAAGCTCAGACTGTCAAGGCGCAGTGCACATCAGCACATATCAAAATCCTTAAATTACACCCGTTCGTTAATATAAACTCTCAACTGATTCAGGTATCTTAATTTATTTATCTTATCTTATCTTTATCTTATTAAACAAAACTCTCAACTGATTCAGGTATCTTAATTTATAAATCTATCATTCGTCCCACAATAACATATGCTTATTCTATATGAGGTGGCATTGCAAAATCACAAAAATAAAAAGACGTTACTCAAAATAAGTTTTTACGTCAAATATTAAAAGCTCCTAGGTTTATTTCAAGTGACCAAATTTTAAAAGAACTAGCTATAGATTCAATAAGTATGTATTTTTGAATATTATCAAATCGTTTTCATTCTTTCTTCCAACTTGTCCACCAATTAATACATCTAAATTCGGCAAACCTGATAATAATTATTCCCGCATTAATACCCAATATTCAAAAGATCTCTTTCAACTTCCTTAATTACCAGTATGAAATTCAAACTAAAAGAAAATGTTAAATTAATTGAAATTGATGTGGGTTCTTCCTGTTGATCCTGGTATATGATTAGATGCGTAGATGGTACGATTTAATATGTATTTTTGACCATAAAGAATCAATCAATGTTATATTCCAGGAATTAAAACTTGAGCATAAATACATTAATTTTTAGCTCCAAAATACATTTTAGCTAAAAATGAATGTATTTATGCTAATGTTTTAATTCCTGGAATCAACATTGATTGATCCTTTATTGTCAAAAATACATATTAAATGGTACCATCTACGCATTTAATTATTAAATTAATTGTTAATAAATTATTGTGTAGGACCATTCCTGGGTAACCTTAAGGAAATATAATTCAATTTTCTTTGTTCTAGTTTACTTAAGTGTAAAAAAACAAAAGAAATGTAATTGTACACGCCCTTGAAAGGCATTCGTATGTCGAACAAGAAGACTAAATCGTATTAAATTAGTGGTGCAAAGCACATACTTCCTCGCATTGTTCCTAAATGCTTCGCAATATTATGCTACCACATAAACCAGCAATTTTTTCCTCTCCAAGACGCGATCCTAAATTCTCAGATTTAACTTGCCTGCATTCATGCCACTACACCACATAAGCGCACATGGATAGAAGTCGGGCAAAGGCATAAACACGTAAATGTCCGATGCATGTAATTCAGGACAAGGTATAAAAAGTTCCAACGTAGACATATTTTTTCCTTTCTCATTCATATTTAAAACGTCAAATTCAACACGGAGTGCTTCCAAAGCATATACATTTTTGAATTATTTAAAATGCTCCGCAATAACATACACATACATAAAACAGCGAAAATGTTTCCAACCAGCAAGTATTTTTTCTTCCATTTCGACACCCGAACACAGCTCCTCAGAGTTAATGTGCTGGTACTGATACCACTACGCCACGCAAGCGCAGTGCGCTGGAAAATCCGTCGTTTTTCGGCGCATGATTACATAACTTTCTCTCCTTAGGGTATACACACGTAAGACGCTTGTTTCTCGCGCGGGAGAGCCCGGCGCCGAATGACGTCACTCGGCAGCTGGATTGCGCCAAGTTATCAAATGGAGGCGCACACAACGAACGCTATCGGCTTCCAGCCGCCAGCGCCGGCCAGCAGCCGGAACTCTTGGGAGTTTCGGCGCGCTGGCTGCACTCGCTGGTTTTCAGTCGACTCGTGGCTTTGAAGTGTCCTGATCACAAGATTCAAAAGGGATGGAGTACTTTTTTGGTTTTGATGTTGTTTGTGAGGCTCGTTGTGTGTAATAGAGGGGCAAAAGACACGCAAAGAAATGTGTTGGAAAGAAATTTCTTCGTATATGAACAAGTAAACATCTACATAACCTCAAATATATTTGTTTATGTAATGTTAAAAGTTACATTGAGTGAAACATTAATCAAATAAACAGACACTAAATGAAAAGACAATTTCAGAAGCATTTATCAGTTTATGCGAGTGTACACAATTAGATTATACACGAATTTCAAAACTGTATCTCCCGTAATTGATGAATTGGACGATCGTTCCGTAGACTGTCTTGCAACGTACGTGAATCCAATTGAATAGCGTTATTGGGAAAGTTATCTAATCCATATTTATCAATAATATCGTTTTGTAAAACACACATGCACCTCATAATTCTCGTAAATTAACATCAGTCTGCATCAGCTTAATATCTATTTTGAATATAATTGTCGAAAACAGCGTTCAATAATTCTATTATTCAATACACCATTTACTGTTATTCACAAAAACAGTGTATTTTCTTCTTGGCAGTCACTGGATATAATTTCGATAAATAAATGAAGTGAAGTACTAGGATGAACCGCTAGATCTCGACACTGTCGAATCGGCGTCTTATGTGTCCGCCCTTGCTGGTCGAGCAGCGCTGCTTATCAGCAGCAGATGCCCGCGTCGGCGTCCCAGCGTTCTACGTGTTTGTACCCTTATGAAGTATTCGTAAAGCGAGAAAGTAAAAAAAAAAGCACAGCGTAGTCACAGGAGTGTTTCGCCAAGAGCAGGAAAACTATTATTTTCGGAGGATACTATGGAAATGGCTACATTGGAGGAAGAGCAACCAGAGGCGACCAACGAGAATTTGACTGCTCTGCTTAACCTCCCAGCGGGCGCGCGTAAACTGTTCACACCAGCAGGCACGTGTCGTAAATTTTACGACATTCAATGACTCTTGAAAAAATCAAAGAAATTGTAGAACAAAGGAATTTTATGTCGCATTATAACATCTAAGAATGATATTTACTACCAAAAAACATATCCGTTGGTAAACGTTCGTATTTAGTATCAAAAAGATCTTGTTCCGATCCAGTATCGTTCTGATACTCGTCTATATTTTAAACATTCATTTACTGTCACTCTCACTATCCAATTCATGATCTTCCTCCGATCAGACAGCTCTTGAAGAATATTCTGATTTTCGTTCAAATGCATTCTTTATCTGGACACTTTACAGAAAATTTCGATGAGGCCAAATTATTATACAATATTTTAGCGCAACAGCCATCGCGCAGCGTAAAGTTTACGTCACTATGCACTTATCCCGAATAGAGCGTTACAAAAACTGAATATAGCGTGCAAACTAAACAGTGGCTGCAGGAATGCATCACTAAAGATACCTGCAAGGAATACCAAGAACGCAGAAGTCTTTGACAACAATGAGTTGACATCAAAACAAAAAAATCTGTTATTGTCGTAAAATTTACGACAGCGCGCCAGCTGGAGGGTTAATATGACGACTGAATTTATAAGCCACTGAAGCTGAATCTATTGTGGCTACGGAATAATCAGCCTCTCCATACGATTGGTGGTCAGAAGATTGACCTACACTACTACTGTTGCTAACACTTCCGGTGTCCTTAGCTTCCTAACAGCCGGTTTCGTCACATATTATTTAAGTATGACTTAGTAAAGTCACACTTAATTTTAAGACTCATTTTAAGACGTGCTTTGTTGTTCGTCGAAAATTGCAAGTGTTCAAATGTTCGAACATGCCATACATAACTGTTATTAAAGCCAAAGAATTTTCCCAATCCCATCTACCCTTCAATTGTAGATCTTTAAATGATATCACGCATTTTTCTTTAAAAATATGAGTAATTAGTAATATATTGAGTAATTACACTAAGAGAAGAATGTGTTATGAATCTACTGACCTCTATGTCCCCCACAACAGTGTATGCACGCGTGAATGTCGCGATCGATTGAACTCCAGCTGCACCTGTATTGCCACTCGCCAAACGTTGCTGTCCGTTGACCTCTCTCTTGAGGTAATTTAAATAACAATTTAAGTTCAAACACAAAGCAAATATATTACTCGTGAAATCATACAACCAGAATCATTCCGCAAATGTTACATTTTACGCTTCCGCGGATATCTTGTTCCTTAGTTCAGAACCACCGATTAATTTGCTGAAGTACCTTCCCCAAGGTTTTGCCAACTTCCAATAAAATGAAGTTGCTAATTGGGTTGCTAATTGGGTTTTAATACCAGAATGCCACATTAATATTTCCGGCCTACATTCAGGCGTCCATCAACTTGCCAACACGATCATGTCTCCTTCAACAAACATGCGCCAGTAGTAACGGACGCTACATCCCTCAATTGTTCATTCCTACGAGTTCATATAACTCGTACAATTTATATTTTGTTTTCGCAACAGAACAGTATCTGTCCTGGACATGTACCGCTCGTCCACTCAGGATTTTATACGTCTGGTGACTCGGTCTGCTTGCAGCGTATGGTTGACATTTGTTGTTTATCATTGGCACGTGGCTGATGTAATTTACTTATTTTGTTACTGTTTGATTGATTGATTCGTGATTCCGGGCGCGTCAACTACAGAAGTCATGAGTCCCGTAAGTGTGGTGCGTGTTTTCCCTCGGGATGTGGCGGTGATCTTTTTCCCCGCTGGATGGCGAGATCGGGCGCTTACCTATGGGTACACACACGTAAGACGCTTGTTTCTCGCGCGGGAGGGCCCGGCGCCGAATGACGTCACTCGGCAGCTGGATTGCCCCATGTTATCAAATGGAGGCGCACACAACGAACGCTATCGGCTTCCATCCGCCAGCGCCGGCCAGCAGCCGGAACTCTTGGGAGTTTCGGCGCGCTGGCTGCACTCGCTGGTTTTCAGTCGACTCGTGGCTTTGAAGTGTCTGATCACAAGATTCAAAAGGGATGGAGTACTTTTTTGGTTTTGATGTTGTTTGTGAGGCTCGTTGTGTGTAATAGAGGGGCAAAAGACACGCGAAGAAAGGTGCTGGAAAGAAATTTCTTCGTATATGAACAAGTAAACATCTACATAACCTCAAATATATTTGTTTATGTAATGTTAAAAGTTACATTGAGTGAAACATTAATCAAATAAACAGAAACTAAATGAAAAGACAATTTCAGAAGCATTTATCCGTTTATGCGAGTGTACACAATTAGATTATACACGAATTTCAAAACTGTATCTCCCGTAATTGATGAATTGGACGATCGTTCCGTAGACTGTCTTGCAACGTACGTGAATCCAATTGAATAGCGTTATTGGGAAAGTTATCTAATCCATATTTATCAATAATATCGTTTTGTAAAACACACATGCACCTCATAATTCTCGTAAATTAACATCAGTCTGCATCAGCTTAATATCTATTTTGAATATAATTGTCGAAAACAGCGTTCAATAATTCTATTATTCCATACAACATTTACTGTTATTCACAAAAACAGTGTATTTTCTTCTCGGCAGTCACTGGATATAATTTCGATAAATGAATGAAGTGAAGTACTAGGATGAACCGCTAGATCTCGACACTGTCGAATCGGCGTCTTATGTGTCCGCCCTTGCTGGTCGAGCAGCGCTGCTTATCAGCAGCAGATGCCGGCGTCGGCGTCCCAGCGTTCTACGTGTTTGTACCCTATCGTCGACTAGCGGGGTATTCCCTCAACCAGGTATCTCCCACCAGCGGGGCACCGCCCCAGCCGGGACAAGCTGTAAGCTCCCGACCGGTCTCCCGGCATGTATGGTAGTGAAGTGCATGTGTGTGTGTGTGTGTGTGTGTGTGTGTGTGTAAGGGGTGAGGATGTGCCAAGGAAGAGGAAGGAAAGATCGCGTGCGGTCCGTGGCCCGATTGTTAGGGTACTGCTCCGGCATTCGCCTGGTGTTGATGGGAGAAACCACGGAAAACTACCAATTAGAGCAGCCGGCCGCTAGAATTCTCCTCCGGGCAGCGACCGAATTCTACCTACCTGAAAAGCTAGTGTCGAAAATCCTGCCTAGGTCAGTTTTATTACAGATCGATGGTGTGCCTGAAATGAACCGAAGAGCGAGAGGTGGGGGGGGAGGTCAGTAAGCGAAAAGCCAGAAATTTTCGTTATTTTGTGTTGAAAGAATGTGTTCAGAGTCATGTTTGTAAACAAGCATTCACGAGCTTAAATGAATATCATGCATTCAGGTTCAACTACTGACAAGAATTATTATTTTGTCAGTTCTGTCTCCAAAAGTAGCTGTAAAAGAGCAAAGCATAATAACAGACCTCGTGCTATCAAGTAGAAAAATCTTGTTTCAGCTAAAAGAACACGAAAATTGCACAATACTCATCAATTGCACAATACTTCATGCACTAAAAAAGTTAAAAATATGCATGCAACCGTGCACTAAAATTTACAATATATGAACTTATAACAGCCAATATATGCATTTAAATTAAGAATATGCATACATAGTTAGCAACAGTTAACATTTATTTATACGTAATCTTCATTTTACACTGTAGTACAAAACCCGTTTCATAAAATATACGCGAATTACAAACCGTATAATAAACAAAAAATATTTAGCGGGAGAACTAATTGCATTGTTTCAAGATGTCGAAACATTCAGCTCAGTTCATTATGTCCAAGTTACAGGAAGTAAATCGATTCAAGCGAAAACAATCTTATCAGAGGACTATCGAAATTATTATGTCGGCATTGTAGCACTGGCATGGCTTAATTTAGTTTTCTTTTGAAAAAGAAAAAAACATTAAAATAACCGACTTTGAATCACTTCTACACAAAACCTTTAATTCATGCACTTAAATAAGCCACTAACATTAAAATATTCAGTTAAAGAAAAAATCCCAGAAAACTGAAATTACCCAAAATAAAAATGGGCTAAACTTGTTTTATTTTTGTTGATAGTTAAAGTTATATACTTTTCCTTTCGATATGCACAACCAGGAAAAATACGCAATTGCATGAAGTTCCGCGGTCTTCTCATCAAACGTTTGTGAAGTTTATGTCGAGTGAATAGAAAAAATAGTCTTTGCAGAAAAAAAATCTAGAAAAGGAAAAGGTTATGGGTCAATCCATAACTAGAATTTAATGAATTGGTCGCTCGACCATCTCGAAAAAAAATCATATGTTGTACATAAATTTTCTTATGTTTTGGCTGTTCAAAAACATCTTCAACTGTTTTTATTTTACCTGGTTTAGAAATGGCGGCCTTTTTTGTTTCACACCATGCGCCATTTTTCGCGTTTTTGTTACTACGCTACAGATTGTTATAGCATTCTAGGATTAAAAAATTCCATTCAGTATATTCTGTCCTGCAAATTGAAATATTATTTACTTATCTTCTATGGGTTTTTTTCTGGGATATATTTGCAAGCAGATCTATGGAATGCGAATGAAAGAAAGTAATTTCTCAAAGTAGGAATAGAATCATAGCCTTAATTTTTTCTGTGTTTTTAACCCTTAACAGTGTAGTTACATTTTGTAAAATATTGTTATATAACGTACGATTGGAAAATTACATCATCTTGAAAATTGGAATTTTGTATTTTTTTCAAATTTTGAACTGCAATATCTCTGTTGGGGGACAAGATAAAAATATGAAAATTATTCACATGCTAGATCACTATCATACCAAACTTTAATAAAAATTTCAACTTTTAGATTTAACTCGAAGTATCTTTTAAAAAATTTAAAACTTTCGAAAAAAGAGGGTTTATTTCCACATTGAGGATACGTTGTGCCAAGTAGTAATCACATTATTTGGAAGTTATTTTAAACTAAAATCTACATTGATTTAAAATAATTAATTATATTTTAATATTAATATACATAAAATGGGCCCAATATATAATTTTCAATATTACATACTTTAAAACAATCTTACAACTTGACATCTACGTTTGTAATTGAAAGTATGGTCACCTTGATTTTAAAAGCTAAACGGGCCAAAGAAGATTATTTATAAAATATAATAAAAATAAATTTAGCGTTTTGTTTATTTTTCCTCGTATAAGTTTGTCATTCTGCTTACTATTTCTGAACGTTTCTGCAACAGAGATGCGGATAAGATTATTAAAAAGATTTGCCAATCAAATTTATAAGTTAATTTGATTGGTAAATCTTTGTTGAGATAAAAACAGAATAAGTCCAGTTTTTGTTGAAATGATAACACATTATTAATAGTTTTTGTCGCAATTATACCTCAGAACATATTCGAATGGCTTGGTACATCATTTACAAAATAAGAAAATTGTTTAAATCTTAATAGTTTTATTGTCGTATCTAACCAAACGTAATAACGTGAATTATCTCAAAATGAGCTTTCTGGACTAGTGGGCTACTACTGTTTTTACTCTCTCCATCATTCGATTATTCGAATCGGAAACCATAAAGCGAAAATTCTTCAGAGAATTCTTGACCCACATTAAACTCATTAGATTCGATTAGCTTTTTTTCAATGAATTTATGTTCTCTCGAAATGTATAATCCAGAAAAAAATTTCTGTACTCTATATAGTTACTAATGTATTAATCGTACACGGTTGCTGAGAGACACACATTAAGCAATAATACATTTTTGAAAATAAAATTTCGATTCCTTTTAATATAAAATATTCGCTTCGACAAGCGAGCTGTATACAATGTGTCTTACATTGCCCTCATTTAATGTTGCCTACTAATTTCAATGAACATTAAATTATGTCCACTAAACGTGTCAACTAAATGACCCACACACTATGTCCAGTAAATTACCATTAAAGTTTATGTTTTATTTCAATTATTACACATTTATTTTATTTTCGGCTGAAAATATTGGAAATTGTCACATCATGTCTCTCGCGAAACCTTTGTCACTCTTGGTTTTTCCACAACAGTGCTAGTGTGGTCTAGTGAGTTCGCGTGAATCGCGACAAGTCTGGCCTGGCTGCGTAGATAGAGCGAAAATCGATGTGGCTAAAACGCTCGCTCGTGTCCTTGCGTCGGTCAAGGGACGTGGCGTAGTTGCGATCGATGTTTGCGGCACATCGATACCGCGGCACGCAGAGCAACAGACTGCCCAGCCACGTGACTGGGTAATCCCCGTTGTGTTCCGCCGCGGACGTGTCATAGTCGCATCCTACCCGTCGCAGTGCAGTGGCTCGCAGCGTGCCTTGCAATTGGTCCGTTTCCTGTGCTCGCTGTCTGAAAGTCCGCATTTGTTCTTTGGGATATTCTCAACAAAAAAAGGTAAGCTAGATTGAATTGATTGTAATTGATATTTTCCGTTTCTGTCTATTTAAAAAAATATATATATATCAATCAGTTGGTCCATCATTTAAAAGGCAGAAAATGTTTCAAATAACAGTTTATATATTACATAAAATACAAATTCCACACAATTAAAAAGGACGAACAATAATTTTGCGCAATATTGCGTGCAACATGTGCAATTTTTAAAAAATACGAAAACAATATTTTCTCAAAAAGGGCTCCAATTTTTTTCTTTAAACTTTTGGTAGTGATGATGCTAAATATAGTCTATCAGATGACATAAATATCATATTGCTCTATATGTTCGTTTTCACAAAAATTACAAAAATGTAAGTTTTTTGACTTGTCTCTCACGTCTTCAAAATTTACATTATAGATATTTTTCATTGTTCAGCGCTTGTTTTCACATACGCATCAAAGAATCACTCATGATGTTTTTTAAAATGTCCATAAATATAATAATGCTCCATAATAAAGGAATAAAATTGGCAAATATTCTGAAATGTTCGAACAAAAGTTTCTCAATAACTATTGAAATTTTTTCGCCGAAATTCTCCACAAAAGAAAACAATTCAATTCTCTCTCACTTTCCAGAAGCTTAATTTTGGCCAAGATATTTGGGACCCCAAAATCAAAATAATGCTGAAAAATGTAGGTGCTTTTTAATCACACACAAAATCAAAAGTATCCATTGCCCCGAAACGAAAAGTAAACCATCACGTCATCACGTCAGGTTTTTCGTCCAGTTTCCCTGATCCTTGAGCAAATGCTGAGATGGTCCCTGTTTTGCTTCTGGACATAAATGTAACTTCATTATTTGTGCACGTCTTCTGAATTTCAGTGGGAAATATAGTTATTCAAATTATCGTTTTTCATATTATCGCGGCAAAAAGTATTATTCTTTCATGAAGAACATGAGGGTTCAGGGCAGGAATTTATAGCTAATTTACCTTTGAAAATATATTTTATTATATAGGAGCGAATATTTTGTCAACAAAACTCGAAAAAAAACCTCTCTTTTCTGTATTCAAAATTCGACTAGAATATGGTTTAGGATAGAGACCACAGAATTATGAAAACGTGCACAAAATTCACTTCTCCCCATAGCTCGTCATACGCAGTTTTTAACTGTTTTTTGACGTAAATAAATAAATAAATAAATTGAAAAGTTTTCTAAATATTTTGTTTTATATCGTTTTCTCAAATTATTGTAAACATTAGAGCAAATGGGATTTTTTCCATGTGTTGTGTTTGCTGACAAAAGGAAATTGAAAGTGATTTTGAAATTAACCCGCCGTTGGCTGCGGGTGAGCGCGGCGCTCAGTTTGGATTTCGAAAGTTTGTCGCCGGCACTCTGTTGAAGCTCCAGAGCTGGGCTTCTGCGTAGCTTGCTGAAAGAACTTCCTGTTCGACAAGATACCTCTAGCGGAAATATGAATCATCGTTTTCCGTCTACCAAGCGCTTTTTGTTTCATTCGCGTGACACTGCGCGCGGCGCTCACCCGCGACCATCCCACACTGGGACAGAATGGGATGAAACCTGGCCAAAACTCATGGAAGCCTATTTACACGAATTAGGGGATGGGAATCATCATTAAATGGCTAGGAATATATGACTGGACATATAGAACGTCATATATAATTTTTTCAACAGCAAATATTTAATTAATTATTTTTTTACAAAAATGTGATTTAATCCAAATCAGTGTCATCACTAGATGAATGAATAAGGGACTCCTGATCTTTTGTAAGAAGGAGATTCATACTCTCGTCCCACAAACCAAGTGTCTTTTTCGGTGCTAATTTCTCTAAACATGACACAAGTGGATCAGAAGATATCAAAACATTATTCATTATGTCCTCCATTGTAGATTTTCTGCTACATTTTCTGGAGTACTGACGGCGGCATACTTTCATGTTCTTGTGCAGCGACTCCTGGGCTTCTTCAGAAAGCTGTCAAATGGGAACAAGGGCATTTTTAATAACTTGT
>JAHLJT010002630.1:26322472-26333112 GCA_031308135.1 Acheta domesticus
GATCCGACGCTGACCTACACGTCGGCTTGAGAGTTCCCCACCAGGGGCGGTTTGCGATGGGGTAGCGGTTAGCGTAACGGCCTGCTGTACCCAAGTAGGTCGTGGGTTCAAACCCGGTCGAAGCCGTGGATTTTTAAGGGCGAAAAAATCCTTCTTACGCCTTCCTTCGGAGGGGAAGTAAAGCCGGCTCTCCCATGTTAGAAGCATGTAAAAGATCCTCAAGCTTAAATGAAGCCTCTGAGCTAAATTCAAATCGCCTGTTTCGTCGCCCGAGATAATACCTTCTTTCTCCGCTAATCGGTGTGTAGCGAGTGTAGCGAAATTTGCGTGGTCAGACGGAAGAGCAGGCCTTGTGGCCTGAGTCTCGCCATGTAAAATAAGGCATCAATTCCATTCAATTCTATTCAGGATCTCTCACCAGCGGGGCACCGTCACCGCCGGGGCAAGCTCCCAGCTTCCGACCGGTTTCCCGGCATGTGTGGTAGTGTAGTGCATGTTAGTGTAAGTGGGGTGTAAGTGAGGATAGGACAAGGAAGAGGACGGAAAGATCGCGTGCGGCCCATGGCCCGTTTGTTACGGTTCTGCTCCGGCATTCGCCTGGTGTAGATCGGAGAAAACCACGGAAAACTTCCGATCAGAGCAGCCGGCCCTTAGATGGCTCCGCTGAATTTGACCCAGCTATGTAGATAGATTATAAAATATGCCACCATCGGGAATCGAACCACCCGAATAGGACCATCCGAACAGTCTCGCTGCTGAGTCGGGAGTCTGAAGGGTAATACTGCCTCTGAGAAAGTCAGTTTTGTTAGCATGGAGCGCGTCACTGATCTTTGAACGCGCTCACGATTTTGCGAGAACAAGCTATCACACATGACCCCCTTCAGGGTTCCGAAGGCAATGCTGAATCATTCTGTACCACAGGAGTAAATTGTAGCTTGTCAATATACTATGCGGTCTACGTTACTATATTTGTCTTCAAAATTTTGTTGTTATTTCCAAATGAATTTAAGACCTTGGGGTAATAATATGCTATGCCACATTTCTGATGAAACTGAGGTATTATTGTTTTTCGATGCCTCACAGATACTTCTATGTGTTACGTTTTTATTTTAAGTTTCGCCGCAAGATGGGAGTGTAATTCATAAATTAATGTTCTTTATCTCAATGTGTAGAATTCAATGTCTAAACTTTCACCTTTCTTTATCTCGAAACTTACGTATTGTGAGATAGCATGTTATTGCTCCGAATTTTCTCCGAGGTCAGAATTTATGAAGATAGTTCGTAACACAGCAAATTTCGTATCATATGGAAAGTTTTGAATTGGAGATTAAGTGGCCAATTGATCCAAGGGCGTCAATTTTTGGACAAATTTTGTACATAATGTATCTGTTTTTCACAGTTAAGTGGATTAATCAAATCATAATCTTGTTTATCTCTTCCGATGCGAATGTTTGAAAATGCAATATTATTACCTTAGGTGTTTTAAATAGGAAGTTCACATGACCTTTAGCCAATACATAACTCGTATGCCTGCTATATTAAGGCCAATATTGGTTTCTGGTTCCCATGATGGTCAGGGTTTGATATTTCTGTTCAAGAACAGTAGCACATTGATAACGTTGCTCTGCAATGGGTCAACAATCATTTCAACACTATTGTAATTTCAAGCAAATTTCGTTAATCAAACGTCGGAAAATATATAAAAATATATAAAACAATGATGTTCATTATCTGCTACCAAGGGCCTAAGTGACCAAAGAAATAGTAAATGTTCAATAAAATATCTGTAAACGAAAAATTTATGCACAAGGTTATTATTCGATAAAGAAACCAAATGCTCTTCATTCACTATACGATGCGACGACGATCTGAAACTGTACTGGCGCTCTAGGACAAATGCTTTCATAAGCTTCATAAACGATGTAAGTTCAAACTTTGTGACGTGTCTCGGATTGATTAAGCAGTTTTAAAAGTATTTGGATATTTATGAATTTGAGGATTTGTAAATAACTACCAAACCCGGCAGATGTCTTGCTCTCTCCCTCTCTCTCCCCTCCCTCTCTCTCCCCCTCCCTCTTTTTCTCCCCCTCCCTCTCTCCCTCCCCCCTCTCCCCCCCTCCCTCTCTCTCCCCCTCCCTCTCTCTCCCTCCCTCCCTCTCCCTCCCTCTCCCCCTTACTGTTTCTTTCTCTCTTTCTCTCTCTCTCTCTGTTTCTCTCTGTCTCGTCGCCGGTCCTGTCTTCATTGGCATCGCCCTGTGTCACACGGCAACACCCAACAACAATGACGCCCCAGATGAATTCGGAATTGCATTTACCCCATCTGCTACCAAGGGGGGGTAACTGAGTCACCCCAACGCATATTTTATTATTTTTTTATTATCTTACAATTTGTTTACGTTTTTGATATATTGTGTTGTTGTTTTTTACTTATCTTCTCTGTTTTTTGGCCTGTAGTGAGGTATACGGGGTATACCACAGGTGGGGACAATGTACTGGATCGGAGTTGTGGAGTGTTCGAGCGGGTGGACGGACAGGTGGCCGAGTTAGGGGAGCTGTCGCTGGTCGTTTGGAGCGAGAGAGAGGGGGGAGTGCAAAGCGGAGGGGTCGGCGAGTGTCGTCGGAGCTGTGATGAGACGGTGAGCAGAGGCCAGGGAGGTAAGACGTCTGACAGAGAGCAGAGAGGAAAAAGCGAGCTAGTGGATCTATGACCAGTGTGCTGAGTGTGTGGATGAAGCAGTCATCGGAGTCAGCGTCCGAGGCAGCCTTGTGGACGGAGTCATCACGAAGGTGGTAGATGGACCCCGGGGAGGAGCCAGCTGTGTAGCAATGGCTACAACCCTACCGTCAGCTAAGTGAACAGAGGGGGGAGGGAACAATAATCGTCTGTGTGTACAAGGGGCTAAACAGTTCATTTTTCATTCAGACATCTGAGGGGGACGTAGATTAAGTTATGGTTTAACATAGCGCAATGCGAACCGCAGGGAGTTCAATTGAGTGTATGTTCTCTGACAGAGCATGATTACTATCCGTTCTATTTGTTTGTATGTTTCTTGGTTCAGAATATAGTGTTTATTTTTTTTCTTTCAGCGTGTGTTTTTGTTGTCTTTGTGTTTATGATTATGTGTTGAAGATCCGCCAGTGTAGAACAACCCACAGGTGCTCCCAACTTGGTAGAGAGAGGAAGAGAGAGGGGGAGGAACGTATTGGCGATTGTTTATGAATGAATAGGTGGGCGTGATAACCCCGATGGTGGTGCCGGCGTGTAGGAACGGGCATTCACCCACAGATCCCGTACGGGGGTGGCTCGGCGGCCTGAATCTCTGGTAAAATAAATAATAACGTCGCGGACATTATCTGTCTGCGGCGAGGACCCATCTCGCTCGCTGGTAGAGGTACCGTTACAGTAGTAATTTCACGGCTTGAATTATACCTGGGGGTTACTAGGGTAAACGGTACAGTGATTGTCCTCTCCAACTATAATTTGAATTACCGCTTGTTCTAACAGCGTGTTCTAATGTTTTGCTTGTAAATGGCGTGAAGGGACGCTTTTTGGTTATAATGTCATATTTACTTTGACCGCAAGAGTGCAACTGTTGCCAATATGGCGGATGTTTGTTAACTGTACGGTGTGTGTCTGTTGTATGTAAAGATTTGTTAAGATTTCCTTTAGAAACTTGATATCCGTTACCACTGTTTGTTGTTTACAGCAGTACGTAAATCACCTTGATACGTCGGAAAACACAAACCTTATTGATTATCAATGATGTCAGTTGAAAATGAGAAGCCCGGCTTTGCATATTTAGTGATTTAAAGGGGTGGCCAATGACTGTATCTTCGACAGTGTGTGAATTGTTTTATTGGCCACTTTGCTGATGATTGTTGTCAGATTGTTTTTAATCGTAGTTTAATATTATTGCACACAGGTGCAAACTGCATGGGCCTGAAATAGATTTTATAATGCCACAAAAGCCGAAGCAGGATAAATACAATGCAGAAGCCATGAAAAATGGCATCAAATGTGTTCAAAACACCGAGACATCTGTGCGTTCTGCTGAAAAATCATTTAATGTTTCCAAGACAAGTTTACAGTTACGTTTTAACACTCCAGATCACAAAACAAAACTAAATCCTGTTATCTAAAGACGAAGGAAGTCTTGGCAAGTGTATACTCGAACTAGCCAGGAAGGGTTTTCCAAGGGAGAAGAAGGGCCCACAGTATAGCGTTCTACAATTTTTTGCTGCTAAAGTAAATGCCCAATCCTTTCAACAACAAACCGTCCATGAGAAGACCGGGTCAAGGCATTTTTAAGAAGATATCCCATTATCACTACCCGGACAAGTGAAGCAGTGATAGCCGCTAGTTCATGTGTCAGCGAACAAGACTATCAGGATATGATTCGAAGAATTTAAAGGGTACACCGAGGGAAGTGTGTCCCACGCACAAAGCATCATTTCCGCTCGAGATTTGGGCTGGCTGCAGATGGAGCCTGGCGTCCACCCTGCGAACGATTTCTCTCGTCACACATCACTTGTGCGATACGGACAGCCGCCTTCTCAGACACGCCCCCAGCGGAGAGACCCTCCAGAGACCCCAGGGGTCCATCCACCCCGGCGCGGCACGAGAGGACCAACCCCTCACCCTTGCACGACTTGTGCGGTCGACCGCGCCCAGTGCTATGACGCTACAGAAGTAACTTGGATGAGGAAACAAATGATCCTACAAATGTCTGTATTGGAGAAGACTTAAATTTTGAAACGTCCAATTACAGGGGAAGGTTTTAGCTGAAAAAGGAAGAAATAATTTTCCACTAAGTAAAACAATGAGCTTCAAAGGGCACTACGACAGTCATTCGATGCTTTGCAAGCAAGTGAACTTATCACTAGTCCATTTATTTCTGGTATCCATACCAACGGAAAATTGCTGAAACAGATCCAGACGGCTGAGAGATTTCAAAAAGTGACAACGGATATATTACAAACGAGGTATTCTATGAATATTATTTGTAGTATATTCCATCGATTTCTATTAAAAAATGTCATCACACTCCCTGCGACGTCTGGCCAGAAGACATGTGACTTAAGAACTGGAGTCGAATATGCTCAGATTTGAAAATCAAGGATTTACCCTAACAGCGCTTAAATTTATATTAAATCTGTGTCTTACAAATTGTGTGCTTTCATGGGTAATATAATAATTAATTGAATATACCGTTATACTAGTTTCTGTTAGGAATAATTAAGTGGCCAATCACTGTCATTATGGTTATTAATTATGGTCATTATGGTTATATTAATTTCTGGCCAGTCACTGTACAAAATGACACATTTTATGAAAAAATTAATTAATAATGTAATGTTCATTTTTCGATAGAAATTACGGTTTGGAAAAGTAAAAGGACAATTGGTCAGTAGAAAGTGAGTAGCAAATTTTGAAAACGTTACTTCTCAAATGAGTTAATCCGGTCACAACTCTTAAGGGGCCATAGTACCGTTTACCCTACCTTACCCACGTACGTTTTGGACGTTCGGGATTTAACTACGTGGTTTGAGGTTATGTTATCAGCGGGAGATGGGAGGTGGTGTTGTGAACACGTCTACGAAGTGTAATTATTGTGCTTGTGCGTTAGTAGTATCCCCGACATGTCGAAGGATTAGAGTCTTGAAGGATCTGAAAAGTTATTAAGTATTCACAATCCAAACGATTTGTGCGAAGAAGATCGTGAAGGGCACAGATTGTTTTATGAGAGTGATGAAGATAATGAAGTTATGGATAAAGTTGATGATATTATTTATGCTGTTGACAAGTAAAACGTGAATGATGACGCATACATCAATTCAGAAACTGTTGAAAAGTATCATGTGAAAAATACAATACAAATAGGACAATGTCTTTTAAAAGAGGTATGATTTGGCATTTGAGACCTGCGTGTAAAATAGATTGTTCAAATCGCTAAATATTTTATTAATACATCAAAATAATGTTTAATCTGCATAACCAAAACAATATTACATTTACGGTAAAAATATTAAAACTATCTTGAATTTTCGCTGGGGTAACTTTGTTAGCCCCCTTGGTATTCGACGAGTGCAATATGCCCGGGTAGTCGAAGTGTTAACTGATGCGTCAAGTGGAGTTACAAGAAAATGAACAGCATAAAAATCTTATCTTTGAATTAACCAGTGTTGCCAAGTGACATGGACATTCGGCCGCTAGATGGCACGTGAAATTCCGCTAATTTTAAAACTTCTTGCAGATAACTTTTCGGCTAAATCAAGATATTTAATTTTACATATAATACAGTTGTTTTTAACAAATAATATTTATAATATCAAGTAATTGTTTATCTAAATAATATTTATAATATCAGGTAATTGTTTATGTAAATAATTTATAAATATTAAATGAATATAATGTGATACACAAAAGTATTAAAAATGAAAATATTTAAAAATGTATGAATCAGGACTAGGGTGATAAATATGCCATGTAAGAAATAATATGAATTAATTATAGGCGTGTAGAATGAATAATTTATAATTTCTTTTATTACATGATAATAAAATTACAAATTCAATATTAAAACATATTGTTGTAGTAACTTGTAATAATAGTTAATTAATGCTGACCACATTAACGTTGTTAATTAATGTTTTCAGTATATATAAAATATACAAATAGAAGCAATGATTAAGTATTGCACATGTTTGTGTGATTATATTTATAATTTATAAATTAAATCTAACTATATAATAGTTCAAAGAGTCGGTGACCTTATAAGTAGAGAAAACGTGTTTAAAAACCTTGTAGCTAGAATTCCGCCAGATTCTTTTCTTTCCGCTACCTGCTAAATCATCATTTCTCTCCGTTAAAACGGTTCAAATTCTGCTAGATCAAGCGGCGAACCCCGCTAAACTGGCAACACTGGAAATAACAGATGGATGCGCCAACTTCCATAGAGATTGGTCACACGGTGTCGGAGTTCATCGATCTCTACAAATAAACACCATATATTTATTGTTAAGTTTTTCGATTTTATCATTAATATTTTTATAATATTTCAAAAATTTATCAAATTATCACATTTAGTCGTGGGTTCTGACATACATTAATCGTCTTACCTCTTGCATGGGTACAAGTATTCTATACAGAATTACGATTATGAGAGAGAAAGAGAGAAAGAGAAGAGAAAGAGATAAAGAGAAAGAGAGAGAGAAAGAGAAAGTGATTAGATAAGAAGAATGGGTAATTCCTCTCCAGCAGAACGTCAAGTATTGAATGACAGGACATCTCCCTTGACCTTACGATGAGTTGATTGGCTGATGATTCCGTGCGCCTCCTGCACCGACCTTCAGAAATTAGAAGTTCGGCTTTCTGAGATGAATGTCCCAGTTAATTGTGTCCATTCGACAATCAAAAACAGAACCGAAAAATAAATTTCACTGTCACCGACGGGAGAAGAGAATTGCATTCAATTCTTAGATTTGTACAGGAAAATACATAAGATTGAGGCGTAGGAACTAAGAAAAAAACAACTAAAAATATTAGTGCTGGCCTTGTGTGTACAAACCCAATCAGAAGCGTTGGTATCAAATTTCCAAGTACATTAGTTGGAATAGATTTCATTTCGATACACTGTACCGTGAAGTCCCAGATTACGACTGGTTGATGCACGAAAACAACAGAAATGCGACTTAGTATGAATAAACTATTTTACAGATTGCTTTCCGGCCCTCCATTTGGTACAATAGCTAGGTGCCATAGATAGTTTTCCGTGGTTTCTCCGAATAACACCAGGCGTTGCGGAGCAGTTCCCTAATAAGACGGCCACGGGACCGCACGCGATCTTTCCTTCCTCTTCCTTGTCCTATCCTGACACCTTACACACACACACACACACACACACACTAATATCACTACACTACCACACATGTTGTGAGACCAGTCGGGAGCTCAGAGCTTGTCCCGGGTTGGGCGGTGCCTCGTTGAGGGAGATACCTGGTTGGAGAAATCCGCACACGCTGGCGGGTAGGTCGGCGCCGGATCTCGCCATTCAGGGGGAAATCACCGTCACATCCCGCGATAAAACATGCAATACACTTACGGGACTGTTTGCCTTAACAGTTGACGCGCCCTTAATCACTAACCAACACATTAATCAATAATGTCATTTTTTTCACTTTAGAGCAATGCTTTTTAGTATAGACATGATTTTATGTTATAGCCAATAGCGTAACGAAATGAGTCTCCAAACTTTATCGGGGCTCCCTTTATAAAAGTGTAGAGAAAATACTTTTTCGCTCAATACGCCATCATTTTCTTTCCCGACGTTGGCAACACTGATGTTGACATATTTACGAGAACAATTGAAGTTAATGTAAACAAGTGACGCATGAAGGATATTTTATTTTAAATTATATCCGTAGGTCTAATACCGTATTTAAAAAAATAAATTTGCAAAATCTTCAAGAATAAAAATATCCTTTAATAGATTCATATTCATCAGTCTACGATTAATAACCAATAGTAGAAAATCTGCTTTTATTATTTAATTTTATCGAATTAATACTATTATAAAATCTAAATGTACTGTTTACCTTTATTGATTTAGAAACAGTGTTACATAAGCTATCGAAACAGAAAACCGTTCCTCTGGAAGATGATGTTTTTAATCTTTTATTGTATCAGCTATCACAAAGTATAAGAGAAAGTATTAAATAATTAATATTTCTTACAATCGCAAAACCTTCAGCTTAAAATAGGCACTCTTTTATCTGGACCAGACCGCATTGCGGACCTTGTGGGCCCAAACATTACGTTACTGGTTATGACAAACGGAAATGACCCATTCATAAGACTTTTTTTTGTTGCTTTTTTTATCGGTTTCGTCTGATAAGTCAATTTTTGCCTTTTGCCGTAATTTTTAAATAATTTTTTGCTGCATTAATCGATTTTTTATGTCATCCCTATACAGTATTTGAGTAACTCCTCTAGAGTGCGTGCGTTAGGATATGTGATTCCGTCTCTCACGGCTAGACCACTTCTCGAGCACCAATCGAGACTTATTTATTTATTTAATTACCCACAACAGGGCAAAGCCCCAATTACAGTAGGCATTACTAGGAAAAATATTCAACACATACAAAATAATAAAAACAGTTTCAAATGAAATAACAAAACTAAATAACTGAAGTCCAATTACAATGAGTTTCATTAGACGCGTGTCGGTCACTTGATTGGGAACTGATAATTTGTTTTCAGGTCCGGCCGGAAGATTCAAAGAATTTTCCAAAAACGTGTTTTTGCGTGTTTTGGCGCTGCCATATCCGTGGGTATGCAGGGAATTAAACCATTGCCACCCAAATAGATCTAAGTAGATGGCGTTGATTAAACTCCAGTATCCAAAGGCATTTTTTTTCTCAATACGCCCTTCATTTTCTTTCACGACGTTGGCAACACTGATTTTGACATATTTACGTGAACAACTGAAGTTAATTTGAACAAGTGACGCACGAAGGAAATTTCATTTTAAATTATAACCGTAGGCCTAATACCCTATTTAAAAAAATAAATTTGCAAAATCTACGGACAGTATTGCCTTGGAACTTGAACTTTGAATGAACTTGGAGAATGAATGAACTTTGCTTTGGTATCGATTTCTACACTTTGAACGTTCCTAGTGTACAAATCGATACATAACAAATACAGATTTTCAAATGAATGTGATCCACAACGTACACATATTAAACTTAATATAAACTTATTAACATAAACATACAAAACAGTGGCCTTTTAATGTTTATTATATTCTCTTACGAAACGATTACTAGAGCATTGCAAATGTGAAAGTGAACACAAACACTGGGTTTGAGGAGTTTTAATCTCTTCAAAAGTAATGGAGAAAAATATGGGAGTGTTAAGAAATCCGGGAAAGGATTTACTTCATTTATAACTTCATTTAATGTAGTTGTAGATGATTTTGCAGAAGAATTTTCGAGACAATAATTGAGAATGATCTTATATTAGGATTAGAGAATAACCTTCTAGAACAACCTACAGGTGGTCTTTGTGCATTATTGTGGATATTACAAAAATCGTAAAACGTAGCTTGACTGAACTTTAAACTATTCGCATTATCGATACTTTTAGTATTTCTTACGCCGATTATAATTTTTAAATTGTAATATTATAACTTCATATCCCATATGGAGGTAACATACAAGGAGGTCCATACCTTCATATCCCATATGGAGGTAACATAACATATGAGGTCCATACATCCATTGGATGTTGGGAATTTTTGAAGGCGAGTATAAACATTATCAGCTACTACTATTCATTGGTAAGTCCAATGCCGGATACTGTAAGAACATATTTAATAAAGTTACGCATGAACGAAATGAAGTATGAAAGAAATTTTCCACACATGAAGATACTTTTAAAATAGTTTACAGCGTCGGCGACACCACATGAGCTAGTTTTAATAGTATTTACTTCAATTACGATTTACAACAAATGTTTCTGCACAGAATTTCTAAGTAGCCTATTCGATTTCTTCGACCAAAAAATTGTAATGTCTGCCTTTGTAAGTTCTCTAAACTTCCTGGGACGACTTTCAGTGCCATTCCGGTTCGACCAATTT
>JAHLJT010002630.1:26334112-26411408 GCA_031308135.1 Acheta domesticus
ACAGTTAATTGTGTCCATTCGACAATCAAAAACAAACCGAAAAATAAATTTCACTGTCACCGACGGGAGAAGAGAATTGCATTCAATTCTTAGATTTGTACAGGAAATACATAAGATTGAGGCGTAGGAACTAAGAAAAAACAACTAAAAATATTAGTGCTGGCCTTGTGTGTACAAACCCAATCAGAAGCGTTGGTATCAAATTTCCAAGTACATTAGTTGGAATGAGATTTCATTTCGATACACTGTACCGTGAAGTCCCAGATTACGAAACTGGTTGATGCACGAAAACAACAGAAATGCGACTTAGTATGAAATAAACTATTTTACAGATTGCTTCCGGCCCTCCATTTGGTACATAGCTAGGTGCCATAAGATAGTTTTCCGTGGTTTCTCCGAATAACACCAGGCGATTGCCGGAGCAGTTCCCTAATAAACGGGCCACGGACCGCACGCGATCTTTCCTTCCTCTTCCTTGTCCTATCCTGACACCTTACACACACACACACACACACACACACTAATATGCACTACACTACCACACATGTTGGGAGACCAGTCGGGAGCTCAGAGCTTGTCCCGGGTTGGGCGGTGCCTCGTTGGAGGGAGATACCTGGTTGGAGAAATCCGCACACGCTGGCGGGTAGGTCGGCGCCGGATCTCGCCATTCAGGGGGAAATCACCGTCACATCCCGCGATAAAAAACATGCAATACACTTACGGGACTGTTTGCCTTAACTGTTGACGCGCCCTTAATCACTAACCAACACATTAATCAATAATGTCATTTTTTTTCACTTTAGAGCAATGCTTTTTAGTATAGACAATAATTTTATGTTATAGCCAATAGCGTAACGAAATGAGTCTCCAAAACTTTTATCGGGGCTCCCTTTATAAAAGTGTAGAGAAAATACTTTTTTCGCTCAATAGGCCATCATTTTCTTTCCCGACGTTGGCAACACTGATGTTGACATATTTACGAGAACAATTGAAGTTAATGTAAACAAGTGACGCATGAAGGATATTTTATTTTAAATTATATCCGTAGGTCTAATACCGTATTTAAAAAAATAAATTTGCAAAATCTTCAAGAATAAAAATATCCTTTAATAGATTCATATTCATCAGTCTACGATTAATAACCAATAGTAGAAAAATCTGCTTTTATTATTTAATTTTATCGAATTAATACTATTATAAAATCTAAATGTACTGTTTACCTTTATTGATTTAGAAACAGTGTTACATAAGCTATCGAAACAGAAAAACCGTTCCTCTGGAAGATGATGTTTTTAATCTTTTATTGTATCAGCTATCACAAAGTATAAGAGAAAGTATTAAATAATTAATATTTCTTACAATCGCAAAACCTTCAGCTTAAAAATAGGCACTCTTTTATCTGGACCAGACCGCATTGCGGACCTTGTGGGCCCAAACATTACGTTACTGGTTATGACAAACGGAAATGACCCATTCATAAGACTTTTTTTGTTGCATTTTTTATCGGTTTCGTCTGATAAGTCAATTTTTGCCTTTTGCCGTAATTTTTAAATAATTTTTGCTGCATTAATCGATTTTTATGTCATCCCTATACAGTATTTGAGTAACTCCTCTAGAGTGCGTGCGTTAGGATATGTGATTCCGTCTCTCACGGCTAGACCACTTCTCGAGCACCAATCGAGACTTATTTATTTATTTAATTACCCACAACAGGGCAAAGCCCCAATTACAGTAGGCATTACTAGGAAAAATATTCAACACATACAAAATAATAAAAACAGTTTCAAATGAAATAACAAAACTAAATAACTGAAGTCCAATTACAATGAGGTGTCATTAGACGCGTGTCGGTCACTTGATTGGGAACTGATAATTTGTTTTCAGGTCCGGCCGGAAGATTCAAAGAATTTTCCAAAAACGTGTTTTTGCGTGTTTTGGCGCTGCCATATCCGTGGGTATGCAGGGAATTAAACCATTGCCACCCAAATAGATCTAAGTAGATGGCGTTGATTAAACTCCAGCATCCAAAGGCATTTTTTTTCTCAATACGCCTTCATTTTCTTTCACGACGTTGGCAACACTGATGTTGACATATTTACGTGAACAATTGAAGTTAATTTGAACAAGTGACGCACGAAGGAAATTTCATTTTAAATTATATCCGTAGGCCTAATACCGTATTTAAAAAAATAAATTTGCAAAATCTACGGACAGTATTGCCTTGGAACTTGAACTTTGAATGAACTTGGAGAATGAATGAACTTTGCTTTGGTATCGGTATTTGTACAAGTAGGAACGTCAAAGTGAGAAATCGAACATAACAAATACAGGTTTTCAAATGAATGTGATTCACAACGTACACATATTAAACTTAATATAAACTTATTAACATAAACATACAAAACAGTGGCCTTTTAATGTTTATTATATTCTCTTACGAAACGATTAATAGAGCAATTGCAAATGTGAAAGTGAACACAAACACTGGGTTTGAGGAGTTTTAATCTCTTCAAAAGTAATGGGAGAAAAATATGGAAGTGTTAAACAAATCCGGGAAAGGATTTACTTCATTTATAACTACATTTAATGTAGTTGTAGATGATTTTGCAGAAGAATTTTCGAAACTAATTGAGAATGATCTTATATTAGGATTAGAGAATAACCTTTTAGAACAACCTACAGGTGGTCTTTGTGCATTATTGTGGATATTAACAAAAATCGTAAAACGTAGCTTGACTGAACTTTAACTATTCGCATTATCGATACTTTTAGTATTTCTTACGCCGATTATAATTTTAAATTCTAATATTATAACTTCATATCCCATATGGAGGTAACATACAAGGGAGGTCCATAACTTCATATCCCATATGGAGGGAGGTAACATAACATATGATGGTTCCATACATCCATTGGATGTTGGGAATTTTTGAAGGCGAGTATAACATTATCAGCTACTACTATTCATTGGTAAGTCCAATGCCGGATACTGTAAGAACATATTTAAATAAAGTTACGCATGAACGAAATGAAGTATGAAAGAAATTTTCCACACATGGAGATACTTTTAAAATAGTTTACAGCGTCGGCGACACCACATTGAGCTAGTTTTAATAGTATTTACTTCAAATTACGATTTACAACAAATGTTCTGCACAGAATTTCTAAGTAGCCTATTCGATTTCTTCGCTCAGAAATTGTAATGTCGGCCTTTGTAAGTTCTCTAAACTTCCTGTGACGACTTTCAGTGCCATTGCCGGTTCGACCAATTTCGCTATATCAAAAGACAAAGATTTTCTGGTAAAGGACAGCCCAAAATAAAGGTCTGCAAGCTGAGTTTACTTGAATGAAAGAAAGAAGATTACATCACTATCGACTACACCTCTAACACAATTCAACAGCTTGTGTTTTTCATCTGAACAGATATTGATATAGTTTTTTACGTAATTTTTCTTTGCTTTTGGAGTATTTAAAAAACATTTTAAAAGCATTTATTGATGGTTTTTGTCGATGTTTTAGGTCATCACAATTAGCCCCTACTAATGAAATTCAAAAGCATTTCCGCTTACAAACGTTGCGAATTGTACCAAATTTTCATCAAAAATCCGCGAAAAAAAGAATTATAATTTTACGTCTTGTTTCTGTCAATTCCTAGATAAAGAAACATAAAAAAGACCTGCATAATTCTAGCAAAAAAATCCCTCACCAAAGGTTGACACTTTTTTGGGCGACAGAAGTATTCGTACACTGAATATTTTTTTTAAATTTCTAATGAGACCGAGAGTGCAAGCTATGCGTGTCTGAAAGGGAATCACAATTTGTAACGATTTTTTCGTATCGTGGGAATTACAAATTCTTATTCAGTCGTCTGTAACGGTCACTGGGAAACAGTTCAAGGCTAGTTCGTCGGCGCGATGGGTCGCAAAGGAAAGGAGACGACTGCAGAGGAGCAACGACTAGTTATTAATATGCACAACTAGTGTCAATCTCTAAGGAACATTGCAAATTCCCTTGCAAAACCCAGGTCGACTATTCAGTCGATAATAGATCGATTTTGTGTGAGAAAATCGTATTTAAATAAGTCGAGATGCGGACGACCTCTGGAGGTGTCATCAAGATCGACAATTCATTGTACGTGAAATTTAAAAAAAAATCCTAGAAGAAGTGCACCAAAGATAGCTGTGGAAGAAGAAGAGTGTCTATTTCGGCTGCTACGGTACGTCGCACTTTGAGGAGAGAAGGTTACCATGGTCGGTATGCGCGTAAGAAGTACTGGGTGAATGAAACAAATAGAAAGAAACGGTTAAATTTCGCTCTTTTGCATCGGAATCAAGACCAGGATTTCTGGAAAAGGGTGGCAATCACCGACGAAAGTAAATTTAATTTTTTTGGGTGCGATGGAAAGCAGTTTGGCGAAAGAAGTACGTGTATATTACCTACCTTTCTGAAGCTCGCACAAGCCCTGGACAACCGCGCTGCAGACACCGCTGCCGGCCTCTGCCATCGCCCCTCCGAGCGTGACCTTGCTCTGGGCTGGGCGCGCAGGTATTACTCGTTCACTTACATTTGCAGACGGCAGAATTAGGAACTAATGTTGTTTTGAAAGCGAAGGCCCGAACACACAACCGAGAATACAGGAATGGCCTCGACGTCAGTCAGCATCTGACCAATCAGCTGTCTCCGAAGGCAGCACAAGCGCTACGGAGTCCATAGTACGGACACAGCTGACGAATTATGCCTTTCCGGCAGTGAGCTGGAGTCGTGCTCTTAAATGATTAAGGTAATATACAATAAAATAGATCACACCACACGCTATTCACAACATTCACGTACAATATTTTTATTTCTTCTTTGCACTTCTCTACTCTCTTAATGGTTATGTTCTTGCCCCGCCGGGGTTGTGTGTGCTGCTCACCGCCATCTATATCATATTAAACGGTCAGTATAAACTGCAGACGCGCGTTTCTCATTCAGTCGGCGGTGACCTCATGTAAACAGATCGCAGCGCTCCGTCTGCAAATGTAAAGTGAACGAGTAATAGTTGGCTGTCGTCCAAAACGCAGTTGCCGTCGGCCGCCCTCTTTTAATCGTGCTGTCTTGATTGACGCCACACGCTACCACTCCCGCGTTGTTTCTCGAGTTTATCGTTCCTTTGTCCCTCTTACAATTGCCCTTGCACAGACGTCGCGAAACCAAATAGTATAAAAGATAATAGTGGAAACTCGGGCATGCAATCAGCATGGGCGGCACAAGGGACAAGTGATAGTGCTGCCCCTAGCGGCCTGAGGTGTACACTACAAGACAGGCGTAAATGTTGCCAATAGAATACAACAGTGTACCATTATCTATCATTATCTTTGTTTTTAATTTATACATTAAAGTATTGCGGCAGAGCATCAAATAACAATATTTACACAGATATTCTTCTACCAAATTATCTCTCAGAAAACTACGAACAAACTTGACTTTCACACCTTGTAAGTTGGCACACACGAATTCTTGCGCTGTAGTTTACACCTCGAACCGCTGCTTTACTGTCACCAAAATATTCGATGAGTTTCCACTATTATCTTTTATACTATTTGGCGAAACGGAATTCGCTTCCGAGACACATTAACCTTCCGGCGAGCGCGTCCCAACATTTCCCGCCAGCAGGCGCGTGCGGCACTCCGGGCCGCATTTATCATCTTCGATTTTCACGTCAATAGTTATTCCTTTTGTTACTGAATATGAAGAAAATATTGTTTGTTTATGTTTTTATACATTTATTTCATAATAACTCACTAAATACCAAACGAAATAACAATATTAATATGAGTCTGATTCATCACTTGTTCCCTCCGTGTCTTGGCATGTATTACATGTCGGGGAATGAATACGGTGCAAACGTGCCTTCTAACGTTTCTTCGGAAACAACGCATTTAAATTTGAATTAGTAATTATTATTCCAACATCTGTATCATAAAACTCAATAACCAAACACCAGTAAGAATTCTATTGGATAAAATATTCTAATTTTATACTTACATGAGAAGGCACGTGCGGTAGAGAGTACCGCAAACGTTGCAGAGTTCGGATTAATTATGAACAAGGGTTGAACAGCAGTTTCTAAAATCGTGATTTGAGTGTCATCAGGTTGAAAATATAATGAACGAAGAATAACTATGAGGTCAATAGTGAGACATCAATTATTTACATGAAATCAACAAAAATGTAAGAATGCGACACTGAGTGCCGCTACACGCCCGCCGGAGGGTTAAACTTGGAAAGTATCCCATAAAGTGACTGCACAATTAACTTCAATTGCAGCGCATGTTTTAAAAGTTTCAACACCGTTTCAGCAATAATTTAGCGGTCGTACGACAGCACGTCTTTTATGGCACGAAATTTATGACAAGTTATCACTGAAGTGTGTTTGTATTTGCCAAACAAACTCGTCAAAATAATTAGCTAATAATACTTTCACTTCAAGTTGCATCGTTCTTGAAATAATATACTATCTAATAAACCGAGACAGATTCCCACTCATGATTCCTTGCGGCCGTTGGCTGCTGTCGGTCTTCGTACTTCAAGCACATCCGTCACCACCGACGTCTCATGCAAGACTCACCTTTTCGATTCGTGTTCTCGAATCTCGTTACGTCATCCCTGAGGAACCAATGAGGGCTGTTCCAGAGGTCTCTTGGGCATCGTATCCGACGTCAGCCAATGGGCTTCAGAAACCAGTATGCGTCACAATATTAGGGGGAATTTTAAATGCCGTCAGATACCACGTCTCTCGCCAGACTCACCTTTTCGATTCGTGTTCTCGAATCTCGTTACGTCATCTCCTAGGAACCAATGAGGGCTGTTCCAGAGGTCTCTTGAGCATCGTATCCGACTTCAGCCAATGGGCTTCAGAAACCAGTTTGCGTCACAATATTAGCGGGAATTTTAAATGTAGCCAAATACCAAAATTATCACCTCGTTACAAAACATTTGCAACAGATTTATGAAGTATTTCTTTTAAAAATTGCATTCTGTGCCCCAGTGTTGTCAAGGTCGATGCCACGAGCGGGAGCCCGTGGCTCGAGTGCCACGACGAAATCGCCCCTCCACGCAGTCCATCACCCCTCCATCAGACACAACGCCATCCCTATTGTAAAACGGCGGGTTTACTAATAGTTCCCTTTCCCGACGCTAGTTGCGCAGAGAAAGCTCGTGACATGCTGCGGAGCTACGACACGTGGCATTGCGACCAGTAGAAGACCTTGACACCACCGCTGTACACATTCATCGTTGGTTGGTTATCGTTCAAAATTGTCACTCACACTAGCTAGCAGTGGGGATGGTGTAACGGTTAGCGTATCGGACTGTTATACCCAAGTTCCTGGGTTCAAACCCGATCGCAGCCACGGATTTTTAAGTGCGAAAAAATCCTTCGGAAGGGAAGTAAAGTCGGCTGTCCCGTGTTAGTAGATTTACTGCATGTAAAAGATCCTCAAGCCTAAATGACGCCTCTGAGCAAAATTCAAAATCGCCTGTTTCGTCGCCCAAGGAATACCTTCTTTCTCCGCCAGTTGGTGAAAGGAGTGTAGCAAAATTTGCGAGGTCAGGAGGAAGAGCAGGCCTCGTGGCCTGAGTCTCGCCACGTAAATTAAGGCATTAATTCAATTCAATTCACTTGATGCCACTTTCAAAATGTTTCTCAACACCTCTAAAACTAAAGCTAATGTGAGGCTAGTTCTCGCTAGATAAGCGCTGCGAACAACTTGGGCATTTTTTGGGGGGGGACAAGATGGTGATCCACTTAATAGCTTTGTAACCAACGCAATTAGTAGTCATTTCGCGGTGGAATTTCTAGTCGGCTGGAGTGAATAGTTTAAAAAAATGGGTAGAAGGTGTTTTATAAACATTGTGATAGCAACAGTGAAAAATGTCATTCGCAGGAAACAACTTTATTTCGTGTTCCGAAGCGAGAAGATTTACGACAGAAATGGGTTGAAATTGTTTCCCAGAAGAAAAGAAAATTGAGACACATACATGCAAAATTCATTTCACATTGAGATTCACATGCAAAAAGCTTAAACTGGAAGCAGTTCCTAGCAAATTTCCTAGTAATCTGTGTATATTTTTTCTCTAGAATAACATCACCTCCTGCTTTAAAATACAAGTCCTCATACTGTGGTACATTAAAAAAATAACACCTCCGACAAATATTATAATATGTCTTAAAAGACTTTAATACATTTACATTACGGTTTCTACGATTATAACAAAAATGCTGTGGAAACCATACTCTCAGATGGAAGCCACTAAATCGCGATACGCCATCATGAATGCCCAACTCGATCGTGCGCACCGTACGGATAAGCGAGAACCTAGCCTCAAAGTGGCTTCAAAAATTTTGTCCAAAAGGCGGCTAGTTGACACACCTATATATCTTACACCGTGCGTCTGGTCTGGATTTTCAAACGCAGTGGCCGTGTTACGGTCACGTGGTTTGTGACGTAAACTGGTGCTGCGCAGAACCAGCAAAAATCGGTGCGCCGCGGATAACACCTACGAGTTTCCACAATGGGCTGTTCGGCGAGTAGTTATTTTTCCGTGCCCAGCAGAGAAGTATCTTCAAATCTATGATCACCGTGCTCGCTCCTCTTGCTGTACAATATTTACGACATAATGACCGATTTCACAAAATATTTTTTAACCTTTAGGGGGCGTAAAATTTCACACCAGAAAGCGCGTGTCGTAAATTTTACGACATTCAATTGACTCTTGAAAAAAATCAAAGAAATTATAGAACAATGGAATTTTATGTCGCATTATAATATCTAAGAATGATATTTACTACCAAAAAACATATCCGTTGGTAAACGTTCGTATTAAGTATCAAAAAGTTCTTGTTCCGATCCAGTATCTTTCTGATGCTCGTCTATATTTTCAACATTCCTTTACTGTCACTGTCACTATCCAATTCATGATCTTCCTCCGATCAGACAGCTCTTGAGGAATATTCTGATTTTCCTTCACATGAATTCTTTATCTGGACATTTTACAGAAAATTTCGATTAGGCCAAATTATTATACAATATTTTAGAACAACAGCCGGCGCGCAGCGTAAAGTTTACGTCACTTATCCCGAATAGAGCGTTACAAAAACTGAATATAGCGTGCAAACTAAACAGTGGCTGCAGGAATGCATCACTAAAGATTCCTGCAAGGAATACCAAGAACGTACAAGTCTTTGACAATGAGTTGACAGAAAACAAAAAAATCTGCTATTATCGTAAAATTTACGACAGCGCGCCCGCTGGAAGGTTAAGTATGACTTAGGAATGTCATACTTAATTTTAAGACGGGTTTTAAGTCGTGCTTTATTGTTCATCGTTTCACCACCCTCTTTGAAGAAACGCTTAGTGCGGTGATCTCAACATTATATCTGGATGCACAACTTTGAAGTGCTGAAAATCGTGACGGTCATTTTTCGCTAGGTTGGTTGCGGTGAAAGCCTACCTACAAACTTTCTTACGAGTTAAATGTGTCTTATATGTTGTTGATGTTGCTTATAATCGTCTCTATCAAAGAAAATGCCAAAATATTGAGTAGCATTTTGTTGTAAAGAACGTCAACAAACTGTAAACTAGATGCGATATTGGTAGCCCTTACTTTAATAATATTTTTTTTATATTACCTACTACTATTGTTTGTTGTAAGTCGATCTAACGAAATTATTAACGATACGCAGACTAATAACAATCTCCCGCGTAAATGTTAAGAAAGTCTCCAAGAAATGAAAGTCTGGATTTTTTTGAAGTATTGGAGGTAAATTGCAGTTTCAAAATTTAAATATTGGTTACTTTCAACTTTTTATTAGGTTTTTGTGAACATAAAAGAGAATAAGTATCTAAAATTTGAATGAGACGCTAATTCTGGATATTTGGTTTTGAGATAACTAGAACAGAATGTACTTTCACCGTCATGGCGGACCGTCGCGATTTTTGAGCACAGTGTGTGGTCTCCAGTCTACACTTGAGCTTACGGGTGAAGTATAACTTAAATACACCCGAGAGGAAGTTGGCAATGGTGGACTCTGGTGAAACAACCAGTGATTAAACCCTTTTTTTGTTTTGGTTCTCCTTTGTAGTCTGGTGCAAAAAGATTATTAATATGGAAGACTCTTTAACTATTTCACAAAATTAAAGATGACCAATACGTGGTTTAATGAAAATGAAAAGGACTTGGATGAGGTCAGAAATACACCAGCAGATGCTAACGAGCGGTCTACCAAACGTAAAAAAATAACAGAATATTAAACAAACACACTATAACTAAATAAATAAAATTTACTAATAAATGAAATTTTAAAGTAAAAAGTAAAATTTATTTAATTGTAATACACTATTCAACGTAATTCTGTCGTCGTTCATTATGTTATCTGCTCAAATGCAACATTTTCTATCAATTTCGGTTTTGTGAAGAAAAGTGATAAAGTTTAATGGAACAAAAGGTCAGAAAATATATGAATACGACTCCAAATTAATGATGAATGTTCAATTTCCGATCTACAAGGTCATTTTCATCCCTCTTATTCTTCAGATAATTTTGAAGAACCTAAGTATCCTCAAATTCTGTAGTTTTAAGTTTAAGGCCGTTTATTTTCCACATTTCTTTGATTTTTAATATTTATAACAAACGTATTACTAACTACCAAGAACTCAGTTAACACATACAGCACACTAATAGGTAAGAAGATGAATTCCATTGGTACGCTACTTATATCAATCATCAATTCTTGTGTTTATCAATATACATTTTGATGTCGCCCATCTCTTTCATTCTTAGTGTTGCAGAATATCATACTCAAAGAATGCAAATACTGCGAAGCGTAATAAACACTATGTTCATATTGAAACGGATACTTAATTACTCTTATTTATAAAAATGAATAAATAATATTGATATTATTTTGCCCTTCCTGGACAAGCGACGGGCAGCCACTTAAACGGTTCCTTACTTCCCTTTTATTATAACAAAAATAATAACTATAAAAACTACTTAACCGGTTTCCACCTTCGCAAATTCTACTAACATCAATTGGTAACACACACGCAAGATGGAATTATGGACCCTTTAAGACATTTAATTTGGTGGTGGGAGCGCAAAGCCCCTACACAGATAAGGAGAATTTTTCATTGATTATTAGGAATTTGTACGTAATGTTCCCTTTCCTCATTTCCAATTAATATAAAACACACAAAGCTTTTCGAAGAATCATCGTCACCGCCAACGCTGATGCAATATTATTTATTTGTTTAAGGAAATTACCTGGCCTCGTTGCCACCTCTCCTAGCTAATACAAACACGTAACATTGCAAAATACAGACACATATATTTGTATAACCTTGAAATAACATATTGAAATATTTACCCAACACTCACGCTTAATATTTGCAAAAACTCATTCACACTATCGCGCATTCATTCCCTTCCCAATGGCCATGTTATTTTGAATTAAAAACGTTTTCCCCTTGAAAAATATAGTGATTGGTCTCCTCACATGTCGAATATGAAGAACAAGAAAAGTCTGAATAATCATTTCCCTTTGCGATGTCTTCTTTAACCTACTGGCACGTATCTATAAATTATCTCCAATTCCAGATCACCATTTCCACAATGTCACCATTTTTAAAACCAGTCCATATTATATACTCCAATGTCCACACCCATTAATTATCATACCACACTTTAACCATCAACATGGCGTCCTTCCTGCCATCCAACCACGAGCGAGTCCAAAATCTTCTCTCGTCGTCTTTTTCCGACTCCCTGAAGTGTTCGAAAAACAACTACCGTCTTTCTCCTTCATTTGTCGTTTGCACATTTTCCACAAAATTATGTTCTCTCTAGTTTTACCTTGCGTCCTATCAAACTCTATACGTAAATTAACTACTTATTTTCCCCGTAATTCACATATGCGTCAATGCCCTTTTACGGTCAGTTTTTCAAAATAAATATATTTACTTACATATGGTTTTGTTACGTTCCCTTGTCTCGTGATAAAAGTTATACTTTTTCTTCAGTTTTGCAAATAATATACATTTGTTTGATGTCATTCCAAAACGTCTTATTTATTTATACCAGTTTGATTGTATTTCACTACTTTGTCAACTCCGACGTAATAAATAAATAAATAAATAGATAAATGTCACTACGCTCACAAACAGTCATTTGTGTCTGCAATATGTCGTATTTTCCATATTAAAAAATATCTCGAAATTGTTAGTTTTGTGACGTGACTGTTCGGATCGTGACAATATTATTAAATCAAGATATTATCAGATAAGGCAGTGTATTATCTAAAATGCCATTACATGTTTTTGTTAATTGCGACCAACAAATCATTCCTAAGAATCATTTGAAGGTAATTCAGAAGATAATTTATTTAGTAGTTACCAAGTTCAAAAAGAAGTCTGTCTGATTCAGGTGAGAAAATAAATTTAATCATAAGAATCCAATATTTATTGACATTTTTAACTCCTTACAATCAGTGCGACGCAAAAAATCGGCAAATTAATGCAATGGGCAGATGTCGTCATAAGACATCTGAAAGAGAAAAAGTAACTTGATAAATTTAAAATATTCAGTTACAACACATCTGAGATTTTTCAAAATATTAGTTCTTTTTGCTTAATGATATGTTAAATGCAAGCAATTTTTTAAAAATACGTGAAGATATTTTTCAAAAACTGCTCCAAAATTATTCTTTAAAATATTTTGTTCAAACACAGTTCATAATTGATTTACAATATGGAGTACATTCTATTTGCAAAAAAGAAAATTTTTGAAAATTGCAAAAGTTTAATTTTTTTAGCATCTTTCTACAACTGCAATATTGGAGATAAAGATTTTTCTTAATGAAATGTATTCTTGAAAATTAGATCTTTAAATAATGTCGTATACATTTTTTTTGAAAACATGAGTCGTGTTGGCATAATTTGAGTAAAATAGTGACAACTTTTAAAAATAATGTAAGTAAGATTTTCTCAAATCCTCAACATTTTTCTACTTTTTTACCCTAACACGTCCAATTTTCATTAAATCATCTAATTTTAGAAATTGCACACGTTTAACTTTCTTTTTAAAGAGTCGTAAAAGTTCTTATGCTGACTCAGCCGTTTGGTGTAGTGCTTATTAAAATTGCTTATTCCATCCGAATTCGAGTCCCAATGTGAGCAAGTCGTTTTCGCGGTTTGGAAACACTTTTGTGAATTCAAGTAATATTAATTTACTACATAACCATTTAAATCATATATAATCATGAGAAAGTACGACCTGCTGTATAAGCACCAGTTTTCACTCGTGAAAATTTGCCAGATAAATCCATATAGCTTCGGAAACTAAATGTCTTGACTCGTGAATAAAATCTAATTTTAACCTCTTAATCTACAAATGACTGTAATTTTTGAAAATTGAAAAAGCAATAATAACAGTAATAATAACGATTTTAATAATAAAATAATAATAAATATTTTTAATAATAGAATAATATTTAATAATAAATATAATTTTTACTCTACTTACATCTTCACAATTTTCCAGCAAGCAACCGTACATAAACTGGAAATATGTTTTCATTTCTTCGAACTCATCCTTTTTGAAACACTTATCCGTGTAACCCTTGGATTCCCTACATTGGTTGTATGCTGCTTTGACCTAATCATAGATAAGAAATAAGAGTTAAACAATAATGTTTAATACAATAGCATTAAGTTGTGATAACCTGTATTTGTTTTTATTTATAAAAAAAGAATATCCTACTTCTTGGGTGTTTAGATGATATTCCGAATAATTTACTTGATATTGAAAAGAGGGTGGTTTATGGTTTTCTCGTCATGAATATGAAATTTTAGGAGTAGCCAAATTCCTTCATATGCATTTTATTCAACATAAACGAACATGTTAAATATATTCTATACAGGCACGGAGGGAGATCCCCACACTAGCAGTATCACATTTTAACAAAGTCTTATGTCAGTAATTCCGTATAAATGGTAAAAAATCGTTATCTTTTTTGACCGTTTTGTATACAGTGTAAATCATTTCGTGCGAAAAATCACCACGGTCTTCCCCTCTATTAGAACAATTTCAATGTCTGTCCTTAAGGGGACCCGGGAAATTGTTTTGTTTTTTCTTCTATTCTATAGTCGTGTTTATCCTCTGTCAGGAAATATATGTATTTTACTTGTTTGAGCTTTTAAAATATTTTTCGAAATTTCAAGAAATACACTTCAGGGTTCTCTGATACCAAAAAAGAGTTATTTCTTCTTCAAAACGACAGTCTGTCTGTCTGTTTGTCGCTCTGTCCATCTGTGAACTACACTAGCACCTACACTATTCGTAGAATATTTTCCAAAATGAATAATTCCCGGTCGATCTGCTTCCGACTCAAAGCTCTACGATTTTGAAGAACATTCCTTAAATTTTCAGTGTACTTTTTACACGAAATCCCTGGGATATTTTCAATTTTTTTCAAAAATGATTCCAAAGTGTTTTCTTTAAATTTCTTTGAAGAATAGAGAGAAATACATCTAAAGAAATGGCACAGGTCCAATTTTCTCTGTTAACTCTAAAATTTCAAAAAGTGCGAAAGTTTCAAATCCTTTCAGTGACTTCTTACAATTAGAATATTTAAGATATTTTTTTTCAAATAAAAAGTGTTCTTTACAATCAGCTCTTTTTTTAATGCCATGTGCATTTTTGAAAAATTGTATTTGTTTTCGCTCTATTTTGAATGTAAAACAGGCAGTATTAAAAAATACAAAAAATAATATCTCAAAAAGAGCTCCAAAGTTTTAAACGAAAATTTGTTGTATGAGGATGTTTTAGTCTTTTATAATATTCTTCGTTACATTTCAGTTCTACCATTAGGGGGACCGAAAAAGTGAGAAAATGATTTAAAAAAATACCTTTACGCGACAATAGATGGCAGCTGGGAAGAGGATGGAGCAAAACGGGAACGCTGGCTCGCACTTAAGCGATTAGAAAACTAACTGGTACGAGAAAGTCTGTGCTATTCTGAAGTACCACTAGTTATCGGGTGAAAGACTCAGGCTTTATAAAGAGAAAAAACTTACCACGGCCGCTCGGTCTTTGTCCGGGTTCTTGTCTATAAGTGCCGGAAAATAAGTAGGACACACTTCATCTCCCTCGCTATTGAGTTCGATCAGAATACACGCCGAGTATGCCTGTACAAAGAAGAACACGAAACATTGCATTTTAGTAAAATTATTTAATGTCATTAGAATAAGAAATGTCATTACCAGCATTACTAACAGTCACTCACAGTCCTTTATTGTACAGAAACAGTTTACTTGGTCCTTAAACTTTATCGATTTTAATTGTTTAGTAATGTATTGCAAAGTAACGTACATTTATAACAAGAGGATTTCTTGAATGAGCTGTTGATTCTAACACCTAATGCGTATGATTCCAAAGGCGTGTGTTGTAATTGTAAACATCTGTGTTCAATGAATATACTTTCCCTATCACTCAAATTTACACAAAAATTACGAATTCAAATAAAAAAATGCAAATAAATAAAAATGCATGCCAATGGCAGGATTCCGAACTCAATAAAAAGTTAGAAATTAATAAGCCTTTTTTTAATTTTTACTTATGATTTAAACTGAATTTTGGCACATTTCATTTTTCCCTTATTTTTTCTTTCAAAATTATTAGTTCTTTACAATATTATAATAGATGTCATCACACACTCCTTTTCTTCGATTTAGCTCATTTTCATTCATTCGCCATATTCCAGTTCAAAAGTATTTCCCTCTAACTAGGATATTATTTTATATAGTTTTATTTTTCGCCGTTTTTAAATTAGTTAAGATGTGTCAGATAAAATGTTGTTCTTTAAACCGACGAAATATATTCATATAATAAATAATAAAAATTATGGTTATTGTAGCCCCTTTTAAAATAACTTATTCCCACTTAACTATCAAGCCAACAACTGTAACAAGATTGTAAAATGAATAATGTGAAAATAAGAGTAACTAGTTGTTATTATTATTATTATTATTATTATTCCATTACATCACGACTAAAGATCTTATGAGTCGGCTGAATATAAAATCTACTCCAGGTTGCAACCAGCTACCTAAGGAGCAGATTCAGTGACTATCAGTGCCTCTACAATACTTTACGCAAAATGTGGGCTGTTCCAAATAAAGCAATTTCTTGCACTTCCCAGTCTTTTGAATTACCTGGGAGTTTAGACAAGTTCTTACTCAAATTTTGCGGAACAAATCCCAGAGCTCCGATAACTATCGGGACGACCTGTGCTTTTACGCCCCACATTCGGCTGATCTCGATTTCCAAACTCTTGTATTTAAGACGTTTCTCTGCCTCCTTGGTAACGACGTTTTGATCGCAAGGTACAGCCACATCGATAAGTAAACACGATTTTTTGGCCAAATCCCGGATAACTATATCCGGTTTGTTTGCCGCTATCGTGCGATCAGTTTGAATTTGTTGGTCGTACAATATCGTACACAATCCAACAGACGTCACCGGTTTCGGTGAGTGTTCGTACCACTTGGGGCATGTGTTTGGAACTTCGAGGGCGGTACAGATCTGCCAGTGGAGGTAGCTACACACCCTGTCATGTCTTTTAAGGTATTCGGTCTTTGCTAGGATTGGACAAGCTGAGACAATATGATCAATGGTTTCTACTTGCTCCAGGCAAATGCGGCATTTGTCATCTTGGGAAATTTTGAGAACCGCTTTATCATAATGTCGTGTTCTCAAGGCCTGATCTTGGGCAGCTATTACAAGTGCTTCCGATTCTGGCTTCATCCTTCCCCTTTTAAGCCACATAAATGATTGATCTTTATTGATCTGCACCTTGTCCATTCTTTTTAGGTATTGACCGTGGAGTGGTTTGTCTCTCCACGATTTCTTTAACATTTTTGTGTCTCACACTTCATGTTTAGCAGCATCAGAAGTTCAGTGTCTGTGTTATTCGACGTGTCTTGCCTAGTTTTCTTCGCAATGTTTCTTGCTACACTAACAATGCCTCTGTTTCCCATTCTTCGGTCAGATTTCATGACCTGCCTCATTAGAGGGTCATCTTGATGGCTGACTACATACTTACCCAACCCGACTATTGCGTTGTGCCAGGAGGCCTCAATTTGTCTGAGGCCTCTTCCTCCTTCCTTACGTGACACATAAAGTCTATGTATATCAGCTCGAGGGTGGGAAACATGATGCATTGTCAGCAGTTTTCTGGTTTTTCGATCCATGGTGCGAATTTCTTGCTCAGTCCAGTCCACTAGTCCAAAACTGTATTCGGCTACAGGTACCGCCAAACTACCTATTGCAGATATTTTATTCCTGGAATTCAGAGCGGACTGCAGGACCAGTCTCACTCTTCTATAATACTCCCTACGAATTCTCTCTTTCATTCTGCCATTCGAGATGGTTTCACATTCTTCAATGCCCAGATATTTGTAAGTTTTACCTGGCTCAAGATCTTGAATCACAGTGTGCGTATCAATTTCAATGTTCTCAGACGTTGTGAGTTTCCCTCTTTTTAAATTGATTTTTGCACACTTGTCAAGACCAAACTTCATGCAGATGTCATTGCTAAAGTCATTCACGACAGACAGCATTTGGGAGAGAATCGCTTCATTCTTGGCAAACACTTTCAGATCATCCATGTAAAACAAATGTGATACTGGCCTTTCATCACCATGGAGCTTAAAACCAAAGTCAGCTTGCGACAACTGTCTCGATAGTGGGATCAAACTAATGCAAAACAGCAGAGGGGATAGTGAATCTCCTTGAAAAATACCCCTGTTAATCTGAATACTTCTGGTTTCTACTGCTTCCTTTCCGGTGTGTATTAGTAACCTGGTACTCCACGACTTCATACTAGCCTTGCAAAACTCAACAAGTCTAGGATGAAATCGATAGATCTCCAGGGTCTTCAAAATCCAATCGTGTGGTACACTATCAAAGGCCTTTTGGTAGTCAATCCAAGCCATGCTCAAATTACGTTTGCGTTTCTTTACATCATTCAAGATGACTTTATTCAGTAGCAAGATTTCCTTACACCCATAAGAGCCTTTACGACATCCTTTTTGTTCAGCTGGCATTAGATGATTCTTATCTAGATGTCTATACATTTTGTCAGCTATAGCTGAAGTTATAACTTTGTACAGTACTGGCAGACAAGTAATTGGCCTGTAGTTCTTCGCCAAAGAGCTGTCTCCCGCTTTGGGTAGCAAATACGTGATGCCGCGTGTGAGCCATTCCGGGATTTCCTTTGGGTTTTCAAAAATTTTATTAACAGCCTTTGCTAGATGAGAATGTATTGCTGTTAATTTCTTAATCCAATAAATCTGGATCTTATCAATCCCGGGGGACTTCCAGTTTCCCATGTTCTTAATTGCTTGGAAGAGGTCCTCTTCCGAGAATTGGTGAACATCTTCCACTGTTTCTACAAGTTCATCGGCAGCATCAACTTCAGATTGAATCCAATATGCGTCTTTGTTGTAGGATCTGCTCTCTTCCCAGATTCCTGCCCAAAATGCTTCGACGTCATCTTTTGAAGGAGTAACAGCTTTGCCATTCGGTTTTTGAGTCAGATTGCGATAGAATCTCTTCGCGTCTGTTTCAAACAACCGGTTCTGTACACGGAAATCTATTCTACGTTTGTACCTTCTTATTCGTTGAGCCCATGCTTGAATTTTCTCTTTTAGCTTCTCAACTACCATTAGCCTTGTTGTGTCATTTTCAATTTGGTATTTTTGTTCAACATTGAATATTTTTCGTTGAACTTTAGAGGTGTGCGTTGATTTAGAAGATGCCTCAGCTAAGAATGATATTTCACGCCGGGTGTCGACTATCCGTTTCATAATTCTGTTCATCCATGGGGGTACAGAGCTGTTTACTCTGTTTTGGTGTCGGCCGTCGGTGTTCTTGGCTGGCCCCAAAATTATCTGAGATACTAGATATCCAGTTGCATATATGATGTGATTGATTTCAGTAATATCTAGATCTCTGCCTGGGGTCTCCACCACCTCATTTAAGACAGAATTAACTGTTTCTATCACTCTTTTAGCTTTGGCATTTTCGTATATTCTCCTCAACGGTTCGCGAGATTCAAACGGAAGTTGACTAACTCTTTCTATCTCGCGCCGAAGGAGATTTCGCATCATGTCCTTATCGTGTGATTCATTGCCAGATGAGTTTTCACCACTGACGTGTGTTTCACTGGAAAGCGATGAACCTTCCACGGGATCATCATTTTCAAGTTCTACATGTTCGTCATGTGGATTGTTCGAGCGAAGTACATATTCCGCATTTCTCTCAATGTCAGCAAGTTGATCTGCTGTGAATTTTCCACTGCTGAGTATGTATCGTCGTTGACTGGCAAGCTTCTTTGAGTCTAGGGTAGGTCTCATATCTGGGTTCCGCTCTCTCCATACCTTGAAAACTTCTATTTCAGAGCCCCCATTTTTCGCTTTTGCGTAGTAAAAGCACCACATCACCTCCTTTAATTCATCCCTGGTCCATCTCTGACGATGGCTTCGAGCTACTGCCGGCTCTGGGTCCCTGGGACTAGCATCCGTGGGATGGCCAGACGTCGACAAGGTGACATTAGCTCGGTTTCTGAGCAGGTATGGGACATTGGTAGAACAAGGCACGTTAAGATTCATTACATTGCTTGTTCTATCCATTTTGCTCATTGGTTTGAATTGAAGATTCGCAGGACGCAAGTTCGAGTTCACAGATCACACTTAACCCTCGGGTTGTTTCCTGCCATCCGTTACTGCGACCCACAGTGGCCTCGGGGCATCCCCCCGCAGGGCCCAGCAAGGGGTCCCTCCGATCGCCAGTCGGCATTACTAAACCCTACGGGATTTTCACTGACTGCTGAAGGCAGCCTCCTTCGCTGGCTAATGCAAGGTTCGGGCCTCCACTCTAATCAGTGGCCTGGTGTGCCAAACCAGTTTCTCTCCTGTACCCTCTATGGGCCGACAACAGGAAGTCCAAAGGTTCATGACCCTTCCCTCTCTACTTACTTCCCACTCTCCTCAAAATGGAGTACTTCTTCGTCTGACCCCTCACCTTCAACCCATTCAGCAAGGGAGGCCCCACCGGTAGCTAGGCTACCACTGACATAGCTTTAAGGCTCATGGGGGTACTCAAGCTCCACCACCAGCTGCAAGGTCGTGTACTCCCTAGGTGGAGTTATTATTATTATTATTATTATTATTATTATTATTATTTTCCTCCATACCAGACTTAAGATGTTATGAGACGGCTCAATATAAAATCTACTCCAGGTTGCAACCAGCTACGTAAGGAGCAGATCTAGGGGTTGTCGGTGCCTCCACAGTACTTTGCGCAAAATGTGGATTAAGCGATTTCTTGCACATCATAGTCTTTTGAATTACTTGGGAGTTTAGACAAGTTGTTACACAAATTTTACGGAACAAATCCCAGAGCTTCGATAACTATCGGTACAACCTGTGCTTTTTGCCCCACATTCGGCTGATCTCTATTTCCAAACTCTTGTATTTAAGACGTTTCTCTGCCTCCTTGGTAACGACGTTTTGATCGCAAGGTACAGCAACATCGACAAGTAAACACGACTTTTTCTTCAGATCCCGGATAACCGTATTCGGTTTGTTTGCCGCTATCGTGCGATCAGTTTGAATTTGTTGGTCGTACAATATCGTACACAATCCAACAGACGTCACCGGTTTCGATGAGTGTTCGTACCACTTGGAGCATGTGTTCGGAACTTCGAGGGCGGTACAGATCTGCCAGTGGAGGTAGCTACACACATTGTCATGTCTTTTCAAGTATTCGGTCTTTGCTGGGAATGGACAAGCTCACATAATATGATCAATGGTTTATACGTGTTCCTGGCAAATGCGTTATTTTTCATCTTGGGAAATTTTATGACAAATGACATTATGATAAAGCGGTTCTCAAAATTTCCCAAGATGAAAAATAACGCATTTGCCAGGAATACGTATAAACCTTTGATTATGTTGTCTCATCTTGTCTAATTCTAGCAAACACAGATACTTGAAAAGGCACGACAGGGTGTGTAATTACCTCCACTGGCAAATTTGTACTACCCTTGAAGTTCCAAATACATGCCCAAGTGGCACGAATACTCACCACAACCGGTGACGTCTGTTGCAATCTACACAATATTGTACGACCAACAAATTCAATCGGATCGCAAAATAGCAGCAAACAAACCGGAAATTATTATCTGGAATTTGGAAAAAAAATCGTGTTTACTTGTAGATGTTGCGGAGCCATGTGATCAAAACGTCGTTACCCAGGGGGTAAAGGAACGCCTTAAATACAAGAGTTTGGAAATCGAGATCAGTCGAATGTGGAGCTTTAAAGCACAGGTCGTCCCAATAGTTATCAGAGCTCTGGGATTTGTTCCACAAAATTTGTGTAAGAACGTGGCTAAACTTCCAGGTCGTTCAAAAGACTAGGATGTGCAAGAAATTTCTTTATTTGAAACAGCCCACATATTGTGCAAAGTATTGTAAAGGCAGCCACATTCCTTAAATTTGCTCCTTAGGAAGCTGGTTGCAACCTATAGATTTTATATCCAACCGACTCATAACATCTTTAGTCGAGATGTAGAGGAACAGAATAATAATAATATAATAATAATGTAATAATATAATATAATTATAATTATAATAATCTCAATTGACTTCTTTCCAACTTTCTAATCTTACTGTAGATTTCTATGCGTTTCTTCATGCAGTAAAAAATATACAAATTACTTGCCGCTTCGACATCAGACATCGGATGCTTCAATGTCATAAGATTCATCATGTCATCTAAAAAAGAAGAAAACATTTTTTTAAAACTCTGAATTACACTATTCAAGGCCATCATGGATAACAAATTGGAAAATATAATTCAAATTGTTAAATATCTTTGTATTTTTATGCGATTACTTTGTTAGCTTTTAGAAAGTGAGTTTTCGCTAATTCCTAACAATACATTTTCATTTACTTTAAACGCATGAACAGCGTCTGCGAGGAACAGCCCATCAAATCCAAAATACCATATTTCTTTTCCACTTTCTCTGATTTACTTCGTAAGAAGACAAAGTTATGTAACCGTGTGCCGGAAAAAGGCAGATTTTCGGCAGAAATCTCATTGCCAGGCCCTGCTCACGAAAACGTGGATAAATCCAGTTGCTGAATGTAGGGTACTCCCTCCCGCTAGAATCCGTCTTTTGAAGGTCCTTGATACCGAAAAATTGTTTGACAGCAAAACGTCCGTCCGTCCGTCCGTCCGACTGTAGTCAGTGCTAGTACCCAAAACGTTGAGGCGATTTTCTAAAAAATTGTTATTTTCCGATCGATCTGAAAGAACTCGTGGCTTTGGGAGTTTCAAACGGACATTTATATATTTTGAGGGTAAGTTACATGAAGTCTCAACAACTTTTACTTTCCCGTATAGGTACGTATACACGGAGTGATATACGTAGTATTATGTTTAAAAGTATATAGTACGTGATACTACATACTTCTAAGGAACTAAGCGGGGTACTTAGAAATATTGCGAGAAAGTATTTGCTTTTGTAGCACCACTAGTTTTTGAAATGCTGTATCAAGGGCTTCATACGCTATGTTGTCGGAGACTTCTCCGCATCAAGATTTCTACAAAAATAAATTATCTATTTCCGGCACACCACAGAAACCACAGCACAACATCCAACAACCACATTCAATTCATGGACACTTCCTTGCAATTCATTTCAAGTCAACAATGCAAAAACACGTTTAAAAACCTCAAATATTTTGTAATAACTCTATTTTAACGTTCATGACTATATTGACTCAGTAAAATAGAAGACGCAGGCATGCAGATACATGTATGCAGCTGTGAAGATTTGAACTGATAAATCGAATGTAATAAATTATTACTTACGTAATTAATTATTAATTACGTATGTACTTACCAAATCCGAGTGGATACTTTGCCAAGCAAGTTCTCACAGCCTCCCTCATCTCGATATTTTCTTGTATTTTTTGCGGCTGTAACAAGTTTTTGCTAAAGTATAATTCACTTTTGAAAGTAATTGAAGACATCTTATGATGAAGATCGTGTATTTATGAATTTGCATCTAGTGTAACCTATTTTAATTTTGTAAGATATTTGAATCTTCACGTTTATTCTCATGTTTCCTCTGAGTCTAAAACTCTTTTACTTTATTTGCTATAAAGTAGGTTTTCTAACATTCAACATTTCCTATTTAAGGTACTACATAAAACAATAAACTGATAAAACAGGACTCAATTGATAGTCTTCGGAAGGGTGAGCAGTGACTTTCGATTGGAAGAGAGACAAAAATCCTTCTGCGATACTCAAAAACGTCTAGGGTATTTTCTTTATTTATTTTCTTTCTTTCTTTCTTTCTTTTTCTTCAGAAAATACCATTTAAATCAGATCTTGCAACTCTATTCTGGGCACGACGAGCAAGTTTACTGTTTTGACTAAACATCTAAGAACATGGATAAATGTGAAACGTGAGGATTGTGCTGAATAGATGTCGGCAATTCAAAATGTTGAAAGTGTTAAAGTAGTTAGTTAAGTTAAAAAATCGTCAATTTGATATGACCAATATGTAAATGGATTCGGTAGTACATTTCCAAGACAATGATAGGGCACCGGCCTTCGACCTCTCCTACTAACGGTAAATACTCTTCAGTCCAGCTCTCTTCTCCACGTTAAGTCTAAACACTAAAATAAAGTTACGGGTCTAACATGAAATTATGTATATGACTACAAGAGGAAAGGTGGTATCTGTGGATTTTTCTTGAGTTCATTCTTTCTTGAGCCTACCCTACCACTTATTCACATGAAGCTGAATTTTGAATACAAGTAGGAATGTACGTTTTTGGAATGAATTGGTAAAATAATAATAATAATAATAATAATAATAATAATAATTTATTGCTACCGTGTAATAAAAACTCCTAACTAAACTATCAGCTGTCCCTGAATCTTGAGGAGGCCTTTGCCCGCAAAGGATTTAACGGGCTATAATAATTTCGTAAACAATAATTTCGTAACCTAGGAGGAAGAGAAACGTCTTTAAGCACAGGTTGGCCCAATAGCCCGGTAAGAGCTCTGGGATTTGTTCCGCAAACTTTGCATAAGAACTCATGTCATTTAGAAGTCTAGGCAGTGCAGGATATTGCTTTATTTGGAACAGCCCACATTTTGCGTAAGGTATTGTAGAGGCACCGACAGTCCCTAGATCTGCTCCTTAGGTAGCTGGTTGCAACCTGGAGCAGATTTTATTTTGAGCCGACTCATAACATCATTAATCTGATGTAGTGGAATAATAATAATTATTATTATTATTATTATTATTATTATTATTATAACTATTTGCAAAGGCAAATGAGTTACAGGCATTGAATATTAACCCTTCTCGTGTCCTACGTGGCAAATTCGACTTACTGTCGCGGGAACATGGAGAACAATTATTTCAAAATTCCTACTGAGCTCAAGAAAAAGTGTAGAGATTCGGAGTGAAGCTTCATGTATGTAGAGAAGCCTAAGTTTTAGAAAGTAAGCAATTAATAATTTGGCCTCATATGTTTCTTTTCTGCGAACAAAGCCTCAATCATTTATAAAAAAATCTTTGGCGCTAATAACAGGGAAGAACATACATTTCAATCTTGCCACGCCGATTTTATTTTTCCCTTAAAAACCGCCGACCACCCTCAGAAAGCAAAAAAGCTTCGTTCTCTTTGAAACGACATCTAATGTCCCATCTATTAACATCAAATTAAGAATAGTAAAAAAAGTCACCTTTCAAATGAGTCTATAGAGTTTTGAAAAGTTTGTATGATGAATGGACCACTCACCAAACTTAATTCCTTTTCTTTAAGTTTTCTGTAGAAAAGTAAAGCTTTTTCGGCGGGAGATTTTCCCTCTGCTGATGCTGTAAAAAACAGAAAAATTACTATAACCATGAATTACTGAATTTATATTTATTAATATGCCTAAAACTTTCATTTATTTCCATTCTCTATCGTTTTCCTCATTTTTTCTTCACGTTTGTTCCACTGCAACTATTTATTCGCAATTTACTCTATTGTAGAGAATGTAATATTTATTATCTACTTTGATTACCTAATGTCAAACTTTACAAAATTGATATCAGTTCTAATAATATTTATTAGAACACAACTGCTCTAACAATCTGTGGCCCACTGTCCACATGGCCCATACAATAATTAGTATCTTAATGTAGTATTGGAACTATTCCAAGACATCCTACTAACTACAATCAACATCAGTATTTCACCTTTCGAAGGACTAATAGTCAAATTTAAACAAAAAACATAGTTAACTGAAATTTGAACAAAGTGAATAAAATGTTAAACGACATTCGTATCTTTACATCTTTATTATTATTATTATTATTATTATTATTATTATTATTATTATTATTATTATTATTATAGTTTGTTATCGTTTCATCACGGCCTCGTTTGCTAGTTCAACAATTTCGTTTTGTAATAAGACGCCTTAGAGGCCCTATTTATTTCATAAATAATTATTAATATTCAAACGTTCTAATATTTTCAAGTATAGGTCTTTAAATATTAATATAAGTAAGTATTAATTTAGTATACTCAATTGAATATTCAATTCAAATTTCATGAAAATTCTATATGACAAAATTTCGTAATTACGAAATGGAAATTGTTCACGTATGCAGACATATTCACCAGCCATGAAATTCCTTTTCTAGTTGAGGCATGTACTAAGCTACTTTACATTTGAAACAGTAGTGTGCAAAGTGCGGAATATTCCTGCGATTAGTATTCACGCGAATTCCCGAAGTTTGCGTGAAAGTACGGGCGGGGTAAGTGCGTTTCGCGTGAAAGTGGCGCTGTTGTAGCGCCACCAGTTTGAATGTCTCCTAAATCTGAAGGATGATTTGTTGCTCACGATTCGCTTAGCTCTTCTGATCAAAATGGACATTACTCCGATTGACTGAACTTTCCGCGCTCGTCAACTGCTAGGGACGTTAGGCCCGTTAGAATAGTAAATGTTTTGTCCCGGGAGGTGGCGGTGTTCCTACTCAGCTAGATGGAGAGATCCGGTCCCGACCTACAGGTCGCATGCGGGGAGGGGGTTCCCCATCCAAGTATCTCCCCCCCAGTTGAGAACTGCCACAACCGGGAAACTCTTTAAACACCTGATTTGTCTCCCGATATGTGTGGTAATGTAGTGCCTTAAGTATACGTGTAACCAAGGGATGAAGCTAAGTCAAGGAAGAGGAATGAAAGATCGCGCGCGAACCGTGACCCGTTTGTTAGGTTACTGCTCCGGCATTCGTCTGATGTTGATCGGAGAAACCACGGAAATCTAACGATACAGCAGTCGACGGCTAGTATTCTCTTCCAGACAGCAGCCCGGTGCGTTCTAGTGCTGAAAATCTACCATCGTCTGGATTCGAACCCTAGGACACCTGGGTTCTGAGAGAACTGAGTGGGCAAGTGCATTATGTAAAAGGTGTAATTTTTAAAAAAAGTTTTGTAATCTTGTATATTTTTCTTAAATAAATGTTTGAATTCATTCTTCAATGTCATTTCTTTGTAGCTTATTTTTGCACAATTTTTTGCACATGTCAGAAAAGTAGTAGTTGCAACCACTTCAAATTAAAAGCTCACATGTTAAAATAATAGTTTGTACTCGGAATATTCCATATTACTATACACATGCATACACAAATTCAGTATAACTTTTCATTACATGCAATTAACTTAAAACAACTTTTCAAAATAAAGCGTGATTTTTTTTCTTAATATTTGCTTACCCTCTTCGGCTGAAGATTGGATTACTTCCAATGCTTTCTTTTTCTCGTCGCCTTTCCACATTACTCCAACATACATACCAAACCCATCTTTGTTGAAGTCACCATTCTCGTCTACCTGAAAATTCACGAACACACATAAATACACATGTGCTAGAATGCATCACTACACTTTGGTTATACCGGTGTCCCACTTAAAACCGAACCCCTTGGAGCGTTTTTTGTTCTTTGATTTTCGGTGGTCAGCGCATTCTAGTGGTTGGACTAGGAATCGTTTGGTCTGCTGCAATATGCAGCAGTTTGTTTACAGACAGTCGTGGGCTTTGTTTCAGCTTTCGTTTGTGTCTAATATTTAATAGTGCCATATTTTCTGCGAGAAAGAGTATTTATTATTGAAGCGTATATTGAAACTTGATTCGTTGAAGGAAACTCGGTGAAGTTTTTCGTAATGAGTTTACTGAATTTAGTGTCCCGACGAAGAGCACATCTAGAATTTAATTTCAATTTGGCGAACAAGTTCGGTTTTAAATGTTATACGCAACCGTACTGCTTCTGTTCGCGTTTCGGAAGCTATTCAGGACATTCAGCAGATAATTATGGCGAGCGCAAAGATGTCTATTGGGAAGTTGTTACAACAGTCTGGAGTGAAACGATCAAGTTGCCGTCGTGTACTTTATTATTTGCACAAAATGCCTTAACGTGCCGTAGCGTGCAGAAACTTCTTCCTGCAGATCACGAGAAACGAGCATATTTTGCAATTTTTCTTTTCATTGTGAATAAAGTTAACTATTTGCAGTAGTGCTTGTAATCGTACTGTTCCCAGAAATACCCTTTAAATGTGTTCTTACTGTACATCGAGTTCTTGATCCTACCGCCAGTAAGCGCTCCTAATCATCTCTCAGAAAGTAGCTAATTCCATGGGGCCGGTTTCAAGTGGGACGTTCTGTATAATGAGAAAAGTAGATCTAGAATTTTATAACAAAAGCCTATTTAGTTCCTTTGGGATGTCAAGGAAAATAACAGCAAATGTTTACGAATCATGAGAAAATAGATCTACTGAAAGCGTCTAAAAGTGCCTAAAATGTCCTAAAGGGACGGTTGATGCCCATTTTAATATGTCTTTGCCTAAAACAAGCAATTTGCAAGAACGATCATATTTTTAATGCTAAATTTTAAAATTTGTTCTATGGAAACTAAATCCTTTTTCGAAACGCAAATATTATGTGATCGAATACGCAATCGACAACGCACCGAAATCTCTCATTCAAAATACCGAACACAAGGAGCCCTACAAGTCAACATAAAAGGATGTTTCACGATCGTCTCAAATCCGCACGCATTTCTTGAGGATTTGCATCCATTCCTGGTGCAGCTGAGCTGTTCACAGGTTGAGGCTTATCGCCGCAGCGCGTCGTCTTCGAAGTCCAGGCGAGGAAAGGTCAGACAAAAGCCTACTCTCGGACGGGCGAAGAATACAAAACACGATCCAATGGTGAAATGGGTCGTGTGATACATGTTTTTTTTGGGGGGGGGGGTGAAGAAAGTTCCAGGAGAAGCGAGCATAAGAAATGGCACTAAATTTGTTTGCTCCTACAAATCTATGCCAGTGAAAAGTTCATTTTCAGCCTTCAAAATTATTTTAATAGATCAGACAGCCTTATTGTGGAAAATTTGGAGAAAATATTGATTATCTACTGCTCAGCTAATTATGAAAGTGAATAAAATATGCTTGTAGTCTCTCTCTCATAAATGTAAAAATACTTTTTCCTGCCTAACAAAAATTGCCTAATTGCATTCTTTGCGGATCAGTTCTAGATGCTAAAATATTACTTTTTCATGACTTTTTTGGCTGTCTTAGTCATTTTGTAACCTATTTTAAGTGCCTAAAACGTCGATTTTCGTGCGTATTAGTGCCTAATATTGTAATTTTGTTGCCTTTTTTGTGCCTAAAATTCTGAGGTTAAGTGATAAGTCAAAAAGCGTCCTCGTTAATATTTACATTAGAGACAATTTGCTCACATTATTGTCTTTATGAGTACGTGTGTTTTAAATAATGTCATATGAAGTTTCTCGAAAATTCAACAGTTTTCCGAGAAAATGAGCTCAAATTTCGGCATTTCCAGAAACACTGAACGCCATTTATTTAAAAATTGCTCCAAATTCCTTCTTTAAACTTTTCCAACTGATAGTGCTAATCGCACTCTTTAATATGACAAAGTTCATTTGGGGGTTTTCTTTTGTTTCTTTAAAAATATGTATTTTTTGTAACATACGTAATTGTTTGAAATATCACTCACGCCGTTAAAATGCACATTTTCAGCAATTTTGTGATCACTATTGCATTTGCACGTTAAAGTGTTTCAAATGAAGTTTTTCGAAAACTCAAAATATTTCTGTGAAAAATACACTACTGTTTGTGGAAATTGCAACACCAAGAACGAATGGATCTAGGGAAATGATATTCAATGTACTGTGCACCCATGCCACAGGCACTTCTTTATTACATTTTCAGTACCATCAAATACATGGATACATGCCAAGTCAGTAAGTTGTGAAGCCACCACGCGCATCCACAAGAGCCTGTACACGGCGCGGCATTGAGCTAATAAGAGTCTGTATCGCTTCTTGTGGCAGGTCCTGCCATGCTCCTTCAAGCCGCGTCCAGAGTTCGGCGGTGGAAGCTGGCGGAGGAGCCTGGCGGACCAGCCTCTGGGAAAGCATGCTCCACACATGTTCAATTGGCGACATGTCAGGTGAACGAGCCGGCCACGGAAGGAGCTGTATCTGGTGTTCATTGAACACACGTTGCACGATGCGAGCGATATGGGGTCGCGCATTGTCTTGCTGGAATATCGCTCCAGGCGAGCGTTGTACGAAGGGCACGACCTCCGCCCTCACGACTTCCTCGATGTACCGGTGGGCGTTGAGATTTCCCTCAATGCGGAGTAGGCGGGTCCGTGAGTGGTAGCCAATGGCACCCCATACCATTACACCGGGTGTTGGGCCGGTATGACGCTGGCGAATGCATCCCTCCAGATTGCGTTCACCGCGATGTCGTCGAACACGTATACGACCGTCGTTATTGGACAAATTGAAGCGGGACTCGTCGGAAAAGATGACTTGCTGCCACTCAGCCCGCCAATGTCGATGTTCGAAGCCCCAAAGATGTCGGAGGCGTCTGTTGTCGAGAGCCAGTGGAAGGCGCAACAAGGGGCGGCGAGCAATCAAGCCCCTGTGCACAAGACGGCGCCGAACACTGCTGGCGGACATGCTGTGACTTGTCACTGTATTCCACTGCTGCGCTAACGTGGCGGATGTCGCTGTGCGATCGGTGATGGCCATACGGTAGAGGTGTCGATCTTCCCTCGCCGTAGTGTGATAGCGAGGCCCTGTCCCACGCTGGCGGTGGGTACGACCTTCCGCAGACCACTGACGCCATGTTCGCATGATGGTACTGGCGGCTCGTCCCAGACGTGTGGCAATCTGGCGGTAGGACAACCCAGCTTCTCGCATCCCAACGACCCTGCCCCGGTCGAAGTCCATCAAGTGTTCGTACTGCACTCGCTGTCGGCGACGAGGCATGGTGTGACTTACAGGCAACTTGTGCGAGCCAAGGGTCGACCTGTCACTGTTTGTAGCCTCTCCGAGGCGCCTCTATTTATACCCGAACATGGTGCGATAAGCCGTCCCTACGTCGCAACCACGTGACTGGCGGCGTTGTAAATGTAATCACCTGGCGATCTCAATGTCACAAACTTATCCACGAAATGCGATGCGTTCAATGCCGCTCCTTCGCGGTGTTGCAATTTCCACAAACAGTAGTGTAGCTTCAAGTTTCGCATTAACAGTAACGTTTAAACGCCATTTTTTTTAAACCGGTTCCAAATTTTTCAATGAAAATTGCTGTTTAAAACGAGGTTTTATTCTTCTTCAATATTCTTATTATTAAAGTTCTACTATTAGGAAACAGAAAAGTTCAGAAAATAAAAAAAAATTCTTTGGGCAGCGGTAGATGGCAGCAGGCAAGAGGATGAGGCAATTCCGAATAGCTAGCCCAGACCCAAGGAAATTAGAAAACTTTACTACGAGAAAGTCTGTGCCATTCTATAGCACGGCTAGTTTTATATTTTTTACGTGATCAAATGATTACAAATTGCAATGTAAACAACACAGTTCAATAACGAATATGCTCAATTAAGAATAAATAATATAATACAAACATTAGATCGCAGCTAGTAATACCAATTACGAGCAAAAAAGATTTTTTATCGTATATACTTTTATCTGACGCATCACCGTATTACAACACATATCACAAAATTCTATAACTAAGGTGTCGTACAAACTTGGCTAACAAAATATTACATTTAAAAGTGATTAAAAATTAACCCAAGCGGATAATAGTATTTCATTTCAATTGAATCCACAAATGTCAAAGACAAAGAGGTGAGAAATTTTTCGTCATTGGTTGTCTTTAAATTCTCTGAATATTTGTGAATACTAACAAAGTATTCTTGTAATTAATAACAGCACAATTTTCAGTAATTTCAAAAGAAGTTCCGTGAAATAAGTGAATTAGATAGTAACATTATTTTTATCTGTTTTAAAACTTACCATTCCTCCTTGACCGTAGAGGCACGAAACGAAGTTCTGAAAACAAAAAAAATAATAATACACTTTACCTAGAAGTTTAAATATTTAATGCGATAGCTCAATGAAAATTTGTTCATATATTCCACGAGAGGATTAAGAAAAGAAAGAAAATGATTGCAAAGTAGTGTTTCTCATCTGTTTAAAACTTTCAACCTACAGAAGCAAAATTGTTGCCGACAAGTGAGTGAAAACCTGGGTCCTGGAGCAGCACACATTGGCTGTTCTGAAACGGCACACGTGCAGGATTGTCAGGTTGGGGAATTTTGTCCCCAAAATGGAAATTTTTTTAGTTATGGGGAAAAAATTGGGAACTTAAATGGACGGGAAAATGTTTGGGCCTATTTGGGGAAATTATTTTCATCTGGAGTCGAGATAGAAATATTATTCTACCAATCATTATGAACAAAAAAGAAACACACGTTATTCTCTCTCATTTTCGGGTATCAAAAAGTGAAAAAAAAACAAACGACTGGCATAGAGGAAGAAAAACGGGGCAGCATAGAGTATTCCATCACAGAGCATAAATATCCCTCCTCTATGCTTTCGAGCAGTTCAAAGGGCGATCATTAGTTGATTTTAATTATTTGAATTTAACGGGACAGCCAATGGAATCCACAAGGGCAGTTCATGTCGTTTGTCATAACTTGGAGAATATTTTTCGTTTCAAAGTTGGGAAATTTTGTTTCATTGGAGATATACGTAATGTGGGGAAATTTCGTAGCAGTGGTGGGAAACAGCCCGCAACCCATCTGGGAATCCTGCACAGGTGAATACTGAAGTTTCTTTCTTCCTCGTTGAATGACGTCGGCTGTGTCGCACCCAGTGACGCACTAAGTCTAAGAACTAAGTCTAAGTCTAAGAACTCAGTCGATACGCGTAGTATGAGATTATAGGTAATAACGCAATCAAATATTCGCATTTTTTCAATCAAAATCGACAATCACAGTTTTTGGATTTTCCCAAGTTCCTAGGTCTTTAACAAAACCATTTAACTCTTCTCACTAGTCAGAGGCTGTATAGTTCTTTATTCATTTCTGCGCGCTTTGTAATAGAAAAATGTATGATTTGTGTTTCGTGTATCTTCCGGCACCGCAACTAGTGATGGTAAATTTTATCCAAACATCGATATTTCGATAAATCCCCAAAAGGTTTTCGATGAAGATGAAAACATCGACAAAAACATCTATGTTAAAAGTATCGATGTGAAAAACAGATATTTTAAATACAAAACAGATAAATTGATTAAACATTTTGATAAAACAGTTTTTTCTATCCTTTTTCCATTTTAATTATTGTATTTAAATGAATTTTATTTTATTGTTTGGTCACACATAAATAAAATTTTAAAAATAATCTTTATCGAATGTAAAGAAAGAGTTTATTATCTATGCCCTTTCTATCTGCCTATGAAGCGTAAGCAATATTTTGTTACAATTAAAATAAAGTGAGATATTTTGGACAAACCCTAAAAAGTGGTGATTGTCAAAGGTTGTTAACTTCGAGCAATTCAGAAAAAAAAAATAGTTCCATGAAATTTTATTAATATCATGAAAAGTTGTTTTGAAAACATCGACGTTCCTGGAAAAATACACTCATCGTCATAAAAAAAGCTACTCCCAGACGGACAAGGCGGATTGCGATAATTTTTGGCAGGCAGTTAGAGGATACCACGAACACAAAGTTATTACACTTTCACATTTGTAGGACCAACATTTATTGCGCTACACGGCCACAGACGGTACATGTTAGTATGGCGTGGGGCCGCCATTTTAGCGAACACACGTGTTTAGACATTGCGGCATGGAGTTGTACAGGTCTTGAATGATGTCCTGTTCAAGTCCATCCCATGCAGCGTGCATCTGAGTGCGTAGTTCTTGCAGATTGATGGGTAGGTGTGGGATCCTGATCGCACGCTCCATAGCACCCCAAACATTCTCGATCGAGGGACAGGTCTTGCAATGCTGCTGGCCAGGGCAGAGTATGCATGGCTGCAAGGCACGCTCGAAAGATGGCTGCGGTATGCAGACGTGCGTTATCCTGTCGAAATAGGGCATGGGCATTCACGAACGGCAGAGCCACCGGTAGCAGGATCTCCTAAATGTACCGTGTAGCTGTCACGGTACCTCCAATTAACACTAACGGTGAACGGGCCCCATGGGATATCGCACCTCAGACCATCTGGCCAGTATGTGTGTATACGTGCTTGCCTGAATAGTATGAACCCCAGTACTTGTACTTTAATAGGGGGCTGGAGCCCCAAGGTGGGCACCCGGGCGTTAGCCCCTTATCCGCACCCTCGTCGGGTGTACAAGGACACCTTCCGACCGATATCCGGATTCCCGCCAGGAACGCAGTTTGCCCTCACGGCAACCTCTCCATACAACTGCCTGGGTCTAGGGCCGCCCTGCTAGCTCAGATCTACTAGCTGTCCGGGCTAGTACCGGAGTCAATATCGTCCTGCATGACGACGCGCCACTCACATGCGCCGGGACACCAAGTCCCTCCTCTATGCCCAGAGTATCGGGCCACTGCCACGACGAAGCCAAGAGCCCAACTGGGGGCCACCCGAACTAAGGTCCTGGCGGCTCGGGGCCCCCATCCCGTCTCCCCACTGCCTGCACCTTCAGGCTATCGATCTGGGTTGGACCGTAACCAAGACAACCTGACAGTAGGTAATGGCCAGCTGGACTTCTATTTGTGGATTCCAGAGTACCCTAGGTCTCCTTCACCCAATCCTGCCTGAAGGTCGACGCGCCAGGGGCCCAACTGGTGGGTTGCCGGGTTGAACCGTCAACCAGGAAGCTTAACATCAGCCTACTCACTGCCTCCACCTTGAGACTAACGACGTCGAGTGTCGCCGTGAAACTGGAGGTCCGGGTGGTCGTCTCCAACTCTCCACCAGAGGTCGTGTCCACCTACGCAGCCACGATCCCCTCCTATAGAGACACCATCTCACCAGGCTGGCGGGACGTGTGATGGGATACCACAAACCACTCATCGTGGCGCTCCCCACTGCGCCTCTAGGCACTGACCCGGTGGTCGTCGCCAACAAGGATGAAGCGGGACTCGACGCTAAAGATGACCCGCTGCCAGTCTGCATGGCCCCAGGTCCATCATTGCCGGCAACAGGCGAGTTTATAGTGACGATGCTTGGGCGTCGGCGTGCGGCGAGCCTTGCCTTCCTCAATCCGTTGCCGCCAACAGCGGGCGATGGTGGTGTCTGTACGACCGGTGTGGTGCGAAATACGGCGACAGGACCAACCAGACTCCCGCACAACTACGATGCAGCCCCTCTCGAACGGGTCTAACTGGACAACCGGCTGTCGAAAGCGTCGCCAAGGCGTAGTGTACGTGCAGATGACTCTCTGGCGACGCTACCCGACGTCGTAATGACCAGTGCGGTCGTTTGAAGCCCTCTTATCTAGACCGGTGGGCGCCACTTCACGCACCTACCACCTACCCCCCAGTACGCGGCCGACCGTGAAAACGAAATCATTGGCTTAGCGAATGGTGTGCAAAATACCCTTAGAGTTTGCAGCGGATCAGAAGGGTCCTTCGGGATAGAGCTTTTTTTTATGACGATGAGTGTATAACGATGTGAAAAAAAGCAGCGAACACAAAACTTCTATGTTAATATGTGGATGCTTCTGGCCGAAAATATCGATGTTTTAAAATCATTGATGTTGTTTTTTCGCCATCCCTAATCGCGACTGCCGGGCGGACGGGTACCATGGGTAAAGAAAGTGAGGGAGAGGTAATCAGGCAAGATGACTGCTCATCACTCCCTGCATACATATCTGTTGTTCGGGTTGATGCAGTAGTATCTGAGAGTAAAATAAAAGTATAGACAAGCGAGACAAGTGAAAATACAAGGGAAAATACAAGTATAGACAAGAAGGGAGAAGTGTGTCAATACAATCTAGTGCAAATACTGAGCACAATATATTGCATTAAGTTTACTTACCCATGCCTCCTTGCGTTCCTCCACATCCGAAAGATCTTCATCGACTAAACTTAAGTCCATTGACATTATTCTCCTGAAGTATTCTGAAAGAGAAAAATTAGGTTAAAATATTATTTTGGAATTGCTTATAGTACGATTATGACCGGTAGAATACGTATGATGAGTACGGAGCTTTCACTGCTGAAGTAAAATGAAATAAATACCTTAAAATTTGTACATTATTCATTATTTAACGAAAATTCGTTTCTGATTTATAAACAGCTCCCAATAAATTGTTTAAATCGTTAAAACAGATTTCTCTTTTATTTATACTAGTTGTGATATTCCGTCTCTATGTTTCATTCGCCATCGGGAGAGTTGTAATCGCAATCAGATTTCATCAGTGTTGCATTTCTATTTTCCCGTCTACGTACGTATATATGGAGTGATATATGTAGGATAGGGTAAGTTGTGTAATGCTGCGCGAAAAAATGGCCAATTTTCAGCGGAAAAAAAAATTCATTGCCGGGCTGTGATAACAAAAAAGTGGATAGAACCAGTTGCTAAATTAAGAAAAAAAATGCCTAACACGTGGTGTAGCCAGAATCCCTCTTTGTGGGTCCTTCATACCGAAAAACCAACTGAAAGCAAAACGTCCGTCCGTCCGCCCGTCCGTCCGTCCGCCCGTCCGTCCGTCCGCCCGTCCGTCCGTCCGCCCGTCCGTCCGTCCGCCCGTCCGTCCGTCCGTCTGTCTGTCTATCCGTCCGTCCGTCCGTCCGTCCGTCCGTCCGTCCGTCCGTCCGTCAGTCCGTCCGTCCGTCTGTGAACACTACTAGCGCCTAAACCATACGTACTATTTCTTCCAAAATGGATATTCCCCGCTCGATCTGGTTTGAATCAAAGCTCTGAGATTTTGAAAAAGATTCTTCGAAATTTGGGGGTACTTTACACCCTCCGGAAGCCCTCCGGACATTTTCAAAATTTTCTCAAAAACGGCTCCAAATTTTTTCTTTAAAAATCTTTAAAATAAAGAATGGAGTAAAATACACTTATTAAGGTGGCATAGGTCCGATTTTCAGGGATAACTCTGAATTTTAAAAAATTGTGAAAGTTTGAATTTTTTTCGGCATCTTTCTCCAACTACAAAATTGAAGATAGAGATTTTTCCTTCAAATAAAATTGGTTCTGCATATTGAGTTCTTTCATAAAGGTCATGTAAATGTTTGTAACGACTATACCTACCAAATGTAAACTTTTGGTAGGTATAGTGCCTAATGTACTTTATGAGTTGACAAAAACGCCATATTGCTCTATTCTTTTGTTTTTTCAAAAATTGGAAAAATGTAATTTTTTGACTTGTCTCTCAGGTTGTTAATATTTACAGTAGCGGCGACTTTTTTACATTATTATATTTATGAGTACATGTGCTTTAAATAATGTCCCGTAAAGTTTCTCGTGAACTGAACCGTTTTCTGTGAAAAGTAGCTCAAAATTTCGCATTTCAGAGACGCTCAAACGCCATTTTCTCATATATGGCTGCAAATTTTTTCTTCAAACGTTTGCAATGGATAGTGTTAATAATAAACTCTTTAATATGATGTAAAGTTTATTTTGAGGTATTTTTTTGCTTTTTCAAAAATTACACAAATGTATTTTTTTTAATCTCTCACATCTTTAATAAGCACATTACCAGCAATTTGTAATACATTATTATATTTGTGAGTGTAAGTGCTCCAAATAACTTCAAATGAAGTATTTTGAAAACTCAAAAATATTCAGTGAAAAAGAGCTTCAAATTCCACATATTTAGTAGCGCTTAAAAGTCATTTATTTATCAACGTATTGTACGGTCCTTTTGAATTGTTAGTTGTTAATAATAATAATAATAATAATAATAATGTTATTATTATTTTACTCACAATTTCAGTTAACATAAATTACAGTTAACACTAAATACCCTTGTTAAAGCAACTACTTACCGTCTGATATCTTACAGCCGTCCGTGTTCCTGCACTCCGAGAAAAAACTGGCCATCATCCCTGCCATCATCCCACACTGTGAAAGAAGCGATTGTCAATTAATCGATCTCTCTAGCTTACAATAGCCTAGACCAGCGCTGTCAAGTTCGATGCCACGAGTGGGAGTCCCTGGCACGACTGCCACGACGAAATTGCGCCTCCACGCAGTTCATAACCCCTCCACCAGAGACAACGCCATCCCTATTGTAAAACGGCGGAGTTACTAATAGTTCCTTTTCCCGACGCTAGTTGCGCAGATAAGCTCGTGGCTAAGCTACTGTATCAAGACGTGTGCCACTGCCACCAGTAGAAGACCTTGACACCACTGGCCTAGACTGCTCCTCAAGAACAAGTCTTCGTTGTGGAAAAAATATAAATTGAAAAATGAACAAATACAAAGATAGGAATGGAATGAACAACAAATAAACAACATGTCAGGATTGTATACCTCAAAAACTATGTATGGTTATAAATATTTATTACAAAATGTACGATTTTTTTCGATGTTAAGTTTTGTGTCATAAAACAACAAGTCGACTGAAAGATATAACATTCATTCAATTCCATGTTGCCTTATCTTACGTGGCGACACACAGGCCATCGAGAATGCCCTTCCGTCTTCCCACGCAAAATTTCTCTACGCTCCTTTCCCCATCTACCAGAGAAAGAAGGTATCACTCGGGTGACGAAACAGGCGATATAAATCCGAAGAAAGGAGTCCGAAGGAATTTTCTCTCTTAAAAATCCACGGCTTGGATCAAGTTTCAACCGATTGCAGGGTGATTGCTTCGATTGGAAATAAATGCCCAATACGTTAACCTTTATACCACCAAAGCAGCGATTACTGTCGGACCCGTGGCCAGGTATCTCCCCCAGCGGGGCACGCCCCAGCCGGGACAAGCTGTAAGCCCCCGGCCGGTCTCCCGGCATGTGTGGTAGTGTAGTGCATGTTAGTGTGTGTGTAAGAGGAGAGGATAGGACAAGGAAAAGGAAGGAAAGATCGTACGCGGTCCGTGGCCCGTTTGTTAGGGTTCTGCTCCGGCATTCGCCTTGTGTTAACTGGAGAAGCCACGGAAAACTACCGATCAGAGCAGCCGGCCGCTAGAATTCTCCTCCAGACAGCGACTGAACTCGACCTATCTGACAAGCTAGTGTCGAAAACCCTGCTGCTGTCAGGATTCTAACCTAGGACCTCCAGGTCAGAGAGACTGCAGTGACATCAGGTTGATGCACTGAGGTATCTCTCCCGGTACGATTTTTGAGTTCAATCGCAATCTGGGAGGAGAATTCTAGCCAGCATCTCTGATCGGTAGTTTTCCGTGTTTTTTTTCGATCAATCCCAAGTGAATACCTGAACAATGCTCGAACAAACCAGCCACGGACCGCGCGCGATATTTTCTTCCTCTTCCCTTGTTCTATCCTCACCCCTTACTTACATTTATACCCACATGCACTACATTACCACACATGCTGGGAGACCGGTCGGGAGCTTAGAGCTTGTCCCGACTGTGGCGGGGCCACGCAGGTTGGAGATACCTGGTTGGGGAAACCCCCGAAATCTCGTCAGCCAGCGGGGGAAGATCACCGCCACCCAAAGAAAAAACACGCACTACACTAATGGGACTAATGACCTTAGCAGTAGCCGTGCCCGTATTCACGTAACAATCACTCAATCAACCTGTCGTGAGGACATGGGGATGGGAGGGAGTATGTGACGGGAGAAAGACAAACTCCTGGTTGGCTATTAACAGTGGTTTATTGCAAACCCTGGTTTCAAGTACATTGTCACATCCTGACAGAGGCTACGCAGTCCAGCACTCAGTCGGTCGTTGCCATGAGGAGGGTGGGGGAGAGGTGGTAGACAGAGGCGGCGGCGGCGGCAAAGGCGGTAGTAAAGGCAGATAGGCTGGCGGTGGGTCGCTTGGCTCAGCCTTGCGTCGATTCTCGCCTTGGTCAATCCGAAGGCAACCGTGGAGTCGGGACGCCGGAGATCAGTACCACGCTCACGAGGAGCGGTAAACAAGCGACCACTCGGCGGCCGTACGCCGCCTTTATATACTGCCGGGTCAGTCCATCCCTGCGGCAGCGGGGGTGGCATTGCCCTCGTTCGGGTCACTCACAGGGAGGCGGGGGACGGGCGGTCAGCCTGCACATCAGGAAGCCATGCCTGCTCGGCCCGGGCGATGTGAAAGCGGAAGCGGCCAGCGTCGCTTCACCACAAACTAAACGTAAACCGCCACATACCAGTACACGATGAGTTGTGCACCTATCAGGGGCATATGTCACATGCGTAATATAAGATTTGTCACGTGTTCACTGGCAAAAAGTGATCATCATTAACCTGTCCTTCCCGCCCTCCATGTTTGTAACATTAATTCAGAGATAGATCACAGCTCTCGGTGAATACGAGGCTGCCTACCGGGAGAGATGGCTCAGTGTATCAACTCATGTCACTGCGGTCCCTCTGACCGGGAGGTCCTAGGCAGAATTTTCGACACTAGCTTGTCAACTAGGTCGAATTCAGTCGCTGTCTGGAGGAGAATTCTAGCGGCCGGCTGCTCTGATCGGGAGTTTTCCGTGGTTTCTCCGATTAATACCAGGTGAATGCCGGAGCAGTATCCTAACAAACAGAAGACCGGTCGGGAGCTTACAGCTTGTCCCGGCTGGGGTGGTGCCCCGCTGGTGGGAGATACCTGGTTGACGGGAAAACTCCGCTAGTCGACGGTAGGTCGGCGTCAGACCTCGCCATCCAGCGGGGAAAAGATCACCGCCACCTCCCGAGAAAAACACCCACTACACTTACGGCATTAATGACCTAAGTAGTTTACACGCCCAGAAACACGAATCAATCAATCAATCAACGATGCTGTCACGTAAAGTGCTGAATCTTAAGGCCCCTTCACATGTAGACACTGTGGCGTGCTACTGATAAGCGGCAGGACACTTCCCACGTGGCCACCGCCGCATGCGGTTTGACAGGGGAGTCGGCGGGGGTAGGTTTCGCTGAACCATCGCCCAAGACCAATATACGGACCGCAGCAGAATCTTATCCCTCACTTCCAAGAAACCTGCCACGACGAGTGTCCCAGTGGGAAGACCACCATTTAAACCAATGCTTTGCTATCAGTCGCGCCACTCGGTAGTGCTGCTGAGTGTCTGTGAGTGAAGCGGCCCTACAGCATGAAATCTTTGCCATTCAGTTCAAACGTGAAAATTCCATTTCCGAGAAATACTCTTTTGTACTCCCGCGTGAAAATTTAGTTTTCATGTGATTGCGAATTCTTAATAGTGGTTTATGCATCTAGTTTATAATGTTAAGCTCTATTGTCTGAGTACATGTTTTGAAAACGGGTGACTTTAGGAGCGAGGTTTCAGATTTGTACGAATGCAATAAAGCAATATTATAAACGAGTTGCATGTCTTATTTTTTTGTATGGCAGCTTTATAAATTTATTACAGAATCAAACTTCATATTGTGAAACAACTTTCTTGTGACGTGGCGGGTATTTAACATCTGTGCGAGACAACGCTGGTCACCTGTTCCGTTCGCAGCTATCTCCCCATGATTCTCTCGCTGTGATTGGCTGAATGTGTGATGACGCAATCATTCGTGCCGTAAAATGCTAGTACGTACATCATCATTGTGCCGTAAAATGCTCTTTTATTAACGATTTCTTGCAACAGAAAAGTTCTTTTATAATGCTGGCATACAAAAAATAATATTAGGCAGCACTAAGTGCTAATCTTTGTAATCGAGCAGGCTGCGTCCGTCTGATCCGTCAGTGGAAACAAATGAGGTTTCATTCGAGGCCTCTCGATCTCCTCCTGGGGAAATTATTATTTTTTCCAGAATCCGTTACGAACATTCTCAGATAATTGTAAATAGTGGTGCTATAGAATGGCATAGACTTCCCCATATTAGTATCATATTTCCTTTGGTCTCGGCTTGCTATTCGGACTTGCCATATACTCTTGCCAACTGCCATCTATCGCCGCGCAAATTACTTTTTTAAACATTTTCTTAATTTTTCGGTTTCTTAATAGTAAAACGGAAATATTACTTTTAGAATATTAAATAACAGTGAAACCTCGTCCTAGCTATTCAGAATTGCCACATAAATTATTATATACGAGTACATGTGCTTTAAATAATGTCATACAAAGTGTCTCGATAACTCAACCGTTTTCTGTGAGGACTAGCTCAAAATACCGCATTTGTAGAAACGCACAAACGCTATTTTTTCATAAATGGATCCAAATTTTTTTCTACAAACTTTTCCAAAGGTTAGTGCTAATTGCACTCTTTAATATTACGTAATTTTTTTTTCAAAAATAACACAAATGCACTGATTTTGAAAGATCTCTCACACCTTTAATATGCACATAACCAGCAGTTTGTAAACACTTTTGTTTTTGTGAGTTAAAGTGCTACAAATGACTTCAAATGAAGCGTTTCGAAAAATCAAAAATGTTATGTGAAAAAGAGCTTCAAATTTCGCAGTTTTAGTAGCGCTTCAACGCTATTTTCTCAAAAACTCAAAAATTTTCAAGGAAAATTCCCATTTAGGACGAGGTTTCAGTGTTCTTTAATATTCTAAAATTAATATTTCCCTTATACCATTAGGAAGCCGAAAAATTAAGAAAATGTCAAAAAAATGTACTTTGGGCGGCGATGGATGGCAGCTGCACCGAGTATGTGGCAATTCCGAATAGCTAGCCCAAACCCAAGGAAATAGAAAACTAATACGGGAAAGTCTGTGCCATTCTGTAGCACCACTAGTTTACATTTCTAAGTCTAGATGGCTTTTTGAAAAATATCCTTCAAGTATCGAAACGTCGAAATGGAATGAAAATAAGTTAAAGATCAAACTACGAGTATAATATTGTCTCTTTAAAAAAAGAGATTGAAAATACAGCTTTAATAATGATACAACCACGTCACCGTATTCCTTTACTGAAATTTAGTTCAGAGTTATAGAATTCTGCGGTGGTTATTACAGAACAATGAATTACTGTAAAATGTTGGAGGCACGGCCCCGTGCCCAGTCAGGATGTACTTCTGTCATACAAAAGGGAAATCAGCGCGCTTGTCAGGGACAGAACTTTTACGATGAACGATATCATCTCATATGGTCGGACCGCCGAAGCATTTCAAGGAAACAGGCGGGCTGAAAAAAGTTGCACCCGCTGGCACAAAACTGAAATATTTCAGGGGTATTCAGAGGCACAACTATATCGCAGTTTCTGACATCAAACAAGCGTAGGGCGTGAATAGAAATGGAATTGCGAAATGTCATTGTACCTGTCCGTTTAATTAATATCAATAAAATTTCCTTCTGCCAGTGTCACAGTAGCTAGAAACATAAATACTAGATTTTAAGCGAAACTAGTGGAGCTACTACAGCACATATTTTTCCGCATTAATTCTAATCTTTGCAATTTTTGAAAATTCAGAAAGTTCGAAGAAAATGAAGCTTACGTCATTCTTTTTAAGCGTCCCCTATTCTTCCCGTGCAAAAATTAAAGAAAAAAGTGGGAGCGCTGTTTGAATTTTTTTAATTGCGTTAACTTCAAGCAGAAATTATGCGAAAACTATTCTTTTTTCAAATAATTGTGCATGACCTCTTTCAAAGATCTGACTTTTTAGGAACTCATTTTCTCTAAGAGAAGAATCTCTATCGTCAATATTGTATTTTTGCAATATTAATGTTTTTGCAATTTTCTAAAATTCAGAGAGTTTGCCTGAAATAAGACTAGTATCAATTGTTCTACCATCCTTTGATACATATAAGGAAAAAATTAAAGAAAAACTTTGAAGACGTTTTTGAGAAAATAATTGTTTAAAAACTGCTGATTTTCACAATATTTCGCAAAACTACACGAAAACTACTAAACTACTAAGTACGATTCTTATCTTAATTCGTATCTTTGTATTCAATGTTGCAGTTGAAAGAAGTCGCCGAGAAAAATAATTAAACTACAGCGATTTTAGAAAATCCGGGGATTTTATCGAAAATCAAACATACACCACGCTTTTAAGGGTCCATTACGTTATCCGAGGACAAAACTAAATAATAAAAAAATATAAGGCTTTTTTTTCAGAAAATTTTCGGAAAGTTGAAGCTTCATGTAAAGTATCCCCCAAAAACCGAAGTATCCCCCAAAAATCAAAGTATCCATTTGAAACTCGCAGGGCCTAGAATTAGTTCAGATCGATCGGGAATATTAATTTTGGAGCAAATTACGTACCTTGACGGTTTAGGCTTGGCCACCGGCGGATCGGCAAACGGACGGACGGACGGACGGACGGACAGATAGACGGACGAACGTAAAGGTGCACGTTTTTAGTCTCGATTTTTAGCAATCAAGGACCCGCTCTACCGTGGGTTATAACGTGTTAAATGAAGTAATGTACTACATAAAAGAACAAAATTTATCTACTTTTCGTTCTCAGGGCCCGGCAATAAAATTTTTCTGTCGAAAAATAATCGCCCTTTTCTGGCACATGATTACAATACTTTCTCTTTTTACAAAGTAAGGCGAAAAAGTAAAAATTTAGTCAATGAACGTAAATCATGTTTTCTAGAGACAATAAAATGGGTTGCTGGTAAAAAATATATGATTTGTTTCATTTTCAATCACGAAGGAGAGAAAATATTCAACATTTCAAGTAGGTTTAAAATCAAATTATTTCTGACCATCAAGTTACCATGAGTAAATAAGTATTATATTACGCAACTGTTTTTAAATAATCTAACTCAGTGTTGTCAAGGTCGATTCCACGAGCGGGAGTTCTTGACACGAGTGCCACGACGAAATAGCCTCTCCACGCAGTTCATCACCCCGCCGCAAGAGACAACGCCATCACTATTGTAAAACGGCGGGGTTACGAATTGTTTACTATCCCGACGCTAGTGGCGCATTGAAGCTCGTGGCATGGCATGGTGCCGCGAGGCGTGCCACTGCCACCAGTAGGAGACCTTCACACCACTGATCTAACTCATTTCCGAGGTCACTAAGAAACATCTCGGAGGCCAGAGAGGCTTTGAAAACCATGTTTGAAGATTCTAGAACAGTAGTGTCAAGTTCTCCTACTGGTGGCAGTGGCACGCCTCGCAGCACCGTGTCATACGCACGAGCTTCTCTGCGTCACTAGCGTCGGGACAGGAAACTATTCGTAACCCCGCTGTTTTACAATAGTGATAGCGTTGTCTCTTGTGGCGGGGTTATGAACTGCGTGGAGAGGCGATATCGTCGTGGCACTCGTGCCACGGACTCCCGCTCGTGGCATCGACCTTGACAACACTGCCCTACAACCAGTGGCGGCTGCTACTTAAGGGCTCTAGGACGGTGCCCTCCTCAGAAAAAACAACCTCGGGCGAAATTGCAGAAAGTATTAAGTTTGCAATAAAACGACTCGATTGAGTTGTGCATACCATCAGCGTAATGTTTAAGGACGAATTTAGTTTTGTGTGCACGCTTAAACGAACGATAAATGTTTTTAGAATGGGACGCAGTCGTGGGCTATAGGGAGTCCGTCCTTAGCTGTTGCATGCGAGGCAACGCAGGCTTGAGGAACAGTGGGGGTACTGGGATTTGGGTGGGGACAGCGTTTTGCTATTCGGGTTTTGCTGGGATAAGTCCACGTCTGTTAATTAAGCTAAGAACCCCGCCCAAAAATGGCTAGTTTGCCTAATAATAAATTGGGTAGTATATTAAACTCTTCAAATTTAGTCTCTATTTTTGCAAAACGAGTAATTATGAACACTGATTATCACTTAACCCCACAAGCGGAAATCATAAAAAGTGAGATCGCATGTTCAGCACTGCCAACCATTTGGGAAGAATCAGTTTCACGATGTCTCTCGTGTATACACGATACACATCTCTCGTGTAGAATTGGACTCAACTTTCATTCATATTATTTATTGTAGTTCAGTCGGTGAGTAGTGAAAAAATGGGTTACCAGGAAAAATGTCAAAACTTTCTGTTTGATATTTTTTTACTCAGAGACTATCGTGTTAACTCCGGGATGCCCAAACAATCGATAGTTTTTCCTTCTCGGAGTTTTCACGACAACTCTTTATGTCCTGAAAAGTTTCTCTACAACTCTTGTAAGTCCGGACTTATGTCCTCTTTAAGTCCTGCAAAACAAAATTTAAATTTTTTAATGAGGATACAATTTCCTACATTTTTTCTATTAGACAATCTAAAAACAATTACCAAGCAAGATATAGCTTCACAAATAAGTTATGTTTTTGTTTCTCCTAAAAGTATAAAAATACTATGCTTAGGATGTTATAATCAACTCATGAAAGGTACCCCTTGCGCAATTGTACACAGGCTGATGTGGCCCTAAGGGGAGGCGAAGGTAGGGCTCCACCTTTTCGTCGCCGTCGGCACGAGGAGGAGGTTGTGTGGCGAGCACAACGCTTCCGACCGCCTTCACCGCCCAGGAAAGATCCTGGCACTCACTTGGAAAGGAGGCTGAGTCGGCCCCAGAGCCACCCTGAATGGAGAGCAAGGAGGAAGGTTGTGTGGCGAGCACAACGCTCCGGCCGCCTTTACCCCCAGGAAAGATCCTGGCACTCACTTGGAAAGGAGGCTGAGTCGACCCCAGAGCCACCCTGAATGGAGAGCAAGGAGGAGGTTGTGTGGCGAGCACAACGCTCCGGCCGCCTTTACCCTCAGGAAAGATCCTGGCACTCACTTGGAAAGGAGGCTGAGTCGACCCCAGAGCCACCCTGAATGGAGAGCAAGGAGGAGGTTGTGTGGCGAGCACAACGCTCCGGCCGCCTTTACCCCCAGGAAAGATCCTGGCACTCACTTGGAAAGGAGGCTGAGTCGACCCCAGAGCCACCCTGAATGGAGAGCAAGGAGGAGGTTGTGTGGCGAGCACAACGCTCCGGCCGCCTTTACCCCCAGGAAAGATCCTGGCACTCACTTGGAAAGGAGGCTGAGTCGACCCCAGAGCCACCCTGAATGGAGAGCAAGGAGGAGGTTGTGTGGCGAGCACAACGCTCCGGCCGCCTTTACCCCCAGGAAAGATCCTGGCACTCACTTGGAAAGGAGGCTGAGTCGACCCCAGAGCCACCCTGAATGGAGAGCAAGGAGGAGGTTGTGTGGCGAGCACAACGCTCCGGCCGCCTTTACCCCCAGGAAAGATCCTGGCACTCACTTGGAAAGGAGGCTGAGTCGACCCCAGAGCCACCCTGAATGGAGAGCAAGGAGGAGGTTGTGTGGCGAGCACAACGTTCCGGCCGCCTTTACCCCCAGGACAGATCCTGGCACTCACTTGGAAAGGAGGCTGAGTCGAACTCAGAGCGGTCAATGGAAATCACCAGAAAAGGTTCCTAATCTATATCGAGATTTGAACCTGGGTCCTTCAGGCCTGGGAGTGGAAAAAAATGTTGTGACTTTTTGCAGGTAAAATGTACATGCCGACTGGCCCAGAGTTTCTGGCCGTGTCAACAGATAGTTATTTGTGCCATAAGTATAGTGCATCTGATATCTCGGAAGGGGGCGGTAATCTTCCCCCTTTTGGTGGTGAGATCCGGCGCCATCACACACATCAGTTAGCATTTCCCCAACCAGGTGTCTCCCATCAGCGGCGCACCGCCCCAGCCGGGACAAGCTCTAAGCTCCGATTAATCTCTCGGCATGTGTGGTAGCATAGTGCGTGTGTGTATGTAAGGAGTGAGGATACAACAAGAAAGAGGAAGGAAATATCGCGCGCGGTCCGTTGCCCGTTTGTTAGGGTTCTGTTCCGCCTGGTATTGATCGGAGAAGCTGCGTAAAACTCCCGATCAGAGCAGCCAGCCGCTAGAATTCTTCTCAAGACAGTAACTGAATTCGACCTAGCTGATAAGCTAGGGACTCGAATCTATGACCTCCCGGTCAGAAGGACTGCAGTAACATAAGGCCTCGAGCGTGAGGTCTACAGTAGTTTGAGTTCCAATGTTCGAGGATTTTCAACACTAACTTGATGTCTTGGTTGAATTCAGCGGCCATCAGGGGAAGAATTCTAGCAGGTCGAAATTGAGAAGAATTCAAACTGATCGGAATTTTTCGAGGTTTATCCGGTCAATACCAGGCAAACGCCGGAGCAGTACTGTCACAAACGGGTCACGGACGGCGCGCGAACATTCACACCTACACACATTTGTATCCTCTACATTGTTCACACGTATGGAGTCCAGTCGAAACTTAGATGTTGTTCCGGCTGCGAGAATGGCCTGCTTGTGAAGACATATGTAGATGCCTGGACACTAAGTGCGATTTTTATAACTAGGGAGCAGATTTCTATGCCCTAAAATATCTTGAAATATGCTTTTAAAAATACGCATTTCTGATCTAAAAATTCTGAAATATGCCTTTAATATGCACTTAAAATGAACAATATTTCATTTCTTCTGCAAACCTGTCTTAATAAAATTTTTGGAATGAAATTAAAATTTGCTTGAAATGAAAATATGTATTTTTTGTGCAATCGTAATATAATGTACACTACTTCGCGAAAGAAACAATCGAAGTAAATATTCACCTTAGTGAAGTACATTGTATACCTTGTTGAATTTCTCCTGACTTGTTTAAATAAAATGTTCTCAAGAAATATCCCGCATTTACACAAGTATTTTATCATCTACAGAAAACACAAAAACGAAACTGTGACTGGATCTTTCGAATCAATGAACGTTCACAATTACATAAGATTCTTTGAAAAGATCAAACGTTTTATAGATTAGTCTCTTTTTAACGAAATATGCAAAATGTGCACAAAATATGCAAAATATGCCTATAACTACACGAATATGCACCAAAAGGAAAAATCAGCCCAATATGCACAAATATGCACTAACATATTAATTTATATAGCATCATATTCTAACCAAACGTCGAGAAATTTTACTTAGCTATACCCTGAACCAAAGGACAATTATATGCAAAATCATAGAAATCCGCACCCTATTTACAACTCTGCCCTTCAAGCCCCTATTGCCACGATGGCATATCACATGGCATTTCGCGTCCTTTTTCGGCCTTGCCGCTAGAAGTCGCATGATCACCTGCACTGCTCGATACGGTCGCAATCATGGGGTATCTAGCGGCACGACTGAGAAAGATGCGAAATACCGTGACATATTCCATCGTGAAGACGGACATTGAGGGGCAAAGTTACAAAAATTGCAGTATAACTTCGAAACCGTTCCTGGACAGAAATTTAGGCCGAAGCTGAAATTTGAATTAAATAAAATTCGTGGTTTGCCCTGTCTTCACCAAATGAGAAAAAGGGCAATTACAGCACAATCACCAATCCCAAGAAGTGCTAAAATATAAATCCCATATTCTTCGTATAAAAATATTATGAGTGAAAAACGTGACTTTTTACATATTACCGTATGCGTTAAGGATGTTGATAATAGTATATATTAACAACCCTTGAGGTTATCAGACTAACAATGAGAACTTCAGAAATAAAAGTCAGCTACTACTACTTTCAAAGTAAACATAAAGGAACATGAATGTCAACCCTTATTGAACTGAATTTTTCAATGTTTCAGCTGTCTACACCACGTGTTAGAGGAATTCTTTTCTAAATTTAGCAACTGGTTTATCCACTTTTTTGTTACCGGAACCTAGTAATAAGAGTTTTTCTGCCGAAAATTCGTCGTATTTTTTCGCCCAGCATTACATAACTTTCTCCATATTGCGTAAGCCAGGGCTGTCAAACGGAGTACGTACGTGCTCAGAGCGCGCTTAGCCTCTGCTAGGGCACGCAGTTCCCGCAACCAAGGAAAGTCCGCGCTCCGATTTCTCAGTCAGGAATGCACAGAAGGCGGTCCATGGCGGAACGCAAGAAGACGTATAACAAGTTTCAGTGAAGACTACCAACATTTTCGTTAAGACGCGATCGGATGTCGATTTGACACACTTATTACATATTTTCACTGTTTTCATTACATATTTATGTATGTTTTTTTACGTTTAATACTACATATATTTACGGTTTCGATTCATTACTCTATAATTTTGAAGTGCTTTTATTACGTGCATTTTCACACAAAAGATATGCACATTGTATTTCTTCAAAGTTTATTTTCAATAATAGTGTCAGTGATTTTCTGCAGTTATGATATACAATACTTATCTTGATTTAGTATTTATTTTGATTCGTGTTTGTTTCCTTAAAAATATTCATTTGAGTTATTTGTAATTAGAGTTAATATTTCTCGTATATTGCATTCTCTAACACTAAGTAGAAAGGTACGGTTATGTTTCCTTAGTGTAATGATTAATGCTTGTATAAAAGTTTCTGTTTACATGGCAATTTCCATTAAAAGTTCGTACAAATTAACAGATGCCTCTTTATGATATACAAACCGCGTGTTTGACCCAACTAGCTGCATTCGCACGAAGTTTTCTCACCCCTACTTCCCGCCTGTGACACAGAATGTGCCTGTGACATGAGTGACTTCGCTATACTGCGATTTTTCTAACTTTGCCTCTCAAGACCACTCAAATCCTATCTTCGCGATGGAATATGTCGCGGTATTTCGCATCTTTCTCAGTCGTTCCGCTAGATTTCGCATGATCGCGACCGTATCAAGCAGTGCTTGTGATCATGCGACTCCTACCAGCAAGACCGAGAAAGACGCGAAATTCCATTGCGAAGATGGGCCTTGAATGGCCTTGAAGGGCAAAGTTAGAGAAATCGCAGTATAAGCTGATATCGCCGCGTGCCCCAAACCTCTGCTAAGGCCATTCGCGTGCTCGTTCGTCTGATAGCCCTGGCGATGGCGAGAAGCGAAGCCAGAAAGTAAAAGAGAACAGAAAGAGAAGGAAGAAACGAATCGAAAGACAAGAAGAGCTACTCACGGTCGCGCTGGTCCGCTCCACCACGGCCACCAAGCCAACGAGTACGATGAGAAGGGCCATGGTGGCGAGATCGGAATGGCCGCCGAGAGCTCGGCAGACTTTATTTGCTCGCGAGGTGGCGGAGGAGCAGGGGAGGGGGGGAACAATGGGGAACAGCAGCGCGGTCTGGCGGGAGCCTGGCGCACCAGGTGGTCGCGGGAGATCCACCGGAAATGCAGGCATTGAGTGGGAGGAAACGAGAGTGGATGTGAATTACGTAGTTGTTTCAGGTTCTGGCCTCTTAAGGTGGCTCCACGCATCCGCTATTCGGCGAACAGCGAGCAACCGCTCGCCGAATCCCGAGTAGTGTGGATGAGTTGCTTGCTCTTTGCCGAGTGACGAATATTCGGCGCTCGCCCTGCCCGCCGCGTGTCGGTCTTTTGGACACGTCAAAGGGAGCGAACAGTTGGTCGGGATTAGGCGAATGCCGAATTTGTGGAGCCACCTTAATAGCATACGCGTACGCTTTCTTGAGCTTCGCAATCCCTACCTTCACTCCCAAACCACCAGTAACTGGATTGTGAATAAAAGATTGCAACGACCGTAGTTGACAACGCTGAAAACAAAAAATATCTCTCGTAGATTATCTTTAAATGAACTGCCCTCATGCATGAAAGTTTGTACAAATAAGTGTCATGCAGTTGGAGCTTTTTGACAATGTCATTCCCGATTTGTTGATTAATGATGTAATTGACCTATATGTAATGATGTAAGCACACAACATGTTTTATTAAAATATTATTTTATGAAAGAAAACAAAACACTAAACAATAATGGACATTATTTCGTTAATAAAGATGTTCCACAAGTTGGTGTGTTTAATAATTGTTTTGGAATTTATACACGTAAAACACCTAGACTTTTAAAGAACTCAATACAAATTTTACAATTTACCGACGATATTGTGTTGTATGTACTATGGTACAGAGCAACGATATTGTTCATTCTCCTAATCGTTAGAAACCCTAGGCAATGACCTTGCAACATTTATTGATGGTAGGCCATGAATAGTCTCCTAAAAAGTGCCAAATGGTTTTATTCAATAAGATTAATATAAATATTAACAAATCCCATCTTAATATAGATAATACAATGATTAAACTATCAAACCATGTTAATTTCTTAGGCATGTGAGACAAGAGAAGATACTTAATTGGCAATCTCATGTTAAAATCTCACGAATAAATGTAATCTTCTGTTGAGAATTTTAAATTGCTTCAGAGTTACTATTTTGGGCGGCTGATCCGAAATATTAATTCTTTTGTGCAAATAATATTAGATCTAGGTTATAATATTGAGCGTTTTTTATTTCCTCGTGTTCTAAATGTTCACTACAAAAATTCAAAATACATCTTTCAGAATAGCTACGAGATATAGAAATAGCATTCCTGTAAATGTTATTATGGAAAATTAAATATCTTTTCTAGACATTATATTTACTTTTCTTGTTTATTAAATATATTTTGAAATGTGTTAGTTACAAAAATAACCTTGTTGCAGTTAAATTGGCAGACTATAATTAATCTTGAAGATCATTTTATTTATGAAAATAACTTGGAAAATTCCTTTTAATCATATGCTATGAAAACTCGTGGTTTCGTAGAGATTTAGTTTTTTCACTCTGATTATAAGTATATAAACTAGGTATCTCCCACCAGCTGGGTACCGCCCCAGCCGGGAGAAAGCTCTAAGGATCCCGACTGATCTCCCGGCATGTGTGGAAGTGTAGTGTATGTGTATGTATGTGTATGTATGTGTGTGTGTGTGTGTGTGTGTGTAAGAGGAGAGGATAGACAAGAAAGAGGAAGAAAAGATGGCGCGCGGTCCATGGCCCGTTTTTAGGGTACTGCTCCGGCATTCGCGGAGTGTTGATCGGAGAAACCACGGAAAACTACCGATGAGAGCTGCCGGCCGCTAGAATTGGATGAAATTCTGTTACACAATTTTATCGCAGTCCCTTACACTATAATCCTGCCAAAGCAAGGAATAAAGTAAGATGAAAGTATATACAGCGAAACGCCGTAAGTACAGTAAACGGCGGCAACTCTGTAGTGACATCATCATAATTTGAAGCCTCTGATTGGATAACGAAACCCCCTCTCCCCTGTCAACCTGAAGCTGTCAAGTCGGCAGAAATATTACTCGCAGTATAGATACGAGAGAAAATGAATACAGTTTTTGACCGCTTTTAGCTGCGTGTACACGAACAACAGAATGAGGATCGGGACACAGGCAAGTGTAAATGTAGAACGATGTATTTCCATTCTGAAGCATTAGATGATAGAAGATAATTTATCAAAAATGCCCGCAAATGATCGCAAACACTACTTGATACGGTCGCGATCATGCGATGTCTAGCGGCGAGACCGAGAAAGACGCGAAATACCGTGACATATTCCGTCGTGAAGACGGGCCTTGAGAGGCAAAGTTAGGAAAATCGCACTATATAGTGTGATTTTTATAACTTTGCCCCTCAAGCTCCTACAGCCGTGATGGAAGATCACACGGCATTTCGCGTCTTTGGTATTGGTAGGTGGTCTGGTAGGTTGGTTGGTGCTGGTAGATGTCGCATTGATCGCAAACGCTGCTTGATACGGTCGCGATCATGCGATGTCTAGCGGCGACGACCGAGAAAGACGCGAAATACCGTGACATATTCCGTCGTGAAGACGGGCCTTGAGAGGCAAAGTTAGGAAAATCGCACTATATAGTGTGATTTTTATAACTTTGCCCCTCAAGCTCCTACGGCCGTGATGGAAGATCACACGGCATTTCGCGTCTTTGGTGTTGGTAGGTGGTCTGGTAGGTTGGTTGGTGCTGGTAGATGTCGCTTGATCGTAAACGCTGCTTGATACGGTCGCGATCATGCGATGTCTAGCGGCACGACCGAGAAAGACGCGAAATACCGTGACATATTCCGTCGTGAAGACGGGCCTTGAGGGGCAAAGGGACAACAAGCGCACCATAATATCCATTTCACCGCTGTCTCTCGCGGCCCGTGCTCGTGCGTCAACAGAGCTGACCTCGCGAGCGCTGGGGCGAGGGGGGGGCGGGAGGGGGGGCGAGGGGCGAGGGGCGGGTAGACGCGCCCTTCCGGGCGATGCGCGGGCGATAGGCGTCTCTCCATCCGGTGGGCGATGCCAGATGACTATCACCAAGTGCAGCAGAGACAGAGAAAAATATTTCCTGCAACCTTTGCCACGTGTCTGAGATGCTCACGCCGGTGCTGTAAAGTGCGTTCGGATGCGAAAAAATAAAACAATTCCCAGCACTCGCTTATTTTTTAATAATAAATTCTATTCGTTTCATATAAGTTAACAAATACAGCATACAAAAAAGTTAGAGCGACAGACGTCCTTCCCGTGTCAACTTTTTGACTTAATTGAATTTTTCAAAGAACGTAAATTAATTCAAATTTCATAAAAAACAAAACGATAATTATTCGGGGCAATTTGCCTTCTCGTGCTCAGTCGACTCCGGTTATAATGAACTGATATATAGTGAACCCTCGGTTATAGTGAACTTAAGTCACTGGTACCGTTTCACTTACAATGCAAATAAACAGAAGAAAATTCGGTTATAGTGAACCTGAACCTCGGTTATAGTGAACCTCGGTTGTAGGAAACACAACCTGGAAATTAATGCCCTCCTGGAAAGAATATATCTCCTCATACTACAAATTTGAACACGACGCAGCTTGAAAGAAATATCGCCCAAAGGTCATGTTATGGAAGAGTGGGACTTACAACAGTGCAAGAAACATTGAAGGGGGTCAAGACTGCGTAACGATGCCTAGAGGCAGTGGGTAATGCAGAATCGAGTTTGGAGATGGCACAAATTGTGGAGAAGGATCTAGAGAAATCCCTAATTACAAATGTACGAAGCAAACAACTGACTTTTTGAGGACAAATAATAATATTGAAATTTTCAGTTCGGGCTGTTAATGTATTTTACTGTATCTCTGTATTAACAAAATCAATCATTGTGGAGGACTATTTAATTTTGATATCATCGGATATAGTGAACGTCTGTTATAGTGAACCAAAAATGTTAGTCTCCAAAAGTTCACTATAACCAGAGTCGACTGTATCTTGTTTATCGAGTGTCTTATAGCATACAACTGTAGCAACACCAACATCAGACCAGCACCAGCAGCAAGAGCAATAGTGGAAGGGGGAGCACTGGGAGTAGGAGTAGCAGGAGCAGTGGCAATAGCTATATCAGTAAGAGCAGCAATAGGAGTTGTAGAAGGAACAGTGAAATCAATAGGAGTGGCGGTAGGAGTAGCAGCAGCAAGAACAGCAACTGTAGGAGTAGCGGCACGATTAGTAGTAGAAGGAGCAGCAGCAGCGGTAGCATTAGAGCAGTCGTAGTAGCAACAGAAGCAGTACGAGGAGCAGTCGGAGTAGCAGTATAAGTAGGAAGAGCAGTAGAAGTAGCAACAGTAGTACTAGTAGTAGCACCAGTACGAGTAGCAGTAAGGCTAGCAGTAGGAGTTGGAGTAGAAGTAGTAATATGAGTAGAAGCCGCTTTATGTATTTAAATAGAAATATGTAAAGTGGTAAAAAAAGATAATTAGTGTTCGTTAGTTATTTATTCACACGGCAATAAAGCGCTCTTGATGAAACAACTAACTCACACCTATTTTATCCACTTGTAAAATAAATAACTATAACAAAATCAGTATTCACGAACACTCCAATAACAAACAGAATAATGGTCCTTTTTTGATACCAAGAGTATCAAAAAGCATGCTGTTTCATAACGAAACATGTGAATAACAAATATGACGGACATGCGTTACGTCGCAGCTACTGTCGCGTGACGGTAGCTGAATTGTAACCCGAGACGCACTGAGCTTGATGCAAATCGGGTAGTATGAGACTACACAGGATAACACAATCAAATATGTGTATCGTCAGTTCAAATCGAAACCGAATTGATTTGGATTTTTCCTGAGTTTCGGAGTAACTAACAAACTGTAGGCATTTTTGATCGAAGACTGTATAGTTTTAATGTCTGCACGGACTGCAAATTAATGATATAGATCATATTGCTTTCACAGAAATTAAAACCTCCCCCACTCCAATCCGATATTATTATTTTCATTATTATTATTATTATTGTTATTATTCCTCTCTATCACGACTAAAGATGCTATGAGTCGGCTGAATATAAAATCTACTCCAGGTTGCAACCAGCTACCTAAGGAGCAGATCTAGAGACTACCGGTGCCTCTACAATACTTTGCGCAAAATGTGGACTGTTCCAAATAAAGTAATTTCTTGCACTTCCCAGTCTTTTGCATTACCTGGGAGTTTAGCCAAGTTGTTGTTGTTGTTGTTGTTATTATTATTATTATTATTATTATTATTATTTTGTTTCTATTCTATAAATGTTTCTTAAATGTCATTTATTTACATGCCTTGAAAAAAGTACACGAGGATTAAAACATGTGAATTAGCTCAAAATGCATAAATTTGTAAAAACCAAAAAGGAACAATACGAAAATTGGTATAACATTTATTTTGTATTGAAGCCAAAATCTATTATTTAATATTTGAGCAGATTTGTGTGGTCCTAACTCATCAAAAAGTAAGTTCGTTTTTTCTGCTACAATTCTCGTGAGATCTGTAGCAAACCGATTGTTACGTTTTGTCTTTGTGTCAAAACGGTTCTGGTTTAAAAGAGCCTGAAAAAAACACTTTACCTTGTACTCTATTATGTATCCCCTTTTCAATTCACAGAGTCGGTTCTGTAACAGGTTGTTTTTTTTCTTCTTTCCAATGAATGGTACGAAAAAAGTCGTTACTGTGCATAAAATGTGGAAGTAACATTTTCAAGGCGGAAATGGCTGTTTTGAGTTTGTGATTATGAATAGACGATTTTCGAAATGATGTTCAAGTATATGTAGAAAACAAGGGGTTAAGTTTCAGTAGGAAAATCGACGATATTTCACATTTGGACTTCCTTTCTTGGGCAGATTCAATAAAGTTATGAAATAAATATTTTTGGGGGAAATTTTAAATTAAAACAATGATAGAATAACTTTCAGTTTGGTTTTATTGATTGATTGGTGTTTCCGGGCGCGTCAACTACTCAGGTCACTAGTTCCGTAAGTGTAGTGCGTGTTTTTTCTCGGGAGGTGGCGATGATCTTTTCCCCACTGGATGGCGAGATCCTGTGCCGACCTACCATCGACTAGCGGGGTTTTCCCCTCAACCAGGTATCACCCACCAGCGGGGCACCGCCCCAGCCGGGACAAGCTGTAAGCTCCCGACCGGTCTCCCGTCGTGTGTGGTAGTGTAGTGCATGTTAGTGTAAGTGTGTGTTTAAGAGGAGAGAATAGGACAAGGAAGAGGAAGGAAAGATAAGATCGCGCGCGGTCCTTGGCCCGATTGTTAGGGTACTGCTCCGGCATTCGCCTGGTGTTGATCGGAGATACCACGGAAAACTACCGATCAGAGCAGCCGGCCGCTAGAATTCTCCTCCAGACCGCGACTGAATTCGACCTAGCTGACAAGCTATTGTCGAGAATCCTGCCGCCGTCGGGACTGGAACCTAGAACCTCCCGGTCAGAGGGACTGCAGTGACATCAGGTTGATGCACTGAGCCATCTCTCCCGGTATTTCAGTTTGGTATGTACCAGCAAAGTATGTTTAGTAATATTTATAAATAATAGATGTCCGAGACAAACTACATATCTAATTGATTAGTATTGCTGGTAAAATAATAAATTACACCCTGGCACTACTTCTACCACAACTAGCAAAACGAGAGCTTAGAAACAACATAAAAGCGCATTGTGAAGCTACATTTATGCCCAGAAGAAAAACAAAGGGCAATCTTAGCATTTGCTCTTGGATCAAGAGCAACTTGACAAACGTCTGATCGATTTGGGGGATCATTGACCCAATAATTTTAGTGTTTTCGAATTTCCATGCAGAGCATTTGTAGTACTTTCTGTTGTCCCTTTTCTACAGCTCTTTCTTTTGAGCGAGATATTTGCAAGGGTTTATATAGTCACTACTTGAAACATAATAAACATTTAATCATGTTTTGTTTACAGTAATATTCTGTATAAGCCGATTTTCTCCAAAATCGATATTCCCTAATCGACATGATTGATTTCGCGTCCCCTTGAATTTCAAATCGGTATTTTAATATGGGTAGGTTACTTTACATGAAGCTGAATCCTAGCTGAAAAGCTGGTATCGAAAATCCTGCCGCCGTCGGGAGTGGAAGCGTAGGACTTCCCGGTCAGTGGGACTGCAGTGACATCAGTTGATGCACAGAGCCACCTTTCCCAGTCTCAGGGTCGGAGGCTGAGTCTATTCTTCATATAAGAAACTGTTAATCTTTTAATTTAACTTGCTTTAAAATTGTCAATTCTCCCTAATTTTCAAAAAACTCTAATGTTTAAGAAATTACTGAATTTTTTAAAGATATTTTTGCTGAGTTGTATTTTTAATATTTAATGAAATTTCACTGTTAAGCTTAGTATGCCATATGGACTGCTTTTATATGAAATGTGGAAAATATATGGGCTTTTATTCAAATAAGTACCAAAACAAAAAATATGGAAAAATATGGAAAATAAAAGTAGCATTTTCAACTCTGCACATTGTGAAACACAAAGTTAATGCAAATTAGTATCGATATTAGCTTATTTAATGTATATGTATTTACCTAGAAATCCCTTCCCTTGTAATAAGTTTTCCATCTTTCTTTTACCTGAACAGGATGTTGGCCTAGCTTGTTTGTAAATCTCCTACTATCTGCTCAGTTGATACAAATGACATCAAAATCCTTTATTGTCAATACCAAGAAACTATTAATTCCCCTTTCCATTTCTTGTATTTTCAATTTTTGAATATTTTTTATTTCACTATATGTCCCAAATCAAATATTTTATCAAAACATCCAAATAAACCAATAGAACCATTTTTTGGTAGGCCAGTCCAATTAACTTTATGTAAAGATTCATTACTGTTTTCCAAGCAGACATTTTTAAGCAAATCGGAATGAACCATGTCCTTGAAGATTATTTTCATTTCAGTCATGCACCCCTCTGGTACATGGAAGTGATTAATGGGTTTATTTTAATTTCCTGCCTCCATGGTCTTTACGAATGTGCATCTTTAACAATAATGAATATAAGCCTTGATGAGGGCTCTCTTTGCTCTGCCATAAGAGAAAATATTTGCCCATATTGATTTCTTCATTTTCTACAGATATCCTCTGATCCTTATAATTATAGTCCATAATAGGTCCATAATATACTTGGATATACATACTAATATCTTCAATGTCTCTCTTCTCGACATCTCAATTACATTCTACAACCTCTTTAATAGCTACGTTCATGCTCTCTTTGCAAATGCCTATTTATAAACCAATTACATTTACATATTCAATAACTTTAGAAAGTTCAGGCAAGTTCGTGAGTCCACAAACGATGTTACTAGCAGTCTGACATTTTCCTATAAATCTAAGACCATAAACTAGTCTCGCATTAACATCATACAATGTTGATTTTTTATAATCACGGTAAATCGTCAATTCTGACTTTATGGGGCAAAGCTTCACAATTTTTGCAAGTTATTACTAATTTTGTTGCAAGTCAAACAGATATATTTAATGACAGAGATAATCGGTCATGGCAATTTTTGAACACTAAATATTCACTTATCACGCTTTTTCAGCGTAGAAATATTCACATTTATCGCCGTCTTCAAGTTTTCATTGGGACTGTAGCCTCTTTCTTGGAAAACTCACATGTAAATCATATTAAAGGTTAAGAACTTGTGGTATAGTGCTTAAATTATTCTCAAATATAACTATAGGTTTTCCCACTGTATTTCTTTTTCTAAAACCACATTTCGGCTTCTTCATTATGTTACTAAAAGTGAAATCCACTAACAACAACGTGAGAAACGTCAAAATAAGAATGGTCGTGTACTCACCATTTTCCTCCATACACTCACTCAAAACACAAAGAATCAAGTAAAACAGTATGGAATGTAAACAAAAATGTCTACCAACATACACAGCAAAGCAATTCATGAGTCACCAACTCTTGCTAACACAGCGCGCAATCTGAAATATTATCAAAGATAACTACCATGAGAGGTTCTGAATTTACCAACAAATTCATGAGCCACATTGCGGCCATCTAGGAAATTTAAAACCTCGAGTGGTATGAAGATTATTTCAGGAATGAAATAAATACAAAATAATTATAATTAAATATATAATAGTAAATCTTGATATTGATTGATTGTTAGTGATCCCGCGCGTCAACTACTAGTGTCACTGGTCCCGTAAGTGTAGTGCGTCTTTTCCTCGGGAGTTGGGGGTGGTCTTCCCTCGCTGTATGGCTAGACCCGGCGCCGACCTAGCGTCGGCTAGCGGGGTTTTCCCCAACCAGATGTCTCCCACCAACGGGGCACCGCCCCAGCCGGGACAAGCTCCCGACAGATCACCCGGCATGTGTGGTAGTGTAGGGCATGTTAGTGTAAGTGTGTGTGTAAGAGGAGAAGAGAGGACAAGGAAGAGGAAGGAAAGGTCGTGCGCGGCCTGTGACCCGTTTGGTTTGGGTACTGCGCCGGCATTCGCATGGTGTTGATTGGAGAAACCACGGAAAACTACTGATCAGAGCAGCCGGCCGCTACAATTCTCCTCCAGACAGCGACTAAATTCGACCTGTCAAGAGACTATCCATTTTCACTTCTTTACCTCGTTTCCCATCAACAATTCGTAAAGACGTAGAATGTGATAATTTGGAATTTTTCTCGGCCTTGTTTTACTGGAAACAAGTGCACGTCGCTATGATAAAACGAAAAACGATAAAATTACTCGGGTAAAATGCCTCTGATTGGACGACGCAGATGTCATTCTTACATTTCATTGGTGGTCATCTCATGAGTGAAATAATCGAAAACAGATGCTAATGTAAACTAAACGTTTTATAGCTGGGGGAAAAAACGTGCGCGACATTTAAAATATAAAATAAACATACTTCTCGTTATCATAGCAACATCCTTTACGGCTTGTTTTAAAGAGGAAAGTGCAAGAAAACAAAAATACTAAAAAGCAAAAATACATTTTTATCAAAATGTGATTTGAACCCCCTTTGAAATTAATGTATGATCTCCAATTCCAGACTGGTTCTAAACGGTCCATAACAAATCATATATCATTTGGTCTTTAGTGTAATCTGGCACCTCAAACACTCTAAAATAATTTTCAATCGTTAATAAAGCACATAAGGCATTTCCCCAACATTATCTTCGAAAAATAAATTAATAGGTGTCTATCAGTGACATGTATTACATCCACTTGCCCTTACACGTTGGAATTTTAATTCCCATTCCCTCAGTTTATTTTCCAAACTGATTTTTCAACGAAATTCGTCATTTGCTCTAATCAAACTTTCATTATTACCGATTATAACTTATTTTCAATTTGATGTTTATTTTCGGCAACGTTTGCTCTGTATTAAAACGATTCGGTTTCTACTTCCCTTTGTCTATCAACCTTTTTGTTGACTACTTGAAAGTCATGAAACAAGCTCTTTCTAAATTATTAAACGCGTTTGCCTCTATTTGAGCAATTTTTTAAAAATGTTGAGGCTTCATGCGAAGTACCCTCCTAAAATTACAATATCCGTTTCAAACTCGTAATGAATGCCTTGAGTTCGTTCATATCGATCGGGGAATATCAATTTTGGAAAATATCATCTGAAGGGTTTCGACGCTAGAGTTGACCACAGACGTACGGAGTGACAGAGGCGTTTTTGCCGTCAATCGGTATTTTTGGTGTCTAGAACCCACAAAAAATTAGAGTCTGACTGTACAAAGTGTTACGGAAAGTTCTAATTTACTACATGCCCGAATAAGATTAACCTATCAGAGCCCGTCAATAAAAGTTCTGTCGAAAAATCACCGATTTCCGGCACATGATTACAATGCTTTCTCTTCTTGCGCAGTAAGAAGAGAAAGTGAAATGTGTCATTTGCCTTGCTTTATATTAGTACCTACTGAATCGAAAGGAAGGAATATGATTATGTTGGTGTGTGATTGTGTGGAATACCATCCAGAATAGTTCCACCATTAATGATAAGTTTCAACCGCAATCAGTAATTCTTTCTTTGAATCTTGTTCACACGTACGAAAACTTTGTAAAAGGGGGGAGGGAGTTTTACCGGCATTGCTTTACCTGTTATTAGATTCACGATTCACCACCGACTACAAAAAAAAAATTGTTGACCGAATTATATCACTGCATGCCTTCGTTTGGCGTCTATTGTCTCTTTTTGCTTCCGTGTATTAACTGCTAACGTGTGGCGTACAGGAAGGGGCGTTTGATCGGGACTATTCATGAACATAGCGGTTATGTAATTTTGTATTATGCCCATGCACGTTGAAAAGAAAGGTACGTTATATAGATAGTACATATCCTGGTTAAGAGTCGGCAGAGCTCGTGGCACTACCAAATTTGAGAGTAATGTTATAACATAGCACATACATTATCCTATTATTTGTAAGCAATAAATGTAACTTCATTATTTGTGTACGTCTTCTGAATTTCAGTGGGAAATATAGTTATTCAAATTATCGTTTTCCATATTATCGCGGCAAAAAGTATTATTCTTTCATGAAGAACATGATGAGGGTTAAGGGCAGAAATTTATAGCTAATTTACCTTTGAAAATATATTTTATTATATAGGAGCGAATATTTTTTGTCAACAAAACTTGAAAAAAAAAACGCTCTTTTTCTGTATTCAAAATTCGACTAGAATATGGTTTAGGATAGAGATCACAGAATTATGAAAACGTGCACAAATTTCACTTCTCCCCATAGCTCGTCACACACAGTTTTTAACTGTTTTTGACTTAAATAAATAAATAAATAAAATCATTACCATAATACTTTCTCGTATGCGTACCTATATACGGAGTAATATATGTAGTACAGGGAAAGTTATGTAATGCTGCGGAAAATCGATTTCGAAATTTCAACGGAAATACACGTTTGGGGTCTCCTGTTGTGTGTTTGTGTGTGTGTGTGTGTGTGTGTGTGTGTGTGTGTGTGTGTGTGTGTATGTGTGTGTGTGTGTGTGTTTTTCTTCTTCTTCTTTTCTTCAAAACATTCATCCATACGACCGCCTGTGAACAACACTAGCGCCTAAACTAATCAAAGGATTTTTTCTAAAATAGATATTCCCCGGTTGATCAGGCTCCACTCAAAGCTCTGCGATTTTGTATAACATTCTTTTTTGGGGGGGTTCTTTACATGAAGTCATTTTCTCAAAAACGGCTTCAAAGTTTTTCTCCAACATTTTTGTACGGATAGTACGAAATGTACTGTTAAAGAAGACAAACAATCCATTCTGTTGAATGCTTTGTTTTTGTTGTATTTTTTAATTACGCAAATGTATTTTTTTCTGAAATCTCTCTCTCGCCATTAATATGCACATTTCCAGCTATTTGTGTGCATTGTTGCATTTGTCAGTGGAAGTGCTTCAAATGACTTCCAATAAAGTACTTCGAAAACTCAGCAGTTTTCTGTGAAAATGAGCTTCAAATTTCGCATTTACAGTAACGCTTAGAAGATATTTTCTTAAAAACGGCTCCAATTTTTTCAATGAAAACTTCCATTTAGCACGAGGTTTTACTATTCTATAATTTTCTTGAAGTAATATTTCGGTTCTTAAAACAATAAAGAAACCGACAAATTGAAAAAGAAAATCAAAAACATGTACTTTGAGCGGCGATAGATGGGAGCTGGCAAGAGGAAGACCGAAAAAGCTAGCCCACACCAAAGAAATTAGAAATCTAACTAGTTCGAGAAAGTCTGTGCCATTCTGTTGCACCACTAGTTAGGTTTACGAGATGGAATCATGCAAAAATATCCGCGCTCTATAGATAATTGTTTTAAAAATTAAAACGCTTCAAACTGGATCCCAACTTCAAGCTAAAACCTGAACAGTATGTATACAAAACGAGGAGCTTTCGAATTTCTGAATGTTGAATATTGATTTAGCTGAGATTGCTAAAGCATAATTATTAACTATTGACACTAGAAATATTGTTACTGAAAATCCATTAAATTTTGAAGAAATCTCTCTTTTTGTTACTGGCATATAGCTTGTAAAGATAGCAATGGAATGGAATTATTCGTTCGTTAAACCGTTTATACATTTTTTAAAGTAAAACTGAAATCATATGATTATTATTATTATTATTATTATTATTATTATTATTATTATTATTGTTGTTGTTGTTGTTGTTGTAAAGAAAAGATGTTTATTTCATGTAACATCTGTAAATTATTGTGTTTATCAGAAGTAACATTTTTATTTGTTGTTTGTGTAGTTTGGTCTTTCTAGGCTGGACGGTAACGTGTTGAAACTGTTTGTTCCTGCAAAATTGTTTTTCTTTTATAGTTTTGTGTAAATAAAAATATCTATGAACAAAACATACTACAAACCTCTATGTAACAGAACCTTTTTTCTTTTGAAATATGTCTGCTTTCTCCAAGACAATTATTCACAACCTTCTTAATTAATACGTAAAAATTAATATTCCCTTGTAGGGGTTATGTTGATTCTATTCTTTTTATTTAAATTAACATCTGCATATTTCTATTTTAAATACTTATTGACGTCTACAGTTTCACTTTGTTGTAAAGAAACAGTAACTTATTAATAAAAACAATGTAAACATAAATTACACTTGTGAAAAGAACGTAATTGGCATTACAGAAATTTTCGGAACTTCAACCGTGACACATCCTTGGGAAGAGAGCGACGTCAGCCATCTAGCGGAGATAGCGAAAACTAACTAGGTCGTTTCGTTCATTCCCAACGCGGATTCTGAAGCTTGGAACGTTTTCTGTTATCCGATCTTCATGCGACACGAAGAGGTGGCGCAGTTCCCGCCACTTGGCGGCTTCGCGTGAGCGCTCTCTCTTGCCAACATAGCGAACAAGTGACTTCCGCCGAACGCCGGTAGAGTGCATTACATGTCACCAACCCTATGGCGGGAATCGCCGGGTGCTTTGCGATACCTCTTCATATCGCATGAAGATCGGATAACAGAAAGCTGAATCAATGTAGGGAATGAAGGAAACGGAAGAGGTCCCCCGTCCGTCAGGGAAGTTGCGGGTGCCGCCGATTCCCGCCAAGACAACGCGCACGCGCCGTTTCAAAAAGTGTCATTGGCATTCGTTTTCGTTTTATTTCGTTTACTTGGAAGATTTCTCTGCGTTTTATTGTTTTATTTGACGTCAAAGTTGAAATGTGTCCTAAGGCGGTTTACATGTGATTAAATAAGAGCTTTAAAACGCGGAATCGCACTACATTTTAGGCATCAAATTTCAAGCCTACAGTATTGTTCATTTTCACTCGACATTTTTTAAATCTTCCCTTGTATCATCTGTTTCTGTATTACACCACATTATTTATTCAAATGTATGTAATTTATATTAGATTTCCTTTTTAATTTGCAGCATTTAATTTTAACTTTTGATTTCTGCCCACATTAGTTTAATGAATCTGACAGTAAATCATGTTGCATAAAAAATGTAATGCTCATAGATTGTCTTCTGAACTTATCTTAACTCAAATAAATTCTGATGTTACAAAACTTTACCATCAAGTAAGAAGACCTTGTAGAAACATTTAAACAATCTGTTAAATCTTCTGGAATTCTTGAAACTTAAGGTACTAATCTGGCCCAGAGAGAGTTCTTATGTGGAGAGAGAGAGTGTGTATTGTATTGGTTATAAAGTAAACAAACCAAAACTTCTTATTTATTTATTTAATTTATTTATTTACGTCAAAAACAGTTAAAAACTGCGTATGACGAGCTATGGGGAGAAGTGAACTCATCTAATGTCTGTGTTATAGTGAGTTTCCTTTATAAGATTTTTATTATAGATAAGTATTCAGTGCATCTTTTTAGCTGTTATAGAAAATGACTTGAATTTTTGGAAAATTGACATAATTCATTATTACACAGAAGCATCTAGTATTTTAATAGAACTGTATGTTACTTATTTTAAGGGCTACTATTTAAGGTAGCAGGTATGTCTGGTTGCATTGAAAACAAAAAGCTCTACAATAAAGTGTAAATGTTTGAAAAAAGTGTTTGCAAAAATTTTTAAATTTCAGTGGAGCTCTTTCAAACTAATTCATGTTAAATAAATAGTATAAATGCATTACATGAAGTTCAAATCTTTACTTCTTATTTATTTTATGGTATAGCTTCATTGCTGAAAAATATTGCTTCTTTGGTGTGAATCTGTTTGGCTTTAGAGTGAATCAATTAGCTCCCTGCATTGATTGTGTTTCTGGTCTGAAAACTGCAATACAGTTACTTTTGAAATTAAAAGATATGGAAGTTTACTACCTTTTCATTGATTCAAAAAGTATTTTGATTCAATTAATTTAATTTGCTTTTGCAAAATCTACACTCAATAGAAATTTGCAAAATTCATCAGGATTATTAAAAACCTTTTTGACACTGCAATGAACCAAATTAAGTCTGAGCATGATATTAATAATAAAATTGTTGAATTTGAGAGACTTTCATTCTCAGATGAGTTAAAAGGGCTAAATATTGATAAAAATTATAGTTGCATTAACAATACTAAATATTATTGACATAATAATTGTGTGAGACTCCAGAAGATTTGAAAAGTAAACTCAGGTCTCTTACATTCTATTGCAAAAATTAGCTATAATATCAATGTCAAAAAACTAGATAATTAGATTAGGTAGTATATTGAAAAATATTTCTACAACAAATTTGCATAAAAATTGTCTCTGAAAGTTTTATTTAGGAGTTCTTTTCTTAAGTTCAACTTCAGGTTTGGCAGCAGCAAAAAACACATTGAGTAAAGTGAGAACAGCATCTTCCAATGTTTTGTGTATAATACCGAAAATTAAATCAATCTCATGGAAAAGCAATTAAAAATTGTATGGAAGAAGGTGTTCACTGTTTTTACATAATACTTCCATTTGGATCTCAAAGATGTTAAAGTTTTGGAAAAAGGCAGAAACTGGCTTCTCCACAATATTATTTTCACTTTCTCAGTCAATTGTTGGATCTTGCCTGTGTCATGTTTTGTATCCCTCAAAGCCTTGTAACATTTAGTAATATTATAAGTAGTTTTTAAATAGTATTTCCATGGTGATTTATTATCAGAAAGCTGTGAAGGAGGGAGGATGAACTGCAAGAGCGTGCTATCTCAGATTGTTCAAATTCTCAGAAGTTGTTCAGGACACGAAATTTAATTGGGCATGAATATTAAACTAGTGATATTTTGAGAAATACAGGGAAAACGACATCTTGGACAAACATATTCCATTTTATAGGAAATAGGTAGAAATGGAGGCCCTGAAAAAAAAGCTTTCTTCTGAAAGAAAATGTAGAGATTTGTAAACTCTTTAAGTATATTTGTCATGTATCCAGAATGTTGACAAATCAGCATCCTAGTATTTTACATGCTTGCTACCCTACAATATTAGTGAATATATTTGCATAACATAAAGAATCTCCACTGATAGATTTTCTGTTGTCTTCTTAGATAAAAATGAAAAATATATTTCATCTGAAGAAAAATGTATTGTTAGTAACAGAGGTAAGAGTGAAGATGTCTTTTTTCTTCTGTCCAGTGTATATTCTTATCCTAGAGGAATGTTCTGAAGACTTCGAAACACTATTGGATATTAATGCACAGTAATTATTAAATGTTTGACAAAAAGACTCACTTGTGTTCTGCTTCATGAAGAAATATATGGAAATCAAAAACTTTTTGTTTGACTGTTGAAATTTTTTGAAAGATTGTAATTGCAGATACTTGTATTTTTTTTCTTATATTCTTTATATGCATGATTGATAATGAATTACATTGCGTAGTATTTATTTATTTTATTAATGCTCTAAAATAAATATATATTGCGGCAATTAAAAAACATTGAAATTAATGTTTTTACCTGCCCGATTATCACAAATTATTGAAACGTTCTTTTATCATTTAAGTGTCCTTTTTGCTAAAAAATTTTTAATCTTTCAAAGCAATAAAATTGTATTTATTATTGAAAGATTACTGTGCATTTTGTAATATCATTAAAAAAAATTACATTATGGTTCAACCTTTTTAGATGTAAATGCTGTCTAATGTAAAAGAATAAGCCTTTAGTGATATATACCTTGATAATAATAAAATATGTAGATAAGATAAGGTGTAAAAAGATCATAACTATAATAAATTGTATAATATGTACTCAAATGTAATGAAAATGTTCCATTATTAAAAATGTCATTCCTGTAGGACAAGATTCTTGATGATTAACATTTGGTATCCATGCATGAAGGTATTCGCTGTTACATTTCTAGCACATTTAAATTTGAACTCTTGAATACCTCGTAGAATAACACAAATTACACAGCTATTTTCTCTCACTTTTTCATTGACTGGTCTAAACTCTTAGCTTGTTGTTCCTCTCACCGGTTCCTAGAGCACATTTTAACAGTAGTCCTTAAATTCCCACCATTGACTTCCTTTCTTTTGTATATTGTAATAGACACAAAAGTACATAAGCCCAGTGGCGTAGCTTCAGTAGGTGTCACCTGGGGCGAAGCTAATGGTGTCACCCCCCCCCATAAATTAAGTATAAAAATATCTATTGCTGCATTGATTATTCATTATTTCATTAAAAATACAAACATTTTTGTACATGATAGTTATTTATAATATATTAAAAAATTCTATGTAATTGAGAATAATTGCATTATAATCTTGCGATATATCTTATCATGGTCTTCCTCAGGGTTGGTCTGCCGAAGGAAGACCACGATAAGATGGTCAAAACATCGGCAAACACTGCCTTCGATGCAGCGTCATCCAGACAGCTAGGATCATCCACATGACTCTGGCCACGGAAGCCTACGACTTCATTTGAATAAATGTTTATACACTTTCTATTGCCATTTCCCAGCTTTTTCAAGAATGTAGCTCACTAATGCTCCTCCTCACCCCCACCCCTGTGGAAATTGCCAGTTGTGGGAATGCATTCACCAAAGCTATCTGAAAGTCAATTGCATGCCCCTTCTCTAATGGCCCTGCCATTTGATGCCTGCCAGGTAAGTGCAGGTTCAGTTTGCTGTTACACGCTTAAGAAGAGAGTTCAAAATGTTGGAATGAAAATCTCTTAATGTTACAGAAAAAGCAATACTAATATCATGTTCCTATTCATTAATATCTGGTATGAATGATTAAAGCAATTGTTAATTATTTAATGCTTGAATTATTCATTTTACCCAATTTTTTCAAAATTGTTTTAATATATGCTAAAATTTTATAATTATTTCTGTTTATCAAAGTTTCTAATATCGAATATTATTGAAGGAACCTCAGATTAAATACATGTAACTTGTTGCTGAAAGTTATGTATATTTACATGAAAATCTGTTCCCCAATAATAACCAAAATATTAGAAAAAAAATGGACTCCCTTAAGAAAGGGAGAGAAATTAGTTGTAACTACAATTTATGAAAAATAAAAAACAGAACTTGTACAATATACTTTAGGGAAACAAAAGCAACGATCAATGAATTTGAATCTAAATGCATAATAACAAGTGACTACTTCCTTTTCATAAAACACAAACATTTTCGGTAGAACTACGTAATAATATAAAATGGCCAGAAAGTGGACAAGAAAACTGTGGAATTTATAGAATGGATGGGAAAGGAAGATAACATTGAACTAGAAAACACGCAATGTTATTAATTAAATATTTATAAAACAAACTGGCCTTACAAATGAAATATCTTCTGGTGAAAAACAGAACATGATAGTACAAATTAAAGGTAACATCATTCAAATCACCTCTACACCACATGTATATATCAAAGTGTCTCCATCTTTGCTATTGCAGAAAATACATTGCAACCACATATGGACACAAAGATTAGCCACTACATTTTATTTTTATTTTTTTGTTTTAACAACCACACCATACAGAATACATACGGTACTGAATAACTGCAACATCATCATCATGCACTCTCAGAGTCCCTAAGTTACGTAGGTGTTATGTTCCCCAAATATCATGCAATCAGAATAACAACTATACAACTGAAATGAAATAAACCATATAAATATTATGTTTTTTGTTTGTTATAATGCACGTATTATTATACCTACTTGTTTGACTTTACTTTAAATGTACTAAAAACAGTACAGTCATTGACAGCAGAATATGAAATATCTAATTCAATAAGCAATGCCATTAAGCATACATTTCTGAACTTATCTGTATCTATCAGAATTATATGTCATTTCTGATCTCTTGACTTCAATAGAGTCATATTACAAAAACTAAAACAGAGCAAGCACCATATAACTCAGGGACCAGTTATAAACTGAAATAGAAATTACTATTTACAGAAATTTGTAAGGACTTGAGACAGGACTAGTTAACTGTTAATGTGTGAGTTACTTCTGTAAATGTCAAGACTGAGGGTACATAATTTGGTTATATATTCACAATATATAATATTTGCTTTACAATTTGTACATATTAAGGCATTTATTACATCTTTGGTATGGCATTTCAATGACTGTACTACTACAATTCTTTTCATAGGCTTACATTACTGAATATCACAGTTGACATGATGGTAATATGCATGATTAATGCATTTGTTAGGACTTGCAAAATAAAAGGTACATTATGTTTCATAAAAAAAAATTTCATAGCCCCAAAAAAAGAGTGAGAATCTTACCAAGAAGTAGGCTACATTCAAAACATTGGTCTGCAGAATAGAAGTATTAGTGACTTTTTGGGAAAATTAAAATATAATTTTCATATTTCAATTTATCTTTTTAAACATTTTTGTGTTAAAGTTTCAAAGGAATTAAAATTTTGAATATAATAATCCATAATGGTTGTAAGATGGCAACCGCTCACCTAAAGAAAGCCAAAGTATATAGTATAATACCAAAAACAGTTGTTTTGGTTTAACTCTTTATCTCAGCAAGAAAAATGGATTTTGTATCTTCAGTTTCTGTAAACAATGAATAAAAAAAACAAATTCAGTTTCATTGATGCATAACGAGTTTTGATTTTTCAGGAAAAAGTAATAAAAGTTAAAAAATTGCCTACCTGGAAATGCTCATACAAAATTAAATTGAGTAAAGGTTTTGATGAATTTCATGATTAATATTAATTGTAAGACTGTAACATGTCAACTGGAAAATACATTATGAACATACACAAATTCTTAAAATCAGGAAATAACTAAGTGGTTAAAAAAAAGACACAAATCATGATGATTAAAAAACATTTAAAAAAAACTCCAAATTTATGAATAAAATCTTGTATTGTGGATACTTTTTAAAAATATCTAAATCTTTTTTCTGAAGTCTACACTTCCTTCTAAAATCAGTAATAGTAGTGTGTTTGACATTTATAAAAACCCAATGTATTATCTAATGAATATAATGTCATACTGTGATGGCATGTAAAATAGAAATAATAATCTTTGTAAAACATACATACACATGAAGATTCTTATACACTTACATGCATACAAATTATTTATAATTATGCAATACATTCACCCTCAGTCACATATATAACACATTTTAATGAATAAAGCAAATATGATTTCTACACCTATTTTTCTTGTACACATAAATATTTTTACTCATGAGGTTTCGTTAAGAACACAAATCAGTCATACTGCCTCAACCTTGCATCAAAATGCAGTATTTCTATTGATCTCAATAAATTCGCATAAAGACAATACTTCGTTAAGAAACTCAGAGCAAGTAGACACAAGATGATTTTATAAGAATTGAATGAAAGGAGTTGAAAATTCAAGTTTTAGCAGTAATCATAAAGAGAAAAAATTACAAAGTAGAAGAATGAATTTTTTTGTAGGTGTAGCATAGGATTATACATATTTCTTAACAAAAAATGCAGGCATCTAATTTTTCCCCTAAAGGGTGGTATCACAAAAAACAAGTAAAGGATACTCTTTATTTTGATTATATCCAATGTTTTTTTTAGGGATTGTCAGTTTTTGGTGAAAGAATAAATCTATCCATTGAGAATTTTTGAATAATTACCCAAATTGTCAAGTTGTAATAAAATACAAGTTAATAAAATGTTTGATGTAATGTAGACATTTTCAACGATCAATGCCTCTAAAAAACCCATCAGTCATAATCAAAATAAAAATAGTGAGTATCTGTAATCCAATTCCAAAAAAAACGAGATGATATTTTCTTTTGCTAAAAGTTTCTATTAGGCCTCTAACACTGGCTGATGAACTTGAAATGTAACTAAATCTTTCTGTTGTTGAGCATGAAATAAAGGAAAAAGTTCTGTTAGTCTCCCAAACTATGCTTTTGTAATCAAGGGTGTAAAACAAAATCAAAACTGAACAAACACATCATATTCATGTTAAAAAGTCCCTGGACCTACAAGAAGTGCAGTGTACAGTAAAGAATTATTAAGGTTTTCACATGAACTTGGGGTCCTAGTTTGTTTAGTCACTGAACCAAGAGGGGAAAAAATACAGTGAAGAAAAAATTAGGACTTTTATCCTGATAATGTTTTGGGATAATGGAGCAGCTCTCATAAGAATGGGACAATCCTGTTTTTAAAGAATGTATATGCAACCCTAAGTATTTCTAGAAGTTTTCATTGAGTTAACGAGAAAATAATAAAAAGAAACCTCTCCTTGATTATTTTTATAATATATTTAAGTTATAAATTTAAAACTAAAATTCTTTAGTATGAGCTGAGAGAAAGAAACACGTCAAAATAAAAATTTGTGAGATAATATGATGTCTTTTAAAGCAGTTAAATACAGTATAACCATTTGCAAAAATAATAGTTATTTACAAATAGTCAATTGGCATTGTCAGAGGAAAAAGAGAATTGAAGTCAAGATTGAGACATTAAAATTCTGTAAATTATTCTTCAAGTTCTTTTCAAGTGAATTAACTCTCTACACATATTAATGAATAATTGAATCTACCAGGATAACTGCTACATCACCTTTCATAAATATATAAATAACTAAGATGTTTGAGTGAATGAACACTCTTGTGTCACTACTTCACACAATTGCATTCATAGTCATTTATTTGGTATGAAGAAAAACTAGTTTTACAGTTCAAATCTTCTTATAATTTAAAATCTTTGAGCAGCTAATATTGTAAAATAGTGACATTTTGTCAAATATCTCTATTAGGCCAAATCATGCAAATAAATGAAACTCTATCAGGAGTTTTGATTGCAGAAATAAAGTGCCCATTTGACGAAATAAATTCATTTTAACAAGGTAGCAAACAATAACAATCATTTTACGAAAGCTCATTTTTTGTATTTAAGTGACTGGTTCACGATTTTCACCTTTTAGATTTATGCAAAAGCATCTAAAGAGTTAATAAGTAAAATAATTTTCATTGCTTTTGAATATTTGGTAATGAACTAAGTAATGGAAATATGCGTCATGACCAGAACAAAGCAATATTGGTAAATCATGTATAAAAAGATCATTGTTCCATCAGAATATTCAGTGCTTCTCAAAACAAACATTGTGATATAAAAACATTCAGCCATTCATATTTAACATTTTAGAGATTGACATTAAGGAATTTAAGAATTTACACAATAAGTTATACTGAAGAATTTATAGGATACACAGAATCACATTCGTTAACAATGATTCATTAAATGAATTAATGAGATTCACATTTTCATACTTTTGGTATACTCTGTACTTGCTGTAATTTCTTTCATTACCAACTTATGAAAGATAAAAACCGTGATAAAAAATGAGTTTTCATTTGGTTTCAAACATTTGTAGCAACAAAGTTAATTTAAAGTAAAATAGGTGTTTATAACTACACAACACACATGTACAACACAATAATTAAGAGGTAACTTCTGTCTGTTTCTCTATGACTCACTTTTCACTTTTCTTTTTATACTTACCTTCCCAAATATTGAACATAGTGTTCATCAGTACACAAAGACTCCTTGGAGTGACTTATTAATGAGGGTCCACCTACGATACTTGAATTTGGCACCATTGAGTATCTTTATACTGGAATGTTCATTAACGCTGTTCCAGCATCCCATTGGGAAAGATATGCAACATACTCATCACGCAGTAAAAACACTAATCTCATATCAGGCACAACAGGTAATGGCACAAATAATCATATAAGAGGTGTGCAAAATAGAATATCAGATTCCCATTTTTCAGTTTTACCATGTTTCAGTTTGAATATTGTAGATAATGACTATGACCCCTCTTTGTTGGGTATGTAATTTATACGCTAAACAAGAAGGCGGTAATGAAGAGAATTTGAAATTACTGTCCCTTACTTGACAATGTTAATCTTATGAAAGATGAAGATTAGGCTCAAAAACAAACAAAAAACTTAACAAAAATTTAAAATGCTAAACAAGACGAAACACGATTTCACAGAAGTTACAATCACAAACTTGCTATTTTTCATATATCAAGTAAATAACCTCTTATGGCATTAAATTCTTACAGTGATAATAAGTTCCAAGCCTTCTGTCTTTGACCTAATTGGGGAAATGATGTTCATTGCTAAGAGCAATGTGCTAGAGGCAATGACATGACTGTTATAGCAAACACTGGGAATCTAAACATTACATTTGCACACCTTTATTACAGGCGACTGTTGTTAAATCTTTCACCAATATACAACACAATTCTTTCACAACTTACAACAATCAACTGAATACTTTGTCCAGCACCAACAAAGATCTCAAAATCACACATTCATTCAAATAGTATTTAACACTGGTCTTCACACATCTACATTTCTGTATCTACATTCTAATTGTTTGAGCTACAATCTTTGCCTGACTGCACAGGCTATAGGCCAAAAAGACAGTTAATGAAGTAAAACATGCAATTGAATATGAGCTAGATTCGAGTACATTTTTAAATATGAACTGTGGAAAAACTATCCCAGACCACTGTGTCCCATAAAAATTAGGGGACGATTTAGCACCTTGAAAAGAGTAATATTTCCTGTTTGGTACAGGATTTATGAACCTGGGACAATGGCAGGCAGCAGATCAATGCCAACTAGGACCACTTACTCCAAACATCACACAGTTCGTCAGGTTCTGCAAAACTTGTGTTGTTCACATTATCATTTCAATTTTTTTCAGTCCACTCATGGATGAAAGCCCTTTCCCTACTCTCTGCATACATTTCAACCTGCTTCTGCCCAATTTTCATGAGGCTACGTGGATGAGGACAATTATGATTACTGGGACTTACAAAGAAGTAAATTTTTAAAGATTGATGTTGGCTGGAACAAAATTATTCCTAAATACAAATGAATGAGAATATAATTCAATAGAATTTTAATAATAAGGAAAAGGACTGTCCAAAAATGCCTTTTCATGATTAGCAATGACCAAAATGAATAGCGATAAATTCTTTTTAAAACTATTGACTTAAAGCGAGAAAGGACACAGCCCCGTTGTCTACATTAAAACAGACACTTGTCTGTTTTCTGCAGTAAATTTTACTTCCAGTAATCATGCACGAGAAACCCAAAAAATAAACCGTAAGGATTTTGCGGTCGGAATTATTAAAATATTCTAGAAACACAATGTTGAACCAAAATGCTACAGAGAAATACTGTTGGAGATGTCGTGTGACCACAGTGTTGTGGCGAATGCTGATCTGCGCCATTTGCCTGTTTTTCTATCTTTCCATACATTTCCCTAAAAACAATTCCTTCTCGACACAGATCCAGCGCGTCGGCGTTTCTCAAAGCTTTTGAAATCTGCTTTCGAAACGCAATCGTCAGGAATTACCAAGCTGTTGCCTCTTTCCCTCAGAAATCTTGCAGTGCGCGGCTATTGGGCGTGAAAGTCACCTCTCTAGCTAAATTGGTGAAGTTGCGTAGACAGAGGAGCGGTCTTGAAGTTAAGCACCCTCGAAAGAAATATTAAAAGAAGAAAAAAAAATTGCAACGGCGACATTAAAACCAATCGAGAGTTTCGATTAGGAGGATCCGAGGCCCGATTCTCAAAACGCATATATTTTTTAGTTCCTCCTTCTTCCTTCAGCCCGCCACTGTCACGATTTCAGCCATCTTGTCAAACTAGTTCTCGAGTTCGACCGTACCGCCAGTGTTTTACGGCAACGACCACGACACAAAAATCGTCGTGAACAAAAGGCGAGAATCGGACGGTGCCAGCCACAGAAAATGAAAAAAGACAGCGCAAAATCTCTCAGCGAGGGGAGATGTGAACCCGTTGAAGGATTGTGATGAAGAGGCTTCATATATTTTTAATCGCTCCTCATCTTCAGCTTCACGTCTGCACCCAGCCATCTTGACCCAGCAGTAAATGACCCGGCGATGATCACATACGAGATATGCTCAGCCGCATGTATCTTTAGTTTACCCATCGCCCTCCAGCCGCGCCACTATCTCGACGTCAGCCATCTTGTTTCCACTAGTTGCCGCTGCGTTCCGCCGCTACGCCGACGCCCTCGCCGCGAGGCGCCGTCGTGAACAAAATGGCGGCGAGCGCGAGCGCGTGCGCGGGCGTCGGACGGAGCAGCAGGACGGGGGCGGCGGCGGCGGTGACCGGCGCGTGCGCCACGCTCGCCGTGGTGAGCACGCTCAGGCTGAGCTCGCTGAGCACGCGCGGGCTGGTGCGCTGCACCAGGCTGCGCCAACTTCTCGGCCTCGCGGGCGCACACGCCTCGCGCTGCAGCGGGGAGGCCGGGCGGCCGCCGCGGCCCGCCGGCACCACCAGCGCGATCAGGTCCAGCTCCACCGTCATGTAGCCGCGCAACGAGCACTCCGCCACCTGCGCATGCGCCAAGCCACAGCCTACTAGACATCAGGCCTGCGCGCTCTGAAGTCACGTGACCAACTGCAGGCCGGGAAAGTGCGTTTGTGAATCTGTTTGTATTCATTCCCAGTGAGGCAAGTGCGGGCATGTTGTTTCTAGTATTGACTTGGATGTTTTTGGACATTCTGAGTGAAGAAATACAACAGTGTATTGCTTCTGTGATATGCGCCATATTTTTGCGTCATAAACTTGTTTCGAGTTATTTAACTTATTGGATAAAGCAGCATTTTTATTGGTAAGTATTACTTACAGTTACTAGGTTTTGTTTACGCTACTATTGCATTTCGTGGAATATGTATCTAAATATATGTATATTAGCATCTCTTACATGCAATTTGTATCATAAATATTCAATGTATTTATTATTTTAGGTGATCAAATGCCTTTCAAGTGTTCTGTGCCTGGAGCAGTTCGAATTATCAGCCCCCTTATGTGACCTGCTTTAGGATTTCCTCGGGATGAAGAACGTCGAAAGCAGTGGATAAACAGAATTCACAGAGAACATTTCCGTTCACTGAAATGCTCGGGTGTGGCATTAAACATTTTTCTGAAGAAATGATAGTACGAGAAGACAAATGAAAGACCAAAGATGCAAAATCCATTATCTTCACGTAACAGCCCATCTCTGACATCAGATGCTTTCCAAAACATTATTAGTGAAATCAAAACGTATTTGAATGTGAAAATCCTAAGAAAAAGAAATCCAGAGAGAAAAAGAAGAGGAAAAATTCAAGCTGCTCTCATTGCGAGCTCAAGCAGTTATGGAAATGGAAGGGCAAAGCAAGAAGAACTCCGCAAGTTTGAAGATAAGATTGATAGGTATACAGAAAAGTGTATCAAAGAGAGTGAAAGTTGGTTATGAACCAATCTTGGGACAATATTTTAGTGTATAAAGTGAGGCAGATTGCCAGTTCCTTC
>JAHLJT010002630.1:26412408-26438657 GCA_031308135.1 Acheta domesticus
GTAGTAGCAAACAGAAACAGTACGAGGAGCAGTCGGAGTAGCAGTATAAGTAGGAAGAGCAGTAGAAGTAGCAACAGTAGTACTAGTAGTAGCACCAGTACGAGTAGCAGTAAGGCTAGCAGTAGGAGTTGGAGTAGAAGTAGTAATATGAGTAGAAGCCGCTTTATGTTATTTAAATAGACATATGTAAAGTGGTAAAAAAGATAATTAGTGTTCGTTAGTTATTTATTCACACGGCAATAAAGCGCTCTTGATGAAACAACTAACTCACACCTATTTTATCCACTTGTAAAATAAATAACTATAACAAAATCAGTATTCACGAACACTCCAATAACATACAGAATAATGGTCCTTTTTTGATACCAAGAGTATCAAAAAGCATGCTGTTTCATAACGAAACATGTGAATAACAAATATGACGGACATGCGTTACGTCGCAGCTACTGTCGCGTGACGGTAGCTGAATTGTAACCCGAGGCGCACTGAGCTTGATGCAAATCGGGTAGTATGAGAATACACAGGATAACACAATCAAATATTTGCATCGTCAGTTCGAAACCGAACAATTGTTTTAGGATTTTTCCTGAGATCCGGAGTAACTAACAAACCGTAGACATTTTTGATCGAAGACTATAGTTTTCTTTCAATGTCTGCACGCACTGCAAATTAGTGATATAGATCATATTGCTTTCACAGAAATTAAAATCTCCCCCACTCCAATCCGATATTATTATTATTATTATTATTATTATTATTATTATTATTCATCTCTATCACGACTAAAGATGCTATGAGTCGGCTGAATATAAAATCTACTCCAGGTTGCAACCAGCTACCTAAGGAGCAGATCTAGAGACTACCGGTGCCTCTACAATACTTTGCGCAAAATGTGGACTGTTCCAAATAAAGTAATTTCTTGCACTTCCCAGTCTTTCGCATTACCTGGGAGTTTAGCCAAGTTGTTGTTGTTGATGTTATTAATATTATTATTATTATTATTATTTGTTTCTATTCTATAAATGTTTCTTAAATGTCATTTATTTACATGCCTTGAAAAAAGTACACGAGGATTAAAACATGTGAATTAGCTCAAAATGCATAAATTTGTAAAAACCAAAAAGGAGCAATACGAAAATTGGAATAACATTTATTTTGTATTGAAGCCAAAATCTATTATTTAATATTTGAGGAGATTTGTGTGGTCCTAACTCATCAAAAAGTAAGTTCGTTTTTTCTGCTACAATTCTCGTGAGATCTGTAGCAAACCGATTGTTACGTTTTGTCTTTGTGTCAAAACGGTTCTGGTTTAAAAGAGCCCGAAAAAAACACTTTACCTTGTACTCTATTATGTATCCCCTTTTCAATTCACAGAGTCGGTTCTGTAACAGGTTGTTTTTTTTCTTCTTTCCAATGAATGGTACGAAAAAAGTCGTTACTGTGCAGAAAATGTGGAAGTAACATTTTCAAGGCGGAAATGGCTGTTTTGAGTTTGTGATTATGAATAGACGATTCTCGAAATGATGATAAAGTATATGTAGAAAACAAGGGGTTAAGTTTCAGTAGGAAAATCGACGATATTTCACATTTGGACTTTCTTTCTTGGGCAGATTCAATAAAGTTATGAAATAAATATTTTGGGGGATTTTTTTAAATTAAAACAATGATAGAATAACTTTCAGTTTGGTTTTATTGATTGATTGATGTTTCCGGGCGCGTCAACTACTCAGGTCATTAGTTCCGTAAGTGTAGTGCGTGTTTTTTCTCGGGAGGTGGCGATGATCTTTTCCCCACTGGATGGCGAGATCCTGTGCCGACCTACCGTCGACTAGCGGGGTTTTCCCCTCAACCAGGTATCACCCACCAGCGGGGCACCGCCCCAGCCGGGACAAGCTGTAAGCTCCCGACCGGTCTCCCGTCGTGTGTGGTAGTGTAGTGCATGTTAGTGTAAGTGTGTGTGTAAGAGGAGAGAATAGGACAAGGAAGAGGAAGGAAAGATAAGATCGCGCGCGGTCCGTGGCCCGATTGTTAGGGTACTGCTCCGGCATTCGCCTGGTGTTGATCGGAGATACCACGGAAAACTACCGGTCAGAGCAGCTGACCGCTAGAATTCTCCTCCAGACCGCGACTGAATTCGACCTAGCTGACAAGCTATTATCGAGAATCCTGCCGCCGTCGGGACTGGAACCTAGAACCTCCCGGTCAGAGGGACTGCAGTGACATCAGGTTGATGCACTGAGCCATCTCTCCCGGTATTTCAGTTTGGTATGTACCAGCAAAGCATGTTTAGTAATATTTATAAATAATAGATGTCCGAGACAAACTACATATCTAATTGATTAGTATTGCTGGCAAAATAATAAATTACACCCTGGCACTACTTCTACCACAACTAGCCAAACGAGAGCTTAGAAACAACATAAAAGCGCATTGTGAAGCTACATTTATGCCCAGAAGAAAAACAAAGGGCAATCTTAGCATTTGCTCTTGGATCAAGAGCAACTTGACAAACGTCTGATCGATTTGGGGGATCATTGACCCAATAATTTTAGTGTTTTCGAATTTCCATGCAGAGCATTTGTAGTACTTTCTGTTGTCCCTTTTCTACAGCTCTTTCTTTTGAGCGAGATATTTGCAAGGGTTCATATAGTCACTACTTGAAACATAATAAACATTTAATCATGTTTTGTTTACAGTAATATTCTGTATAAGCCCATTTTCTCCAAAATCGATATTCCCTAATCGACATGATTGATTTCGCGTCCCCTTGAATTTCAAATCGGTATTTTAATATGGGTAGGTTACTTTACATGAAGCTGAATCCTAGCTGAAAAGCTTGTATCGAAAATCCTGCCGCCGTCGGGAGTGGAAGCGTAGGACTTCCCGGTCAGTGGGACTGCAGTGACATCAGTTGATGCACAGAGCCACCTTTCCCAGTCTCAGGGTCGGAGGCTGAGTCTATTCTTCATATAAGAAACTGTTAATCTTTTAATTTAACTTGCTTTAAAATTGTCAATTCTCCCTAATTTTCAAAAAACTCTAATGTTTAAGAAATTACTGAATTTTTTAAAGATATTTTTGTTGAGTTGTATTTTTAATATTTAATGAAATTTCACTGTTAAGCTTAGTATGCCATATGGACTGCTTTTATATGAAATGTGGAAAATATATGGGCTTTTATTCAAATAAGTACCAAAACAAAAAATATGGAAAAATATGGAAAATAAAAGTAGCATTTTCAACTCTGCACATTGTGAAACACAAAGTTAATGCAAATTAGTATCGATATTAGCTTATTTAATGTATATGTATTTACCTAGAAATCCCTTCCCTTGTAATAAGTTTTCCATCTTTCTTTTACCTTAACAGGATGTTGGCCTAGCTTGTTTGTAAATCTCCTACTATCTGCTCAGTTGATACAAATGACATCAAAATCCTTTATTGTCAATACCAAGAAACTATTAATTCCCCTTTCCATTTCTTGTATTTTCAATTTTTGAATATTTTTTATTTCACTATATGTCCCAAATCAAATATTTTATTAAAAACATCCAAATAAACCAATAGAACCATTTTTGGTAGGCGAGTCCAATTAACTTTATGTAAAGATTCATTACTGTTTTCCAAGCAGACATTTTTAAGCAAATCGGAATGAACCATGTCCTTGAAGATTATTTTCATTTCAGTCATGCACCCCTCTGGTACATGGAAGTGATTAATGGGTTGATTTTATTTTCCTGCCTCCATGGTCTTTACGAATGTGCATCTTTAACAATAATGAATATAAGCCTTGATGAGGGCTCTCTTTGCTCTGCCATAAGAGAAAATATTTTCCCATATTGATTTCTTCATTTTCTACAGATATCCTCTGATCCTTATAATTATAAGTCCATAATATACTTGGATATACATACTAATATCTTCAATGTCTCTCTTCTCGACATCTCAATTACATTCTACAACCTCTTTAATAGCTACGTTCATGCTCTCTTTGCAAATGCCTATTTATAAACCAATTACATTTACATATTCAATAACTTTAGAAAGTTCAGGCAAGTTCGTGAGTCCACAAACGATGTTACTAGCAGTCTGACATTTTCCTATAAATCTAAGACCATAAACTAGTCTCGCATTAACATCATACAATGTTGATTTTTTATAATCACGGTAAATCGTCAATTCTGACTTTATGGGGCAAAGCTTCACAATTTTTGCAAGTTATTACTAATTTTGTTGCAAGTCAAACAGATATATTTAATGACAGACATAATCGGTCATGGCAAATTTTTGAACACTAAATATTCACTTATCACGCTTTTCAGCGTAGAAATATTCACATTTATCGCCGTCTTCAAGTTTTCATTGGGACTGTAGCCTCTTTCTTGGAGAACTCACATGTAAATCATATTAAAGGTTAAGAACTTGTGGTATAGTGCTTAAATTATTCTCAAATATAACTATAGGTTTTCCCACTGTATTTCTTTTCTAAAAACACATTTCGGCTTCTTCATTATGTTACTAAAAAGTGAAATCCACTAACAACAACGTGAGAAACGTCAAAATAAGAATGGTCGTGTACTCACCATTTTCCTCCATACACTCACTCAAAACACAAAGAACCAAGTAAAACAGTATGGAATGTAAACAAAAATGTCTACCAACATACACAGCAAAGCAATTCATGAGTCACCAACTCTTGCTAACACAGCGCGCAATTTGAAATATTATCAAAGATAACTACCATGAGAGGTTCTGAATTTACCAACAAATTCATGAGCCACATTGCGGCCATCTAGGAAATTTAAAACCTCGAGTGGTATGAAGATTATTTCAGGAATGAAAATAAATACAAAATAATTATAATTAAATATATAATAGTAAATCTTGATATTGATTGATTGTTAGTGATCCCGCGCGTCAACTACTAGTGTCACTGGTCCCGTAAGTGTAGTGCGTCTTTTCCTCGGGAGTTGGGGGTGGTCTTCCCTCGCTGTATGGCTAGACCCGGCGCCGACCTAGCGTCGGCTAGCGGGGTTTTCCCCAACCAGATGTCTCCCACCAACGGGGCACCGCCCCAGCCGGGACAAGCTCCCGACAGATCACCCGGCATGTGTGGTAGTGCAGGCATGTTAGTGAAAGTGTGTGTAAGGGGGAGGATAGGACAAGGAAGAGGAAGGAAAGGTCGTGCGCGGCCTGTGACCCATTTGTTTGGGTACTGCGCCGGCATTCGCATGGTGTTGATCGGAGAAACCACGGAAAACTACTGATCAGAGCAGCCGGCCGCTAGAATTCTCCTCCAGACAGCGACTAAATTCGACCTGTCAAGAGACTATCCATTTTCACTTCTTTACCTCGTTTCCCATCAACAATTCGTAAAGACGTAGAATGTGATCATTTGGAATTTTCTCGGCCTTGTTTTACTGGAAACAAGTGCACGTCGCTATGATAAAACGAAAACGATGCTAATGTAATCTAAACGTTTTATAGCTGGGGGAAAAACGTGCGCGACATTTAAAATATAAAATAAACATACTTCTCGTTATCATAGCAACATCCTTTACGGCTTGTTTTAAAGAGGAAAGTGCAAGAAAACAAAAATACTAAAAAGCAAAAATACATTTTTATCAAAATGTGATTTGAACCCCCTTTGAAATTAAATGTATGATCTCCAATTCCAGACTGGTTCTAAACGGTCCATAACAAATCATATATCATCTGGTCTTTAGTGTAATCTGGCACCTCAAACACTCTAAAATAATTTTCAATCGTTAATAAAGCACATAAGGCATTTCCCCAACATTATCTTCGAAAAATAAATTAATAGGTGTCTATCAGTGACATGTATTACATCCACTTGCCCTTACACGTTGGAATTTTAATTCCCATTCCCTCAGTTTATTTTCCAAACTGATTTTTCAACGAAATTCGTCATTTGCTCTAATCAAACTTTCATTATTACCGATTATAACTTATTTTCAATTTGATGTTTATTTTCGGCAACGTTTGCTCTGTATTAAAACGATTCGGTTTCTACTTCCCTTTGTCTATCAATCTTTTTGTTGACTACTTGAAAGTCATGAAACAAGCTCTTTCTAAATTATTAAACGCGTTTGCTCTATTTGAGCAATTTTTTAAAAATGTTGAGGCTTCATGCGAAGTACCTCCTAAAATTACAATATCCGTTTCAAACTCGTAATGAATGCCTTGAGTTCGTTCATATCGATCGGGGAATATCAATTTTGGAAAATATCATCTGAAGGGTTTCGACGCTAGAGTTGACCACAGACGTACGGAGTGACAGAGGCGTTTTGCCGTCAATCGGTATTTTTGGTGTCTAGAACCCACAAAAAATTAGAGTCTGACTGTACAAAGTGTTACGGAAAGTTCTAATTTACTACATGCCGGAATAAGATTAACCTATCAGAGCCCGTCAATAAAAGTTCTGTCGAAAAATCACCGATTTCCGGCACATGATTACAATGCTTTCTCTTCTTGCGCAGTAAGAAGAGAAAGTGAAATGTGTCATTTGCCTTGCTTTATATTAGTACCTACTGAATCGAAAGGAAGGAATATGATTATGTTGGTGTGTGATTGTGTGGAATACGATCCAGAAATAGTTCCACCATTAATGATAAGTTTCAACCGCAATCAGTAATTCTTTCTTTGAATCTTGTTCACACGTACGAAAACTTTGTAAAAGGGGGAGGGAGTTTTACCGGCATTGCTTTGCCTGTTATTAGATTCACGATTCACCACCGACTACAAAAAAAAATTGTTGACCGAATTATATCACTGCATGCCTTCGTTTGGCGTCTATTGTCTCTTTTTGCTTCCGTGTATTAACTGCTAACGTGTGGCGTACAGGAAGGGGCGTTTGATCGGGACTATTCATGAACATAGCGGTTATGTAATTTTGTATTATGCCCATGCACGTTGAAAAGAAAGGTACGTTATATAGATAGTACATATCCTGGTTAAGAGTCGGCAGAGCTCGTGGCACTACCAAATTTGAGAGTAATGTTATAACATAGCACATACATTATCCTATTATTTGTAAGCAATAAATGTAACTTCATTATTTGTGTACGTCTTCTGAATTTCAGTGGGAAATATAGTTATTCAAATTATCGTTTTCCATATTATCGCGGCAAAAAGTATTATTCTTTCATGAAGAACATGATGAGGGTTAAGGGCAGAAATTTATAGCTAATTTACCTTTGAAAATATATTTTATTATATAGGAGCGAATATTTTTTGTCAACAAAACTTGAAAAAAAACGCTCTTTTTCTGTATTCAAAATTCGACTAGAATATGGTTTAGGATAGAGATCACAGAATTATGAAAACGTGCACAAATTTCACTTCTCCCCATAGCTCGTCACACACAGTTTTTAACTGTTTTTGACTTAAATAAATAAATAAATAAAATCATTACCATAATACTTTCTCGTATGCGTACCTATATACGGAGTAATATATGTAGTACAGGGAAAGTTATGTAATGCTGCGGAAAATCGATTTCGAAATTTCAACGGAAATACACGTTTGGGGTCTCCTGTTGTGTGTGTGTGTGTGTGTGTGTGTGTGTGTGTGTGTGTGTGTGTGTGTGTGTATGTGTGTGTGTGTGTGTGTTTTTCTTCTTCTTCTTTTCTTCAAAACATTCATCCATACGACCGCCTGTGAACAACACTAGCGCCTAAACTAATCAAAGGATTTTTTCTAAAATAGATATTCCCCGGTTGATCAGGCTCCACTCAAAGCTCTGCGATTTTGTATAACATTCTTTTTTGGGGGGGGTTCTTTACATGAAGTCATTTTCTCAAAAACGGCTTCAAAGTTTTTCTCCAACATTTTTGTACGGATAGTGCGAAATGTACTGTTAAAGAAGACAAACAATCCATTCTGTTGAATGCTTTGTTTTTGTTGTATTTTTTTAATTACGCAAATGTATTTTTTTCTGAAATCTCTCTCTCGCCATTAATATGCACATTTCCAGCTATTTGTGTGCATTGTTGCATTTGTCAGTGGAAGTGCTTCAAATGACTTCCAATAAAGTACTTCGAAAACTCAGCAGTTTTCTGTGAAAATGAGCTTCAAATTTCGCATTTACAGTAACGCTTAGAAGATATTTTCTTAAAAACGGCTCCAATTTTTTCAATGAAAACTTCCATTTAGCACGAGGTTTTACTATTCTATAATTTTCTTGAAGTAATATTTCGGTTCTTAAAACAATAAAGAAACCGACAAATTGAAAAAGAAAATCAAAAACATGTACTTTGAGCGGTGATAGATGGGAGCTGGCAAGAGGAAGACCGAAAAGCTAGCCCACACCAAAGAAATTAGAAATCTAACTAGTTCGAGAAAGTCTGTGCCATTCTGTTGCACCACTAGTTAGGTTTACTAGATGGAATCATGCAAAAATATCCGCGCTCTATAGATAATTGTTTTAAAAATTAAAAACGCTTCAAACTGGATCCCAACTTCAAGCTAAAACCTGAACAGTATGTATACAAAACGAGGAGCTTTCGAATTTCTGAATGTTGAATATTGATTTAGCTGAGATTGCTAAAGCATAATTATTAACTATTGACACTAGAAATATTGTTACTGAAAATCCATTAAATTTTGAAGAAATCTCTCTTTTTGTTATTGGCATATAGCTTGTAAAGATAGCAATGGAATGGTATTCGTTCGTTAAAACCGTTTATACATTTTTTAAAGTAAAACTGAAATCATATGATTATGATTATGATTATGATTATTATTATTATTATTCCATTACATCACGACTAAAGATCTTATGAGTCGGCTGAATATAAAATCTACTCCAGGTTGCAACCAGCTACCTAAGGAGCAGATCCGGTGACTATCGGTGCCTCTACAATACTTTACGCAAAATGTGGGCTGTTCCAAGTAAAGCGATTTCTTGCACTTCCCAGTCTTTTGAATTACCTGGGAGTTTAGACAAGTTCTTACTCAAATTTTGCGGAACAAATCCCAGAGCTCCGATAACTATCGGGACGACCTGTGCTTTTACGCCCCACATTCGGCTGATCTCGATTTCCAAACTCTTGTATTTAAGACGTTTCTCTGCCTCCTTGGTAACGACGTTTAGATCGCAGGGTACAGCAATATCGATAAGTAAACACGATTTTTTCGACAAATCCCGGATAACTATATCCGGTTTGTTTGCCGCTATCGTGCGATCAGTTTGAATTTGTTGGTCGTACAATATCGTACACAATCCAACAGACGTCACCGGTTTTGGTGAGTGTTCGTACCACTTGGGGCATGTGTTTGGAACTTGGAGTGCGGTACAGATCTGCCAGTGGAGGTAGCTACACACCCTGTCATGTCTTTTCAGGTATTCCGTCTTTGCTAGGATTGGACAAGCTGAGACAATATGATCAATGGTTTCTACTTGCTCCAGGCAAATGCGGCATTTATCATCTTGGGAAATTTTGAGAACCGCTTTATCATAATGTCGTGTTCTCAAGGCCTGATCTTGGGCAGCTATTACAAGTGCTTCCGATTCTGTCTTCATTCTTCCCCTTTTAAGCCACATAAATGATTGATCTTTATTGATCTGCACCTTGTCCATTCTTTTTAGGTATTGTCCGTGGAGTGGTTTGTCTCTCCACGATTTCTTTAACATTTTTTGTGTTTCACACTTCATGTTTAGCAGCATCAGAAGTTCAGTGTCTGTGTTATTCGACGTGTCTTGCCTAGTTTTCTTCGCAATACTTCTAGCTACACTAACAATGCCTCTGTTTCCCATTCTTCGGTCAGATTTCATGACCTGCATCATTAGAGGGTCATCTTGATGGCTGACTACATACTTTCCCATCCCGACTATTGCGTTGTGCCAGGAGGCCTCAATTTGTCTGAGGCCTCTTCCTCCTTCCTTACGTGACACATAAAGTCTATGTATATCAGCTCGAGGGTGGGCAACATGATGCATTGTTAGCAGTTTTCTGGTTTTTCGATCCATGGTGCGAATTTCCTGCTGAGTCCAGTCCACTAGTCCAAAACTGTATTCGGCTACAGGTACCGCCAAACTACCTATTGCAGAAATTTTATTCCTGGAATTCAGAGCGGACTGCAGAACCAGTCTCACTCTCCTATAATACTCCCTACGAATTCTCTCTTTCATTCTGTCATTCGAGATGGTTTCACATTCTTCAATGCCCAGATATTTGTAAGTTTTACCTGGCTCAAGATCTTGAATCACAGTGTGCGTATCAATTTCAATGTTCTCAGACGTTGTGAGTTTCCCTCTTTTTAAATTGATTTTTGCACACTTGTCAAGACCAAACTTCATGCAGATGTCATTGCTAAAGTCATTCACGACAGACAGCATTTGGGAGAGAATCGCTTCATTCTTAGCAAACACTTTCAGATCATCCATGTAAAACAAATGTGATATTGGCCTTTCATCACCATGGAGCTTAAAACCAAAGTCAGCTTGCGACAACTGTCTCGATAGTGGGATCAAACTAATGCAAAACAGCAGAGGGGATAGTGAATCTCCTTGAAAAATACCCCTGTTAATCTGAATACTTCTGGTTTCTACTGCTTCCTTTCCGCTGTGGATTAGTAACCTGGTACTCCACGACTTCATACTAGCCTTGCAAAATTCAATAAGTCTAGGATGAAATCGATAGATCTCCATGGTCTTCAAAATCCAATCGTGTGGTACACTATCAAAGGCCTTTTGGTAGTCAATCCAAGCCATGCTCAAATTACGTTTGCGTTTCTTTACATCATTCAAGATGACTTTATTCAGGAGCAAGATTTCCTTACAGCCATAAGAGCCTTTACGACATCCTTTTTGTTCAGCTGGCATTAGATGATTCTTATCTAGATGTCTGTACATTTTGTCAGCTATGGCTGAAGTTATAACTTTGTACAGTACTGGCAGACAAGTAATTGGCCTGTAGTTCTTCGCCAAAGAGCTGTCTCCCGCTTTGGGTAGCAAATACGTGATTCCGCGTGTGAGCCATTCCGGGATTTCCTTTGGGTTTTCAAAAATTTTATTAACAGCCTTTGCTAGATGAGAATGTATTGCTGTTAATTTCTTAATCCAATAAATCTGGATCTTATCAATCCCGGGGGACTTCCAGTTTCCCATGTTCTTAATTGCTTGGAAGAGGTCCTCTTCCGAGAATTGGTGAACATCTTCCACTGTTTCTACAAGTTCATCGGCAGCATCAACTTCAGATTGAAGCCAAGATGCGTCTTTGTTGTAGGATCTGCTCTCCTCCCAGATTCCTGCCCAAAACGCTTCCACGTCTTCTTTTGAAGGAGTGACAGCTTTGCCATTCGGTTTTTGAGTCAGATTGCGATAGAATCTCTTCGCGTCTGTTTCAAACAACCGGTTCTGTACACGGAAATCTATTCTACGTTTGTAACGTCTAATTCTTTGAGCCCATGCTTGAATTTTTTCTTTTAGCTTTTCAACTACCATTAGCCTGCTGGTGTCATTTTCAATTTGGTATTTTTGTTCAACATTGAATATTTTTCGCTGAACTTTAGAGGTGTGCATTGATTTAGAAGATGCCTCAGCTAAGAGTGATATTTCGCGCCGGGTGTCGGCTATCCGTTTCTCAATTCTGTTCATCCATGGGGGTACAGAGCTGTTTACTCTGTTTTGCTGTCGGCCGTCGGTGTTCTTGGCTGGCCCCAAAATTATCTGAGATACTAGATATCCAGTTGCATATATGATGTGATTGATTTTAGTAATATCTAGATCTCTGCCTGGGGTCTCCACCACCTCATTTAAGACAGAATTCACTGTTTCTATCACTCTTTTAGCTTTGGCATTTTCGTATATTCTCCTCAACGGTTCGCGAGATTCAAACGGAAGTTGACTAACTCTTTCTATCTCGCGCCGAAGGAGATTTCGCATTATGTCCTTATCGTGTAATTCATTGCCAGATGAATTTTCACCACTGACGTGTGTTTCACTGGAAAGAGATGAACCTTCCACGGGATCATCATTTTCAAGTTCTACATGTTCGTCATGTGGGTTGTTCGAGCGAAGTACATACTCCGCATTTCTCTCAATGTCAACAAGTTGTTCTGCTGTGAATTTTCCACTGCTGAGTATGTATCGTCGTTGACTGGCAAGCTTCTTTGAGTCTAGGGTAGGTCTCGTATCTGGGTTCCGCTCTCTCCATACCTTGAAAACTTCTATTTCTGAGCCCCCATTTTTCGCTTTTGCATAGTAAAAGCACCACATGACCTCCATTAATTCATCCCGGGTCCATCTCTGACGATGGCTTCGAGCTACTGCCGGCTCTGGGTCCCTGGGACTAACATCCGTGGGATGGCCAGACGTCGACAAGGTGACATTAGCTCGGTTTCTGAGCAGGTATGGGACATTGGTAGAACAAGGCACGTTAAGGTTGATTACATTGCTTGTTCTATCCATTTTGCTCATTGGTTTGAATTGAAGATTCGCAGGACGCAAGTTCGAGTTCACAGATCACACTTAACCCTCGGGTTGTTTCCTGCCATCCGTTACTGCGACCCACAGTGGCCTCGGGACATCCCCCCGCAGGGCCCAGCAAGGGGTCCCTCCGATCGCCAGTCGGCATTACTAAACCCTACGGGATTTTCACTGACTGCTGAAGGCAGCCTCCTTCGCTGGCTAATGCAAGGTTCGGGCCTCCACTCTAATCAGTGGCCTGGTGTGCCAACCCAGTTTCTCTCCTGTACCCTCTATGGGCCGACAACAGGAAGTCCAAAGGTTCATGACCCTTCCCTCTGTACTTACTACCCACTCTCCTCAAAATGGAGTACTTCTTCGTCTGACCCCTCACCTTCAACCTATTCAGCAAGGGAGGCCCTACCGGTAGCTAGGCTACCACTGACATAGCTTTAAGGCTCATGGGGGTACTCAAGCTCCACCACCAACTGCAAGGTCGTGTACTCCCTAGGTGGAGTTATTATTATTATTATTATTATTATTATTATTATTATTGTTGTTGTTGTTGTTGTTGTTGTTGTTGTTGTTGTAAAGAAAAGATGTTTATTTCATGTAACATCTGTAAAATTATTGTGTTTATCAGAAGTAACATTTTTATTTGTTGTTTGTGTAGTTTGGTCTTTCTAGGCTGGAAGGTAACGTGTTGAAACTGTTTGTTCCTGCAAAATTGTTTTTCTTTTATATTTTTGTGTAAATAAAAATATCTGTGAACAAAACATACTACAAACCTCTATGTAACAGAACCTTTTTTCTTTGAAATATGTCTGCTTTCTCCAAGACAATTATTCACAACCTTCTTAATTAATACGTAAAAATTAATATTCCCTTGTAGGGGTTATGTTGATTCTATTCTTTTATTTAAATTAACATCTGCATATTTCTATTTTAAATACTTATTGACGTCTACAGTTTCACTTTGTTGTAAAGAAACAGTAACTTATTAATAAAAACAATGTAAACATAAATTACACTTGTGAAAAGAACGTAATTGGCATTACAGAAATTTTCGGAACTTCAACCGTAACACATCCTTGGGAGAGAGCGACGTCAGCCATCTAGCGGAGATAGCGAAAACTAACTAGGTCGTTTCGTTCATTCCCAACGCGGATTCTGAAGCTTGGAACGTTTTCTGTTATCCGATCTTCATGCGACACGAAGAGGTGGCGCAGTTCCCGCCACTTGGCGGCTTCGCGTGAGCGCTCTCTCTTGCCAACAGAGCGAACAAGTGACTTCCGCCGAACGCCGGTAGAGTGCATTACATGTCACCAACCCTATGGCGGGAATCGCCGGGTGCTTTGCGATACCTCTTCATATCGCATGAAGATCGGATAACAGAAAACGTTCCAAGCTGAATCAATGTAGGGAATGAAGGAAACGGAAGAGGTCCCCCGTCCGTCAGGGAAGTTGCGGGTGCCGCCGATTCCCGCCAAGACAACGCGCACGCGCCGTTTCAAAAAGTGTCATTGGCATTCGTTTTCGTTTATTCGTTTACTTGGAAGATTTCTCTGCGTTTTATTGTTTTATTTGACGTCAAAGTTTAAATGTGTCCTAAGGCGGTTTACATGTGATTAAATAAGAGCTTTAAAACGCGGAATCGCACTACATTTTAGGCATCAAATTTCAAGCCTACAGTATTGTTCATTTTCACTCGACATTTTTTAAATCTTCCCTTGTATCATCTGTTTCTGTATTACACCACATTATTTATTCAAATGTATGTAATTTATATTAGATTTCCTTTTTAATTTGCAGCATTTAATTTTAACTTTTGATTTCTGCCCACATTAGTTTAATGAATCTGACAGTAAATCATGTTGCATAAAAAATGTAATGCTCATAGATTGTCTTCTGAACTTATCTTAAACTCAAATAAATTCTGATGTTACAAAACTTTACCATCAAGTAAGAAGACCTTGTAGAAACATTTAAACAATCTGTTAAATCTTCTGGAATTCTTGAAACTTAAGGTACTAATCTGGCCCAGAGAGAGTTCTTATGTGGAGAGAGAGAGTGTGTATTGTATTGGTTATAAAGTAAACAAACCAAACTTCTTATTTATTTATTTAATTTATTTATTTACGTCAAAAACAGTTAAAAACTGCGCATGACGAGCTATGGGGAGAAGTGAACTCATCTAATGTCTGTGTTATAGTGAGTTTCCTTTATAAAGATTTTTATTATAGATAAGTATTCAGTGCATCTTTTTAGCTGTTATAGAAAATGACTTGAATTTTTGGAAAATTGACATAATTCATTATTACACAGAAGCATCTAGTATTTTAATAGAACTGTATGTTACTTATTTTAAGGGCTACTATTTAAGGTAGCAGGTATGTCTGATTGCATTGAAAACAAAAAGCTCTACAATAAAAGTGTAAATGTTTGAAAAAAGTGTTTGCAAAAATTTTTAAATTTCAGTGGAGCTCTTTCAAACTAATTCATGTTAAATAAATAGTATAAATGCATTACATGAAGTTCAAAATCTTTACTTCTTATTTATTTTATGGTATAACTTCATTGCTGAAAAATATTGCTTCTTTGGTGTGAATCTGTTTGGCTTTAGAGTGAATCAATTAGCTCCCTGCATTGATTGTGTTTCTGGTCTGAAAACTGCAATACAGTTACTTTTGAAATTAAAAGATATGGAAGTTTACTACCTTTTCATTGATTTCAAAAAAGTATTTGATTCAATTAATTTAATTTGCTTTTGCAAAATCTACACTCAATAGAAATTTGCAAAATTCATCAGGATTATTAAAAACCTTTTTGACACTGCAATGAACCAAATTAAGTCTGAGCATGATATTAATAATAAAATTGATGAATTTGAGAGAGTTTTCATTCACAGATGAGTTAAAAGGGCTAAATATTGATAAAAATATAGTTGCATTAACAATACTAAATATTATTGACATAATAATTGTGTGAGACTCCAGAAGATTTGAAAAGTAAACTCAGGTCTCTTACATTCTATTGCAAAAATTAGCTATAATATCAATGTCAAAAAACTAGATAATTAGATTAGGTAGTATATTGAAAAATATTTCTACAACAAAATTTGCATAAAAATTGTCTCTGAAAGTTTATTTAGGAGTTCTTTTCTTAAGTTCAACTTCAGGTTTGGCAGCAGCAAAAAACACATTGAGTAAAGTGAGAACAGCATCTTCCAATGTTTTGTGTATAATACCGAAAATTAAATCAATCTCATGGAAAAGCAATTAAAAATTGTATGGAAGAAGGTGTTCACTGTTTTTACATAATACTTCCATTTGGGATCTCAAAGATGTTAAAGTTTTGGAAAAAGGCAGAAAACTGGCTTCTCCACAATATTTATTTTCACTTTCTCAGTCAATTGTTGGATCTTGCCTGTGTCATGTTTTGTATCCCTCAAAGCCTTGTAACATTTAGTAATATTATAAGTAGTTTTTAAATAGTATTTCCATGGTGATTTATTATCAGAAAGCTGTGAAGGAGGGAGGATGAACTGCAAGAGCGTGCTATCTCAGATTGTTCAAATTCTCAGAAGTTGTTCGGGACACGAAATTTAATTGGGCATGAATATTAAACTAGTGATATTTTGAGAAATACAGGGAAACGACATCTTGGACAAACATATTCCATTTTATAGGAAATAGGTAGAAATGGAGGCCCTGAAAAAAAAGCTTTCTTCTGAAAGAAAATGTAGAGATTTGTAAACTCTTTAAGTATATTTGTCATGTATCCAGAATGTTGACAAATCAGCATCCTAGTATTTTACATGCTTGCTACCCTACAATATTAGTGAATATATTTGCATAACATAAAGAATCTCCACTGATAGATTTTCTGTTGTCTTCTTAGATAAAAATGAAAAATATATTTCATCTGAAGAAAAATGTATTGTTAGTAACAGAGGTAAGAGTGAAGATGTCTTTTTTCTTCTGTCCAGTGTATATTCTTATCCTAGAGGAATGTTCTGAAGACTTCGAAACACTATTGATATTAATGCACAGTAATTATTAAATGTTTGACAAAAAGACTCACTTGTGTTCTGCTTCATGAAGAAATATATGGAAATCAAAAACTTTTTGTTTGACTGTTGAAATTTTTTGAAAGATTGTAATTGCAGATACTTGTATTTTTTTCTTATATTCTTTATATGCATGATTGATAATGAATTACATTGCGTAGTATTTATTTATTTTATTAATGCTCTAAAATAAATATATATTGCGGCAATTAAAAAACATTGAAATTAATGTTTTTACCTGCCCCGATTATCACAAATTATTGAAACGTTCTTTTATCATTTAAGTGTCCTTTTTGCTCAAAAATTTTTAATCTTTCAAAGCAATAAAATTGTATTTATTATTGAAAGATTACTGTGCATTTTGTAATATCATTAAAAAAAATTACATTATGGTTCAACCTTTTTAGATGTAAATGCTGTCTAATGTAAAAGAATAAGCCTTTAGTGATATATACCTTGATAATAATAAAATATGTAGATAAGATAAGGTGTAAAAAGATCATAACTATAATAAATTGTATAATATGTACTCAAATGTTATTAATGAAAATGTTCCATTATTAAAAATGTCATTCCTGTAGGACAAGATTCTTGATGATTAACATTTGGTATCCATGCATGAAGGTATTCGCTGTTACATTTCTAGCACGTTTAAATTTGAACTCTTGAATACCTCGTAGAATAACACAAATTACACAGCTATTTTCTCTCACTTTTTCATTGACTGGTCTAAACTCTTAGCTTGTTGTTCCTCTCACTGGTTCCTAGAGCACATTTTAACAGTAGTCCTTAAATTCCCACCATTGACTTCCTTTCTTTTGTATATTGTAATAGACACAAAAGTACATAAGCCCAGTGGCGTAGCTTCAGTAGGTGTCACCTGGGGCGAAGCTAATGGTGTCACCCCCCTCCCCCCCATAAATTAAGTATAAAAATATCTATTGCTGCATTGATTATTCATTATTTCATTAAAAATACAAACATTTTTGTACATGATAGTTATTTATAATATATTAAAAAATTCTATGTAATTGAGAATAATTGCATTATAATCTTGCAATATATCTTATCGTGGTCTTCCTCACGGCTGGTCTGCCGAAGGAAGACCACGATACGATGGTCAAAACGTCGGCAACACTGCCTTCGATGCAGCGTCATCCAGACAGCTGTGATCATCCACATGACTCTGGCCACGGAAACCTACGACTTCATTTGAATAAATGTTTATACACTTTCTATCGCCATTTCCCAGCTTTTTCAAGAATGTAGCTCACTAATGCTCCTCCTCACCCCCACCCCCTGTGGGAAATTGCCAGTTGTGGGAATGCATTCACCAAAGCTATCTGAAAGTCAATTGCATGCCCCTTCATCTAATGGCCCTGCCATTTGATGCCTGCCAGGTAAGTGCAGGTTCAGTTCGCTTAAGAAGAGAGTTCAAAATGTTGGAATGAAAATCTCTTAATGTTACAGAAAAAGCAATACTAATATCATGTTCCTATTCATTAATATCTGATATGAATGATTAAAGCAATTGTTAATTATTTAATGCTTGAATTATTCATTTTACCCAATTTTTTCAAATTGTTTTAATAAATGCTAAAATTCCATAATTATTTCTGTTTATCAAAGTTTCTATACATCGAATATTATTGAAGGAACCTTCAGATTAAATACATGTAACTTGTTGCTGAAAGTTATGTATTTACATGAAAATCTGTTCCCCAATAATAACCAAAATATTAGAAATAAAAATGGACTCCCTTAAGAAGAAGAGAGAAATTAGTGTAACTACAATTTATGAAAAATAAAAAACAGAACTTGTACAATATACTTTAGGGAAACAAAAGCAACGATGAATGAATTTGAATCTAAATGCATTAATAACAAGTGACTACTTCCTTTTCATAAAACACAACATTTTCGGTAGAACTACGTAATAATATAAAATTGGCCAGAAGTGGACAAGGAAACTGTGGAATTTATAGAATGGATGGGAAAGGAAGATAACATTGAACTAGAAAACACGCAACTGTTATTAATTAAATATTTATAAACAAACTGGCCTTTACAAATGAAATATCTTCTGGTGAAAAACAGCACATGATAGTACAAATTAAAAGGTAACATCATTCAAATCACCTCTACACCACATGGTATATATCAAAGTGTCTCCATCTTTGGCTATTGCAGAAAATACATTGCAACCACATATGGACACAAAGATTAGCCACTAACATTTTTATTTTTATTTTTTTAGTTTTAACAACCACACCATACAGAATACATACGGTACTGAATAACTGCAACATCATCATCATGCACTCTCAGAGTCCCTAAGTTACGTAGGTGTTATGTTCCCCAAATATCATGCAATCAGAATAACAACTATACAACTGAAATGAAATAAACCATAAATATTATGTTTTTTGTTTGTTATAATGCACGTATTATTATACCTACTTGTTTGACTTTACTTTAAATGTACTAAAAACAGTACAGTCATTGACAGCAGAATATGAAATATCTAATTCAATAAGCAATGCCATTAAGCATACATTTCTGAACTTATCTGTATCTATCAGAATTATATGTCAAGATATTTCTGATCTCTTGACTTCAATAGAGTCATATTACAAAAACTAAAACAGAGCAAGCACCATATAACTCAGGGACCAGTTATAAACTGAAATAGAAATTACTATTTACAGAAATTTGTAAGGACTTGAGACAGGACTAGTTAACTGTTAATGTGTGAGTTACTTCTGTAAATGTCAAGACTGAGGGTACATAATTTGGTTATATATTCACAATATATAATATTTGCTTTACAATTTGTACATATTAAGGCATTTTATTTACATCTTTGGTATGGCATTTCAATGACTGTACTACTACAATTCTTTTCATAGGCTACATTACTGAATATCACAGTTGACATGATGGTAATATGCATGATTAATGCATTTGTTAGGACTTGCAAAATAAAAGGTACATTATGTTTCATAAAAAAAATTTCATAGCCCCAAAAAAAAGAGTGAGAGCCATCTTACCCAAGAAGTAGGCTACATTCAAAACATTGGTCTGCAGAATAGAAGTATTAGTGACTTTTTGGGAAAAATTAAAATATAATTTTCATATTTTCAATTTATCTTTTTAAACATTTTGTGTTAAAGTTTCAAAGGAATTAAAATTTTGAATATAATAATCCATAATGGTTGTAAGATTGGCAACCGCTCACCTAAAGAAAGCCAAAGTATATAGTATAATACCAAAAACAGTTGTTTTGGTTTAACTCTTTTATCTCAGCAAGAAAAATGGGATTTTGTATCTTCAGTTTCTGTAAACAATGAATAAAAAAACCAAATTCAGTTTCATTGATGCATAACGAGTTTTTCAGGAAAAAGTAAATAAAAGTTAAAAAATTGCCTACCTTGGAAATGCTCATACAAAATTAAATTGAGTAAAGGTTTTTGATGAATTTTCATGATTAATATTAATTGTAAGACTGTAACATGTCAACTGGAAAATACATTATGAACATACACAAATTCTTAAAATCAGGAAATAACTAAGTGGTTAAAAAAAGACACAAATCATGATGATTAAAAACATTTAAAAAAAACTCCAAATTTATGAATAAAATCTTGTATTGTGGATACTTTTTAAAAATATCTAAATCTTTTTTCTGAAGTCTACACTTCCTTCTAAATCAGTAATAGTAGTGTGTTTTGACATTTATAAAAACCCAATGTATTATCTAATGAATATAATGTCATACTGTGATAGCATGTAAAATAGAAATAATAATCTTTGTAAAACATACATATACATGAAGATTCTTATACACATTACATGCATACAAATTATTTATAATTATGCAATACATTCACCCTCAGTCACATATATAACACATTTTAATGAATAAAGCAAATATGATTTCTACACTATTTTTCTTGTACACATAAATATTTTTACTCATGAGGTTTTGTTAAGAACACAAATCAGTCATACTGCCTCAACCTTGCATCAAAATGCAGTATTTCTATTGATCTCAATAAATTCGCATAAAGACAAATACTTCGTTAAGAAACTCAGAGCAAGTAGACACAAGATGATTTTATAAGAATTGAATGAAAGGAGTTGAAAATTCAAGTTTTAGCAGTAATCATAAAGAGAAAAAATTACAAAGTAGAAGAATGAATTTTTTGTAAGTGTAGCATAGGATTTATACATATTTCTTAACAAAAATGCAGGGCATCTAATTTTTCCCCTAAAGGGTGGTATCACAAAAAAACACCTCCCAAGTAAAAGGATACTCTTTATTTTGATTATATCCAATGTATTTTTTTTTAGGGGTTGTCAGTTTTTGGTGAAAGAATAAATCTATCCATTGAGAATTTTTGAATAATTACCCAAATTGTCAAGTTGTAATAAAATACAAGTTAATAAAATGTTTGATGTAATGTAGACATTTTCAGCGATCAATGCCTCTAAAAAACCATGTCATAATCAAAATAAAAATAGTGAGTATCTGTAATCCAATTCCAAAAAAACGAGATGATATTTTCTTTTGCTTAAAGTTTTTATTAGGCCTCTAACACTGGCTGATGAACTTGAAATGTAACTAATATCTTTCTGTTGTTTGAGCATGAAATAATGGAAAAAGTTCTGTTAGTCTCCCAAAACTATGCTTTTGTAATCAAGGGGTGTAAAACAAAATCAAAACTGAACAAACACATCATATTCATGTTAAAAAGTCCCTGGACCTACAAGAAGTGCAGTGTACAGTAAAGAATATTTAAGGTTTTCACATGAACTTGGGGTCCTAGTTTGTTTTAGTCACTGAATCCAAGAGGGGAAAAAATACAGTGAAGAAAAAATTAGGACTTTTATCCTGATAATGTTTTGGGATAATGGAGCAGCTCTCATAAGAATGGGACAATCCTGTTTTTAAAGAATGTATATGCAACCCTAAGTATGTCAGAAGTTTTCATTGAGTTAACGAGAAAATAATAAAAGAAACCTCTCCTTGATTTATTTTTATAATATATTTAAGTTCTAAATTTAAAACTAAAATTCTTTAGTATGAGCTGAGAGAAAGAAACACGTCAAAATAAAAATTTGTGAGATAATATGATGTCTTTTAAGCAGTTAAATACAGTATAACCATTTGCAAAAATAATAGTTATTTACAAAATAGTCAATTGGCATTGTCAGAGGAAAAGAGAATTGAAGTCAAGATTGAGACATTAAATTCTGTAAATTATTCTTCAAGTTCTTTTCAAGTGAATTAACTCTCTACACATTATTAATGAATAATTGAATCTACCAGGATAACTGCTACATCACCTTTCATAAATATATAAAACTAAGATGTTTGAGTGAATGAACACTCTTGTGTCACTACTTCACACAATTGCATTCATAGTCATTTATTTGGTATGAAGAAAAACTAGTTTTACAGTTCAAATTCTTCTTATAATTAAAATCTTTGAGCAGCTAATATTGTAAATAGTGACATTTTGTCAAATATCTCTATTAGGCCAAATCATGCAAATAAATGAAACTCTATCAGGAGTTTTGCATTGCAGAAATAAAGTGCCCATTTGACGAAATAAATTCATTTTAACAAGGTAGCAACAATAACAATCATTTTACGAAAGCTCATTTTTTGTATTTTAAGTGACTTGGTTCACGATTTTCACCTTTTAGATTTATGCAAAAGCAATCTAAAGAGTTAATAAGTAAAATAATTTTCATTGCTTTTGAATATTTGGTAATGAACTAAGTAATTGGAAATATGCGTCATGACCAGAACAAAGCAATATTTGGTAAATCATGTATAAAAAGATCATTGTTTCCATCAGAATATTCAGTGCTTCTCAAAACAAACATTTGTGATATAAAAACATTCAGCCATTCATATTTAACATTTTAGAGATTGACATTAAGGAATTTAAGAATTTACACAATAAGTTATACTGAAGAATTTATAGGATACACAGAATCACATTCGTTAACAATGATTCATTAAATGAATTAATGAGATTCACATTTTCATACTTTTGGTATACTCTGTACTTGCTGTAATTTCTTTCATTACCAACTTATGAAAGATAAAAACCGTGATAAAAAATGAGTTTTCATTTGGTTTCAAACATTTGGTAGCAACAAAGTTAATTTAAAGTAAACTAGGTGTTTATAACTACACAACACACATGTACAACACAATAATTAAGAGGTAACTTCTGTCATGTTTCTCTATGACTCACTTTTCACATTTCTTTTTATACTTACCTTCCCAAATATTGAACATAGTGTTCATCAGTACACAAAGACTCCTTTGGAGTGACTTATTAATGAGGGTCCACCTACGATACTTTAATTTGGCACCATTGAGTATCTTTATACTGGAATGTTCATTAACGCTGTTCCAGCATCCCATTGGGAAAGATATGCAACATACTCATCACGCAGTAAAAACACTAATCTCATATCAGGCACAACAGGTAATGGCACAAATAATCATATAAGAGGTGTGCAAATAGAATATCAGATTCCCATTTTTTCAGTTTTACCATGTTTCAGTTTGAATATTGTAATGGACTATGACCCCTCTTTGGTTGGGTATGTAATTTATAAACCTAAACAAGAAGGCGGTAATGAAGAGAATTTGAAATTACTGTCCCTTACTTGACAATGTTAATCTTTATGAAAGATGAAGAATTAGGCTCAAAAACAAACAAAAAACTTTAAAAAAATTTAAAATGCTAAACAAGACGAAACACAATTTCACAGAAGTTACAATCACAAACTTGCTATTTTTCATATATCAAGTAAATAACCTCTTATGGGCATTAAATTCTTACAGTGATAATAAGTTCCAAGCCTTCTGTCTTTTGACCTAATTGGGGAAATTGATGTTCATTGCTAAGAGCAATGTGCTAGAGGCAATGACATGACTGTTATAGCAAACACTGGGAATCTAAACATTACATTTGCACACCTTTATTACAGGCGACTGTTGTTAAATCTTTCACCAATATACAACACAATTCTTCACAACTTACAACAATCAACTGAATACTTTGTCCAGCACCAACAAAGATCTCAAATCACACATTCATTCAAATAGTATTTAACACTGGTCTTCACACATCTACATTTCTGTAATCTACATTCTAATTGTTTGAGCTACAATCTTTGCCTCACTGCACAGGCTATAGGCCAAAAAGACAGTTAATGAAGTAAAACATGCAATTGAATTATGAGCTAGATTCGAGTACATTTTTAAATATGAACTGTGGGAAAAACTATCCCAGGACCACTGTGTCCCATAAAAATTAGGGACGATTTAGCACTTGAAAAGAGTAATATTTCCTGTTTGGTACAGGATTTATGAACCTGGACAATGGCAGGCAGCAGATCAATGCCAACTAGGACCACTTACTCCAAACATCACACAGTTCGTCAGGTTCTGCAAACTTGTTTGTTGTTCACATTATCTTTTTCAATTTTTTTTCAGTCCACTCATGGATGAAAGCCCTTTCCCTACTCTCTGCATACATTTCAACCTGCTTCTGCCCAATTTCATGAGGCTACGTGGATGAGAACAATTATGATTACTGGGACTTACAAAGAAGTAAATTTTAAAGATTGATGTTGGCTGGAACAAAATTATTCCTAAATACAAATGAATGAGAATATAATTCAATAGAATTTTAATAATAAGGAAAAGGACTGTCCAAAAATGCCTTTTCATGATTAGCAATGACCAAAATGAATAGCGATAAATTCTTTTTAAAACTATTGACTTAAAGCGAGAAAGAGACACAGCCCCGTTGTCTACATTAAACAGACACTTGTCTGTTTTCTGCAGTAAATATTTACTTCCAGTAATCATGCACGAGAAACCCAAAATAAACCGTAAGGATTTGTGGTCGGAATTATTAAAAATATTCTAGAAACACAATGTTGAACCAAAATGCTACAGAGAAATACTGTTGGAGATGTTCGTGTGACCACAGTGTGTGGCGAATGCTGATCTGCGCCATTTGCCTGTTTTCCTATCTTTCCATACATTTCCCTAAAAACAATTCCTTCTCGACACAGATCCAGCGCGTCGGCGTTCTCAAAGCTTTTGAAATCTGCTTTCGAAACGCAATCGTCAGGAATTACCAAGCTGTTGCCCTCTTTCCTCAGAAATCTTGCAGTGCGCGGCTATTGGGCGTGAAGTCACCTCTCTAGCTAAATTTGGTGAAAGTAGCGTAGACAGAGGAGCGGTCTTGAAGTTAAGCACCCTCGAAAGAAATATTTAAAAGAAGAAAAAAAAATTGCAACGGCGACATTAAACCAATCGAGAGTTTCGATTAGGAGGATCCGAGGCCCGATTCTCAAACGCATATATTTTTAGTTCCTCCTTCTTCACTTCAGCCGCGCCACTGTCACGATTTCAGCCATCTTGTCAAACTAGTTCTCGAGTTCGACCGTACCGCCAGTGGTTTTACGGCAACGACCACGACACAAAAATTGTCGTGAACAAAACGGCGAGAATCGGACGGTTGTAGCCACAGAAAATGAAAAAAGACAGCGCAAAATCTTGCGAGGGGAGATGTGAACCCGTTGAGGATTGTGATGAAGAGGCTCATATATTTTTAATCGCTCCTCCATCTTTCAGCTTCACCGTCTGCACCCAGCCATCTTGACCCAGCAGTAAATGACCCGGCGATGATCACATTACGAGATATGCTCAGCCGCATGCATCTTTAGTTTACCCGTCGCCCTCCAGCCGCGCCACTATCTCGACGTCAGCCATCTTGTTTCCACTAGTTGCCGCTGCGTTCCGCCGCTACGCCGACGCCCTCGCCGCGAGCGCCGTCGTGAACAAGATGGCGGCGAGCGCGAGCGCGTGCGCGGGCGTCGGACGGAGCAGCAGGACGGGGGCGGCGGCGGCGGTGACCGGCGCGTGCGCCACGCTCGCCGTGGTGAGCACGCTCAGGCTGAGCTCGCTGAGCACGCGTCGGGCTGGTGCGCTGCACCAGGCTGGCCAACTTCTCGGCCTCGCGGGCGCACGCCTCGCGCTGCAGCGGGGAGGCCGGGCGGCCGCCGCGGCCCGCCGGCACCACCAGCGCGATCAGGTCCAGCTCCAACCGTCATGTAGCCGCGCACCGAGCACTCCGCCACCTGCGCATGCGCCAAGCACAAGCCTAGAGTCACTAGACACAGAGTAGCGCAACCGCCGCCATTTAATATCCACTCACTCGACAACCCCGTCAGGCACCAATCAGGAAGCTCAAGTGAATTTCTCGACAATTGGGTAACGTTATGGAGGTGTTGAAGATTATTAATATAATAATATAATATTCAAGAATATTAATAGAGTCATGATTCTGAACATAAGGAATATTATGCAGTTCCACTTTTCCTAACCAATGGAGCACGCTTCTCTCTGTTTCTAGGGACTCTAGCAGAAGCCGCCACTTGCGCTCAGCGGGGTACACGACATGGGGGGGGGGGGGAAGGGGGAGCAAAGGAACATGGAGGTACGAGGCCCTAGGGGAGGCAATGCAGTACGTTGAGCAATAAACTGAGGTGAGGTAAGGCAATGTAAAGTGAGATGTCGTAAGGCGTGATGTTAGGGGGCCGTCCATAAATTACGTACAGCAAATTTCGAATATTTTCACTACCCCCTGCCCCCTAGTTAGCGCACTTCTCTGTCTCTGTGTAACGCAGCGTAACGCTGACTCAGAC
>JAHLJT010002630.1:26438757-26451074 GCA_031308135.1 Acheta domesticus
CACTGCCACAGCGCCGTCTGTGGAAGCACACAGGCATGCTTCTAATGACAACTGCCTAGCACAAACACGCTCCTAATGACAACTGTTTAGCGCACTGGCATACTCGTAATGACAACTGCCTAGCACACAGGCATACTCGTAATGACAACTACCTAGGACACAGGCATACTCGTAATGACAACCACCTAGCACACAGGCATACTCATAATGACAACAGTCTAGCACACAGGTGTACTCGTAATGACTACTGCCTAGCACAGGCATGCTCGTAATGACAATTGCCTTTTTGGCAATTTTTGACAATTGCCTTTTTGGCAATTTTTGACAATTGCCTTTTGGCAATTTTTGACAATTGCCTTTTTGGGGAATTTTATAAGGTGGTTACAAACAAAAGATCACACTTAAAATGGCGGATTCTGCGGTTAATGTAGAATCAGTGGTCTGTGAGTAGAGGGAACTTTACTGACCACAGAATGAAAAAAAAAATTGATTATGTTGTAACTTCATTCACAGCGAAAGGTGGGCCTTATTAGCAAGGACAAAACAGTCACGTTAATAAAAACTATCTAATCGCTTTTTTATTTAATAAAAATTAAGGCAATAGTTTCCAAGAATAGGGAAATATATATTGAATAATATTGCTTGTAATGGCCTCTATTTGAATTCGTAAATATAATATTATTATAATACAAATCGACAGGCAAATTACCTGAGGTAAAATATAACGATAATTTACACTGGTTAATATTCAGTTACGTAACTATTTGTTATACCTATTAGTTATGTAACGTAGTACGAGCATTATTAGGACAAACAAGTCACTATTTCCCATGAACAGTAAAACAGATTTTTCACCCCTTCCTCGGGGCCCGATATGATCATTCCAACCAGGGCAATAATCAGATGATTAAGCGACCAACAAATTCAGCTCTCTCGCCGGGCATTAGGCGCGCACCCATCAGGCTTATCTAGCGAGCGGCGCGCGCGGCGCTGGCGGACGCAATTATCTGCTCCGTCGTGCAATTGTTTCCCGTTTTGCCCGGGCCTTCGGTTCGCGCTAAGCAAGATGTACGAATCGCCCGCGAGAGCGCGCCGCCGCGTAATTGGTAGGCCTGGGCCGGCGCGAACACGCGCCCGCCCGCTCGTAAATTGGGATTAATTAGGGGGGGGCGGCCGACGCGGCGCGGCGGATACGCAAATACGCGCGAGGAGGCTGTTGAAGGCGCAAGGCGGCGGCGCCACCGTCGCTGATTCAGCTGCTTTCAGCGGTTCTCGTCTGTTCTTTACGGAGGGGGTCGGGTAGGGGGATGGGTGGGGGACAGGAGGAAGCGAGGAGAGGAGGAGGGGGGTGGGGAGGAAAGGTGGAAGGACGGGAAGAAGGGGAGAGTGAGGAAGACAGGAATGGTGGAAGGGAGGCAGGGTGGGAGAGAGGAAGGAAAGAGGAAATGGAGTAAGGAGGTGGTGTAGAAGGGAGAAGAGAGAGAAGGTAGACATGGACGAATGGAGGGAGAGAGTGAGGAATGGTAGGAAGAAAGGAAGAGTGTAAAGAAGGAAATGATGAGAGAATATGGAAAGATTAGAAGAAGAAGAGAATGAGTTAGGAAGTAGAAAGGAATATTGTAAGGAAGGCAAGATGGGAGGGAGGGAGGGAGTAGTGAGAAAGGAAGGTGAGATGAAAGGAGGGGAGGAGGTAATGTAGAAGGGAGAAAGAGAGAATAGTGGACAACGAATGAATGGAGGGAGAGAGTGAGGAAAGGTGGGAGGAAAAGAAGAAGGTAAGGAAGGAAAGGAGGAGGAGAACGTGAGAAATGGGTGGGAGGGAGGGAGGAAACAAGGAAGGAAGAAGAAGGAACGAAGGAAGAACTGATTTAAGGAAACCTCCCAATGGCTTACGGTTAGGACCTCGCGTTGCCTTTCTGAGAACGTTACATTTTTTCTCGTGATTTTTGGTCTCGTTTCCGTTCTCCTTCAGGTTTCTTGTTACAATTTTAATTTTTTCTCGATTATCCTATCTCTTCCTGTTCTTCAATCTAGTGAAATCCTCTTTTCTTTCTTTCCTTTAGAAAATCATTTGGGTTAATTTTTCTTTTTCCCATCGACTCTTTTGACACTTCTATCCATTTGTCCTTCTTTCAGATTTTACACTATCTTTCGTTCAATTCATTTTATAACATATCCTTTTTCCCTCATCGAATTTCATTTTTCTCCGTTCTTTCCCATCTTGCAGTTATGACCTGTTTGTTCCTTTCTTTGCATTTCTCCTCTATCTGAAAATGAGTTATTTTTCTGAATATATTTTCTTTTCATTCTCTCTCTCTGTCTCTCTTCATTTTCTTCTTGGCTTAATTTCATGATCCTTCCAGTATTTTTCTTCCTCCTCTCTCGCTTACTTTCCGACTCATTTCTCCACTCTTCTCTGACTTTCGTCCTTTTTCCTATTTCTGTTTTCCCTATTCTTTAATATTGTCTTTTAATTTACGTGTGTTCACGAGATTCGAACCGGAGACCTTACAGTTGACGATTCTTTCAGTTGTGTATGCGCAACTACTTCTCCCAGCAAACCCACCCGTTTTATCTGTCACCACGGACAGCATTGCACCAAACAATTATCGGTTCGCAGACGAAAGAGAAAGTATCGATTAGCGAGTTAACGCACCCAACGTATCATATTTTCTTTGTTGCTCCATCATCATTCATATCATATCTTTATAAACACCAATCCATCAACTAGTACAGTACAGGCATGCACTGACATCATAATAAGTAAAGACCGGAAAAATATGTAGTACTAAACGTCAAACTATGTACATAAATATGTAATGAAAACAGTAAGAATATGTAATAAATATGTAAAATAGGATGTAATATGTAATACTAAATTCTCTAATTAAAAACTATTTACATAGCAAGGAATTACATTTGGTAAAACTGTTTTACATCATACAACTTTCTTGTAAGTAGTAAAAGCTTAAGCTATTGTAATCCAGGACCGTATTTTAGCAGCCAGGCTAATCGCAGTAGAAGCCATCGCACAACCTGGCGAGATATACGACCAGCAAACATACACCTTAGCATCTTCATCGAAGTGTTACACGTTAGTGATCGCAAATTTTTCTCGGAAATTAGGGTTACACATCACAAAATGCTGTGTCAATATTTTGGACACCTAGATTTCCCCAATAATGAAGAAAAAATGCTGATTTAAAAAAAACAACATATTTTCTTAAAAAATATTGAATTAAATTGAAGAAAATTGATAAAATGAGAAAATATATTGTGAAAACAGCAAAATATGTAAAATATGAAATATTGCACTAAATATTTAAAAATATGTAACGAAAAAAGTCGATATTACGTAAGGGTTTACGTATGGTTCGCCAAGATTACAATTTTGAGAACGGTAAGTAGAAAGACAAATAATATGTAATTACATAAAAATTCGGTCTCTAATAATAAGGAATGCTGTTTCCAATACGCCGAAGGAATCTACAATTCCGATAGCTGAGGTTTCACTTGTAATTAGCGTAGGTGCACGCTAGTTCCCTCTGGCGGTCGGTTAGCGAAGGGCTCAGCGAGGTGTGCCGCAAGGTCAGCATTTGCGGCTGCTCCTCGGGGGAGATTTCCTTGTTCGGAGCGAAGTCTGAAGCGACTTCCTCGCTCCCTCGGAGGAAGAGGAAGGGGGTGAAGGAGCTGTTCTCATGACGTTGCATTTCACCCTGCAGGAGAATCCGAAGCCTTATCTTGGGGTAGCGATGACTCTAGGTTTGCACACATTTAAATTTAAGGGGAAAGAGGTTCTCACAACAAATCAAAAAAAAAATGGATGAAAATGGAATATCCATTTTACTGAAAACGAATGGCTTTTTCATTACATAAAATTAAGACTAACCGTTCCCAGGAAAGGCAAAGGTATCTCCCACCAGCGGGGCACAGGCCCCAGCCGGGACAAATTCTAAGCTCCCGACAGGTCTCCCGACATGTGTGGTAGTGTAGTGTATGTTAGTGTGTGTGTGTGTGTGTGTGTATGTAAGGGGGGTGAGGATAGGACAAGGAAGAGGAAGGAAAGATCGCGCGTGGTCCGTGGTCCGTTGTTAAGGTACTCCACCGGCATTCGCCTGGTGTTGATCGGAGAAATCACGGAAAACTACCTATCAGAGCAGCCGGTCGTTAGAATTCTCCTCCAGACAGCGACTGAATTCGACCTAGCTGACAAGCTAGTGTCGAAAATCTTGCTGCCGTCAGGACTCGAACTTAGGACCTCCCGGTCAGAGGGACTGCAATGACATCAGTTGATGCCCTGAGCCACCTCAGCCGGTGCGGTGCGTCTCCGCTGCCTGGAGCAAGCGCTGTGTGTGTATGGGCGTGGCCGATCTGCTTGGCGGGGGCGGGGTGGGGAGTGGAACCCTAGGACCTCCCGGTCAGAGGCACTGCAGTGACATCAGTTGCCGCCCTGAGCCACCTCAGCCGGTGCGTCTCCGCTGCCTGGAGCAAGCGCTGTGTGTGTATGGGCGTGGCCGATCTGCTTGGGAGGGGCGGGGTGGGGAGAGGAACCCTGGGACCTCCCGGTCAGAGGCACTGCAGTGACATCAGTTGCCGCCCTGAGCCACCTCAGCCGGTGCGTCTCCGCTGCCTGGAGCAAGCGCTGTGTGTGTGTGGGCGTGGCCGGTCTGTTTGGCGGTGGCGGGGTGGGGAGTGGAACCCTAGGACCTCCCGGTCAGAGGCACTGCAGTGACAACAGCTGATGCCCTGAGCCACCTCAGCCGGTGCGTGTCCGCTGCCTGGAGCAAGCGCTGTGTGGTGTGTGGGCGTGGCCGATCTGCTTGGCGAGGTCGGGGTGGGGAGTGGAAGCGTAGAACCTCCCGGTCAGAGGGACTGCAGTTGATGCACTGAGCCGGGGAAGCAGCTGGCACGCAACCGAGGTGCTAGGCGCGCGTGTACTCACGTGCGGCAGCGGGGGCCCGCAGCCGGCGTGCTCCAGCGTGTCGACGATCTCCTGGCTGACGGTGGCCGTGCGCAGCACACGGCGACACGCCTCGCGGCACCCCGGCACGTCCGACTTGTCGCAGCAGTGCAGCTCTGCAAGCACGCAGCCGCTCACCTCACCCACCACCCACACAACACAAGGATCAAACACAGTGCACACCTCACCTCACCCACCACTCAAACAACTCAGAGTCCTACTTTGTAGAGAGAAATATTAATTTGTTTATTAAAGACTGCCTTTTTAATGATGATAATTCTTATATAAGTCCAATAATTTTCAGGCAGACTCAACATTAATTTAATTTTTATTGTATTAAAAATTATATTAATGTTGAGTCTGCCTGAAAATTATTGGACTTATATATGAATTAACTCAGAGTCCTAACCAGAGTTGTGCCGTAGACTATAATTTTACGTCTACGCGTGTTTTCTGTGCGTCATCTACGAGTAGTCTACGTGACTCTTTTTGCGTGTAGACTACGTAGACAATGTATTCTGTGTAGACTATTTATTTTTCCACATCAAATAACCCAGAAAATGTTTATAATAAGTAGTAATAGTAGAAGCATGTTTTAATGTAATATAAAAAAATTTACGATTCAGTAAGTCAAACAAAATATACCATTTCATGATGAAGAAATGACAACCTTCGTATCAATCTCAAGAAACCAGCAGGCACTTGTTCCAACTTGCACTCCTTTAGTACTCCTTTAGATGTGATTCAATCAATTTCTAATAATTGTGATCCAATAATTATAAATAAATTTTGGCTTTGGGGCGGGGCCCCCTTAGATTCGCCCCTGACCCACAAAAAAGGTATATTACAGTTGTCTACATAGATAACCTTTGTCTACGCAGTGTTCGTTGTCTACGTTTTGTTTACGTGTAGACGTAGACTATGGTTCTTTACGTGTAGACGCACATCACTAGTCCTAACACAGGGCACACCTCAGGGCAGCCCACTTTTAAGATCCGTGTCCATCTTCTAGGACAGCGTTGTCAAGGTGGATGCCACGAGCGGGAGTCTGTGGCGCGAGTGCCACAACGAAATCGCCCCTCCACGCACTTCATAACCCCGCTACCAGAGACAACGTCATCCCTATCGCAAAACGGCTGTGTTACTACTAATAATTCCATTTCCAGACGCTAGTTGCGCAGACAAGCTCGTGGAAAGCTACGCTGCCACGACGCGTGCCACTGCCACCAGTAGAAAACCTTGACACTACCGTTGTAGGATTTGAGTTAACGTTTCATGGTATATTGTTTTGTCTGTATACGTGGTAGAATTCTTGGAACCAATTTTTCACAGACAATATTTATTCTTTTTAAAATTTACGCTTTAATAAACATATCAAATCGTGTTAATTCGATTCTTCCTCGAGTGTAACAATAACAATGTTTTTAATAATTTTGTAAAAAAATATTTTATTAGTGGTCTTACATTTAATACAGAAAAATGCCTTCGGAAGAATCCGAACTAATAGGATTTGAAACTTGTTTAATGTGTAGATTTTAAAAAGAATAAATATTGTCTGTGAAGAATTTAACGTTCAGGATTTAAATTAGTGTTTCAGATTGCAAGTTAACGTATCAGATTTCAAGTTCAAGATTTTGAATCACTATTATTTTCAGAATTCAAGTGATACAAAATCTCGTGTATATCCTAAGTATTTTGTTATTTTCTTTTCTCAGTCATATTTCTAGTTCAAATTAGTTACCCATCTATACACACTACATAGAGTATCTCTTTCCAATAATTAAATTTTTTTCTATATTAACAGATTACAATAAGTGGGGAAAATGTTTTAGGGAGTTACGTGATCAGATAATGTTTTCATTAAAATGGAGGATAGTTTTGTCTATTGCGTACTTTAGACATTCTATTTAGAATATAAATATAGAATTGATTTGTAATGCTCGATAACAAGGTACTCTTCTATACTAACCCAAGTGTTAAAAAAATAGAGACATTTTCCAAAAAAATGAGAATGTCTCTTTTGCTTGTAAAACGCAAAAGGAAGCCGCGATGGCACTTAAGTGCACCCATAACCATATCCTCGGTATCGCACGTAAGTGCTCGCATTTTGCAGCCAAAGTGACTGCTTTTCGAAGTTCTGCAGCGAAACGTCTTTTGTACGCAAAGAGGGGGGGGCGATGTCGTAAGTATCTGATTTCCTATATCGCAACGCCGCGCCCGCTCAATAGAAAAATTATTCTCGCGCTGGGCTTTTATCCCCCCAGCTACGGGGAAGTAGCTTCGTGATAAGAGAACGCGGAGGCGAGAGGCACCGTCCTTTTTCTAGACGCGAAGGCGCTCCAGAGAAATGTCCTCCGATAAGACGAACTTCTCACTCGACGGAGCGAAGGAAAGGTGGGTTATGTACAGTCGACTCCGGTTGTAGTGAACTCTGATATAGTGAACTCTGATATTGTGAACTCTGATATTGTGAACTCTGATGTAGTGAAGTCTGATATGGTAAACTCTGATATAGTGAACTCTGATCTAGTGAACTCTGATCTAGTGAACTCTGATCTAGTGAACTCTGATCTAGTGAACTCTGATCTAGTGAACTCTGATCTAGTGAACTCTGATCTAGTGAACTCTGATATAGTGAACTCTGATATTGTGAACTTAGTCACTGATCTAGTTTCACTTACATTATAGTGCGATTTTTCTAACTCAGCCTCTCAAGCCTCGATGGAATATCACTCGACATTTCGCGTCTTTCTCGGTCCTGCCGCTAGAAGTCGCATGATCGCAAGCACTGCTTGATACGGTCGCGATCATGCGATACCTGGCGGCACGACTGAGAACATTGCGAAATACCGAGACATATTCCATCGTGAAGACGGGCCTTGAGGGGCCAAGTTAGAAAAATCGCATTATACAAATGGTTGTGGGCAATAACATGGTAACCTACAATTTACAAATGAAGATAATTGTTATGAATTGTGTCTTAGAAATCCTCTCGTGCATCGAAAGCTTTTGTCTTGGAATGTTTCTTGAGAAAATGAAGCTAAGTGGTTCATTAAAACGAAGTTTTAAACAAAATATTTTTTTCTTTGATTAATATTGACGGTAGCATTGCTGTTGGTGCAAAACTAGCCTCAGGTTGGTTACCATGTAATTGCACACAACCCTTCAAATAAGCATAAGAAGATACGGTCATAGTGAACATGAACCTCGATTGTAGTGAACGTAGGAAATACGACCATGGAAATTAACTGGCACCTGTATGTTATTAGGCGAGCAAAAGGGGCTTCGCAGAGTGGGACAGGGTTCCAACAGTACAAGAGGCATTGAAAGGTGTCAAGACTGCATTACGATATTTCGAGGCAGAGGACCTTGCAGAATCAAGTATGCAGAGAACATTAACTACGAAGAAGGACCTAGAGAAAATTACTAATGAAAAATGTACGGAAACGTACATTTTACATAAATGTACGGAATGCAAACAAATGAAAATAATTAATAATTTTGGTGGTGATGATGGTGAAGTGGTGGTGCTGCAGGTACTTACGCCTGTGCGAGTTGGTGGCGGGCATGAGGTGATGCTGGGTGTAGTGTGGTGGTGGTGGGGACAGTGGTGGAGATGGTGGTTTTGGTGGGTGTCGGTGATGGAGGTAATGGTGGTGGTGGTGATGGTGGTGGCGACGTGTGGAGATACAACTGTGCGAGTTGGCGGGGGATTTGAAGAGCTGCTGAGTGGAGTGTTGGTGGTGAAGGTGGTGCTGGAGGTACTTACGCCTGTGCGAGTTGGTGGCGGGCATGAAGTGATGCTGGGTGTAGTGTGGTGGTGGTAGTGATGGTGGTGGGGGATAGTGGTGGAGATGGTGCTGCTGGTGGTAGTGGTGGTAATGGTGGTGGTGGTGATGGTGGTGGCGACATGTGGAGGTACTTACACCTGTGTTGGTGGTGGTGTGGTGGTGAGGTGGTGCCGGAGGTACTTACGCCTGTGCGAGTTGGTGGCGGGCATGAAGTGATGCTGGGTGTAGTGTGGTGGTGGTAGTGATGGTGGTGGAGGGGTAGTGGTGGAGATGGTGCTGCTGATGGTGGTAGTGGTAATGGTGGTGGTGGTGATGGTGGTGGCGACATGTGGAGGTACTTACACCTGTTGGTGGTGGTGGTGAGTGGTGCCGGAGGTACTTACGCCTGTGCGAGTTGGTGGCGGGCATGAGGTGATGCTGGGTGTAGTGTGGTGGTGGTAGTGATGGTGGTGGAGGGATAGTGGTGGAGATGGTGCTGCTGATGGTGGTAGTGGTAATGGTGGTGGTGGTGATGGTGGTGGCGACATGTGGAGGTACTTACACCTGTGTTGGTGGTGGTGGTGGTGAGGTGGTGCCGGAGGTACTTACGCCTGTGCGAGTTGGTGGCGGGCATGAGGTGATGCTGGGTGTAGTGTGGTGGTGGTAGTGATGGTGGTGGGGGATAGTGGTGGAGATGGTGCTGCTGATGGTGGTAGTGGTAATGGTGGTGGTGGTGATGGTGGTGGCGACATGTGGAGGTACTTACACCTGTGTTGGTGGTGGTGGTGGTGAGGTGGTGCCGGAGGTACTTACGCCTGTGCGAGTTGGTGGCGGGCGTGGTGCGCGTGGCGTTGCGCAGGCAAGCGAGGAGGCGCGGGCTCTCCTGCGCGCACGCGTGGCTGGCGTGCGCGCGCGCCTCCCGCGAGGGCGTCTGCAGCGCGCGGAACACCGCCACGCACGCGCCCGCGCACTCCACGCTGCGCGCGTGCACGCAGCACTCGTCCCCGGCCTGCAACGGCGGCGCCCTCTCTCAGCGCGAGAGCATACATCGCAAGGGCACACATCGCAAGCGCACACATCGCAAGGGCACACATCACAAAGGGCACACATCACAAGGGCACACATCACAAAAGCACACATCGCAAGGCCACATATCACAAGAGCACACATCAAAAAAGCACACACCACAAGAGCACACATCGCAAGGGCACACATCACAAAAGCACACATCGCAATAGCACACATAGTAAGGGCACACATTGCAAGGGTACACATCACAAGAACACAGATCACAAGAGCACACATCACAAGCACTCATCGCAAGCACACAACGTATGAGAATACATCACAAGAGAAACGTATGAGAATATTTCAAAGAGAACACATCAAAAGAGCACACATCACAAGACCGCACATCATGGGAGCACACATCACAAAAGCATACATCAGAAGAGCATACATTACAAGAGCACACATCTCAAGAGCACACATCAGAAGAACACAAAACACATCAAAGTAGCACACACGTCAACAGTACATCGCAACATCGCTACTGATAGCACACATTACAAGAGTACACATTCCAATTTTATTCTATGCTTCTCCTATATTGGCCTTGGCCAGCAAATTAACCGTTAACTGGTGACATGCGGTCTCAGTGACGGGCGAGGAAAAATAAACTGTCCTCTCGACCGATGAAACGCAAGAAGTTCTGGTTTACAGTATCTTCTTATCTCTTTCTAGACTATGTTCGGGCGAGGGATAGCTTATCTCGTTGCAGCCGTTCTCTTCTGAGAAGCAGTTGAAGTTACGAATCGGTCTCGATGACCGCACCTCACCAGTAGTTTATGCTTGGTAATGCACTTTTATACTTAGTAAATTATTTCATTTAACAGTGTATTTTCTTATTAAAATAAAGATTGTTTTACGTGATCAATATCGTTCCAAACCCTTCTATGCGTAGTTCAACCGTCAACTGTGAAGAAAAAATATGGAGTAATATATGCCTGAAATTCTCTCAGTGAGTAATAAAAAATCATATTATTTTCTGTTTATTTTATAAACTCTTGGATATTTCTCTTTATTACGCATCTCTTAACGTGAAAAAATTGTGAATTCGATGAGAAACGAAAGAACGAATATAATCAGTCTAAAACTTTCCCGGTCACAGTGACCGCAAGTCACCGGTAATAGACATTTGAAGGCACATCAACAGTTTACGGTTAAATATCCCAAAACACGAAGATTTTCCAAAACAAATTCTTGCGAACCATTACAAATGCTCCCTGGTTTGTACCTAACTCCCAGTTGTACATAACTTATTCCGATCTCCGTCCATTTCTTCCTCCTCTCCTCTCGCTTCCATCCCCAAATCTCCCAGATTCCCTCAGTCGTACATTTCAAAATCGGAAAACAAACTCCTCACCACAATAGACTAAAACGGAAGCTACCGCGACAGTTCTTCGACCTCCCCGACCACCATGCACCTGATGTGGCTTCAGGCATTTAATCCACAAACATTTATTGAATCTATTTAACTTGTACATGTACTCAATGTATTCATCTCTCAAAAATGTTCCGTAAATGATTGTCAATACTGTTCAATCGGTTGCTGAGGGCCTTCGGGACAAGCAGATTTTCTTTTTAAAAAAAGAGCACACACCAGAAAAGCAAGAATCACAAAAGCTCGTATCACAAGAGAATTCACCACAATAATCTTGCTAAAAGTACGCAACCACACACATACTTAGGAGGAGAAAATAATATACAGATTTCTAGGGTCAACTTAGATTTCATCTGCGGAAAAGAATTTCTTGTGCGTTCTAAAATACTAGAAGTCAAAGATCACGAAAAATTCATGCACGCAAGATTTCTGCAATATTCCGGTTCCTATGCATTTTACGTTTCAATAAACGTATTACAAGATTTTAAGATAATATAATTTTCCACAAAATTGGTTGAAAACATGACACTCTACACCCAACTGTTTTCGAGATATTTAAGATTACAAAAACAAACAAAAAAAAAACGTTCTTCGTAAATATCTGTTTCTACGCGTAGTAAGTCAAATGAGATTATCAAACTTATAGGAAACACAATTTCCTATAAAAATTATTATTCACAACAAACCGAACGACAATGTGGCACGGAGAAGGAGTGTCGATGGCTTCCTGCATAGGAAATGATAGTTCACATTGCGGATATAAAATTATAACGTATTTTATACAGTTCTCCTGAATGAAATTGTTTTTCGCAGATGAGGCTTTTTATGTCTAGATATACTGAGCTACTGAAAAAAAGATACAAATTACTGTGAGAAACAAAGGTAAGAAAACTAAAAGCCAATAGCATGGAAAAATTAAAATTTGATTGAGATAAAATAAAAGGAAAATATAGAATTATAAACTATGGCGATGACTAGAGAAAGGGGACAGAGAATCCAAGATATACTTCACGAAATCGACGCGAAGAAGAAGAAGATAAGAGTGAATGACAAAAGAAAAGAGATCATGGAGAAATGTTAAGAATCAAACAGAGAAGGAGGGAAGAAGAGCAAAAAATTGAGTGTGTTAAAAAAGTTACAAAAA
>JAHLJT010002630.1:26451174-26496605 GCA_031308135.1 Acheta domesticus
TCTTCCCATACACCACAAAAAAGCAGAATTTTCATGTTCACTTTTGACCCGCATTTCTATACTTTATAGACAGTAAACATTGAATTTTACATAACAAATATTTATTACATGATATTCATTAGAAATAATTACATCCATTGCAGGTATCACAATGCGTTTCGGACATCTTGTTGTCCTTCATCAGGTGATACAGAACACATACCAATTATCGGAACATTCTTATAACCGATGTACAATCCTGGCTTACGTCGAACAATAGTGAATAGTTATGAATATCTGAATGTTAGTTATTGTTCGACGTAAGGCCAGGATTGTACATCGTTATAAGAATGTTTCGATAATTGTAGTGTTCTGTATCACATAATGCCGGACACAAGATGTCCGAAACGCGTTGTGATACCTCAATGTGATTATTTCTAATGAATATAATGTAATAAATATTTTGTGATGTAAAATTCAATGTTTACTGTCTATAAAGTATAAAATCGGGTCAAAAGTGAACATGAAAATTGTGAACCTTCATCGTAAAGACAGTAATTTTAATCTATATAATTAATAAAAAAGCAGAATGCGAGCAGTGAACGTGTGGCGGGTACCTGCTGTCGGTCGACGCAGGCGAAGAAGGCGAGCTCGTCGCTCAGCCTGCAGGCCTGGCGCAGCGCCTGGCGCGACGAGGCGGTGGCGCAGGCGCGGCGGCAGGCCAGGGCCTGCGGCAGGCCGCAGCAGGCGCGCCCGCCCCACCCGGCGCCCGACGGACACCTCTGCAACACACAACACGCCAACGCACGCGTCACCAATGCACTCGTACGGATTGAGGTATATAAAATTTTGTATTCAGACTTTTCAAATACAATTTCTAATACAATAGTTAACAATTAAAGAGAATATTAAAAAAGAATAACAAAAAGTTAAAGGTTCAAGAAGAGAGAGAGAGAAAGAGAGAGAGTGAGAGAGAGTGAGAGAGAGTGAGAGAGAGTGAGAGAGAGAGAGAGAAAGAGAGAGAGTGAGAGAGAGGAAAGAGTTAATAGCTAAAGAAAAAGTTTAAATGTTAAGGAAAAAAGTTCTAGTCCGTGAGGGACGAGTGTGGCGCCTGTGACGCGAGTGCATCGGCCGGTACTGCTGCTGCTGCTGCTGCTACCGTTGGTGTGGTGAGGGCGGGGGCATAGATCTTGTCAACATCTCTCTGAAACACATGCAGTAGAAAACACATGCAGGGTAGAAACACATGCAGGCTAGAGATGGGCTTAACAGCTGTTTCTTCAATAACTGTTAACGGAATAACAGTGGGACTCGTAATAGCGGTTAGTAATAACAGTTGAAAAAATAACACGTCCATGATCAGGAACCTAACATGGCCGTCTGCTAAGAGTTAAATCAGTTGTGGCGGCGACTGCTAAGAGTTAAACCAGGCAAAACGAATTCGTTGGGAGCACCGTAACGCTTGTGGCAGCTACCTTACGGCGGCTGCTTGCAACTACTTTCCCAAAACATGTTCGGGCAGGGACGGGCAGAGAAACAGCTGATACGAACGAGAAACCCATGATCTGCCAAGGAAGAATAATAGTTAATATGATGAGTAGCTAATGTGTATAGAATATTACTAAAATAACAGTAATTCGTGATCAGATTGCAAATATTCTTTCGAATATGAAACATGTTCATAGTGAAGTGACGAGTGCCAAAATAATGAGAAGTAGTAACTGTGTTTTGCTTACCCACAGCTAAAGTGGAAATGACAATTGAATATCAAATATTAAATGCGAGTTATTTGACCGTAACACATTGTATTCTATCGCACTTAGGGAAATATCAGCGGATCTCACATAAGCTGTAATGGGACAAAAAGAAGTTAACAAACATACTGAACGGATTTAATTTAAAGGACAAACTTCTTGTAGTAGTATACCATAAAATATAAAAATACTGTGGCACTTGGTGCACAATAATGACGAATTATGTAGTAATCGAATCTATAATTTTAAACACTTGTTAATCACGATTGATTACATGCAGTGAAACTGTTGTCGTACAAAATGGTTGCCGCGAAAGCTTGTAATAGTTTCGGGATTGGCCTCAATAGAGGTACTATGGATATCACCGCTAACAACCAATAACATGATAATGAAATAACTGTTATTTCGCGTAAACAGTACCTAAACGTTAACTGTTAAGAAATAAGTTTAGCTGTTGAAGGCATATCCCTAATGCAGACGTGACTGCCCCCACCCGGCTCCCCGACACGTCTGGAACACAGGCACGCACGCGTCATCAATGAATTGATTGATTCGTATTTCCGGGCGCGTCAACTACTTAGGTCATTAGTGCCGTAAGTGTAGTGCGTGTTTTATCTCTCGGCAGGTGGCGATGATCTTTCCCGATGGATGGAGAGATCTGGCGCTGACCTACCGTCGACTAGTGGGGTTCCCCTCAACCAGGTATCTCCCACCAGCGTGGGCACCGCCCCAGCCGGGACAAGCTGTAAGCTCCCGACCGGTCTCCCGGCATGTGTGGTAGTGTAGTGCATGTTAGTGTATGTGTGTAAGGGGGTGAGGATAGGACAGGAAGAGGAAGGAAAGATCGCGCGCTGTCCGTGGCCCGTTTGTTGGGTACTGCTCCGGCATTCGCCTGATGCTGATCGGAGAAACCACGGAAAACTACCGATCAGAGCAGCCGGCTGCTAGAATTCTCCTCCAGACAGCGACTGAATTCGACGTAGCTGACAACCAATGGACTCGACAGATTGAGGAATAAGGGTAGAAACACATGAAAAAAACATCTTGTAACGCCCGCGGTACATATGAACAAAGCTTCATTGTTTCTAGTTCGTTGCTGAATCAAACGAGAATTCGAAACATTTTATAGTTTTTCTTGCGTCTAAATGAAAAGATGCATAGTAATCGTCATTTGTCAATACGGCGTCAGATAAACAAAACAGCGTGTGTATCTAAGGACTGATTTTTTCATACAAAATGATAGAATATAGTGAAGTTCCTGTGGAAAATGTAACAAAGCTACAGACGGTGGTTTCCAATTAAATCTCGTCAGAATATATGACAATGCTTGTATTGTATTGGAGAGGTATGTGGAAAATAACAGTGTGAATTGCGCTCATGAAACGGAACTTTAAGGTTATTTGTCTCTATTGCAAAAAATTATTTAGAATATTTTATAACATCAAAAAATATTTCGAGGATGTTAGCCAATGTGCCTTATATATCTGAGTAGTACTGCTACTCAAGAAGCACATAGTAGACTTTAAAAAAATTGATACGTAACAGTGAAATATGAGAGACTGGTGGCAATTCTAAATTCACGGGAATATTCCAAAATTGCACTTTTTGTATCAGTTATGAAAAATTAGGTTTATAACGAAGTTATTTGCTTATTTGAGAATTAATAATTTACTTTATTGAATTTGCTTGCATCTTAACTTTTATAAATCGAATTCACAAAAATGTTCTGCGTTGAATTGGTACTAGAGGGGCTTTGAATCACTCGTATTCAAACAGCCCGAGGACTTAAAGAATCAGAAAGGCCCGCAACGCTATCGACAATACCGTTAAGTGTTTTGTTTCAGGATCCGTAAAGACGCAGCAATGAACTATAGTAAACCATAATAGTTATTTATGTATTAAGGGCATTAAGTAGATGTTTTTGCCTCGAGAGCGACTTCCAACCCCGAGGGCCTCTGGCCCTTATATATGCGTATAAAAACTTTAAAGCAAAAATATCAATCTACTTGATTGGTAAGAGAAATACGAAAATGTACAATATAATATAATTCTTAATTCCCGCGTAACTGTTAATCAATATTCATTTTAAAGTTCCCTGTTACCTTCATGCGGTTGGCTGTTGATTTCATAAGTAATGGCTGACGGAAGCTGTAAGGTTTCGCCTGTCAACGTTAGGTCCCGTCTTTTACTGATTCTCCCGAAAGGCTGAAGACGCAAAACAAATGGTTCATTGTTGATTAACGTAGCAACGCCAATACACAAAGCTATCAGAATATGATTTTCCGTACATTACATTATTATTTATTCTACTAATAAAAATTGCACGAACAAATGAAAAGGCGGGGCATAATATATGTAAATTACAGATATACAAAAGTGTCTTTAACAATTGAAAGATTTACTTTATTGAGAATTATTTGAAAAGTATTATAATAAACAAGCATTACACGAGAATATACACATATATTACACATAAATATATTTATGTACAACTCTACAAAATTTAATTTAAAAGATCAAATATTTCCATATAGAACTTCAATTCAAAAAGTGCTGTTTACTTTTTATTATTTACATCTCGAGGATGTATTTCCTCGAGATATAAGTTATCATTTAAATATTGTTTTAAATATTTTATATTTTAAATATTATTATTTAAATATTTAAAACAATGTGAGGTATGGCGTAGAGTACAATTGGTAAAAAAAAAATGATTTATCACATCTTTGATCCTGATTCTGCAATAATAACACTATTTTTTAAACCTCAATAAACGAATTAAATAGTGAAATACGTTAATATTGTGCTGTGGACAGCAGTTTGCCAGTTTGCAGAACAAAATATCGTATATATAATGAAATGTGGTAAAGTAAATGTAATACACTGTATTCATTCATTGAATAAATAATACATTCGTTCCTTTTATACCGTCATGCATTGTAGTAATTTTGTACACAAACTATTTCCGAACCATTAATCATCAGTATAAAACCAGTATCAACCAAAAAGAAACAACAAAAAAACACGGGCTCGTCCGGGATTTGAACCCGGGACCTCTCGCACCCTAAGCGAGAATCATACCCCTAGACCAACGAGCCGAGACATTGAACTCAGCCGACATAAGCAATAACAAGCCACCGCCTGCGGCCCGGGAGAGCTTCTGATTTAAGCATGCCAACGCCATCTAGCGGCGAAGCGCAGACACACGCTTGCCGCCAGCGCGCCGCGCGGCGGCCGCCGCTACTATCTCCCCCTCTCGGCGCAGTCCCGCCCACAACCGAAAGAGCGAACGGGTTTGCAATTTAAATGCGTCGGAGCGAGTGTGCGTGTAACGCTTAGAAAGGCTTAAACGTCGGGAAATCACCCCGGCAAACGGTCAGCCACCTCGGGGCATAGAGCGACCGACCTTCTGTCGCCCGTGAGGTGATTGTCGCGCGCGCAAACGCTCCGGTATTAAAGCGTAATGGAATGGTAATGCCGGGCTCTGTGCTTGCAGCATCACTTAGCCACCGCGCCGCGTCGCTCCGTCCCGGGACAGATCACAAGGGAGGCGAGGGTCCGTGGTTCATTAGAGGCTGGCCTCAATAAAGGGCTGGCCATTAGTGGCCGAATTGCTGCCAAATAGCAGCAGCTCGGCTCTGATGCCTCGGGGAGTAGCCGGCAACGGCAGGATTGGAGCTGCAGCCGGGTTCACGTGGAGACAGAATATCTCATATCTGGACGTATCTACATTGCTTTTCTAGCCCTTTTATCACAGGGAGAAAGACTCGGACAATGAAGAAAATGCACTCGAATGAAAATCTCTTGCACGTGACCCGGTTAAAAATTCGCAGGGTTCAAGAAACTCGTATAAAAATCGGACTATCCACCGCATTCATATTTCTCTCCGTTAGGAGAAAATATAACTATTTAATTTAGAAATTATCTAAAATATTTTTTTCAGATGAGTATAAAGGAAAATAAATGAAACTGTAAAACGAAGTTGATAAAGAAATATCGAGCAGAAATAACAGTATAAACGTTTCACAAACTTTACAAACAGCGCGTAGCCTATCAATGAAAATTGTCAACAAATCATTCACGGTGATTAATAACCAATACATCAGTCTTACCTATTTTCAAAATACATATCGGTGTCGATTAAAGATGCGCAAATTATGCCTCTTCCCTGTTCCTTACAAGCGGTTTTTTACTGTTTTTGATGATAATAAATAAATACAAATAAAATGAGTCACTCAATAATGGTTATTTTTGCAATGAACTTTAAAAATTATAATTTTTTTGTTAATCAAAAATAATTTCTATTTTTTCTCAATGTAATTTTTAACTTGAGTTGATATTAACGATACTTTTTAATGCTGGTTGAGTAATACTAGAATGCAATACCATACCTTATAAAATATCCACATATATTCCAAAGTATAAAAAATAGCGGAAAGATGAATAAATAATTGTGAAGATAAAATAGCGGAAAGGTGAATAAATAACAGTTGCGAACATTTGTGAATTAATTAGCATACGGCATGAAGACTGTTATCTCTTGATAACGAGCCTTGCCTATATTGTTACAGTCACAGGCTCTTGAAGCTTTGCAACAAAATATCATTGATGGTACTACACATGGGTCCGATGTTATTATACATATGTACCCAAATTTCAGCTTCGTAAATGGAAAACTACAAAGATGGTGGACAAGCCGTCGCAAGCTGTTTATCACGTAAATAAAAATGTTGGTAATATTATTCATTAAAATCTTTAATTTTCTTTCTTTAAGAAATATGATATCTGCGGCAATGTACTCACAATGGGTTAATAAAGGCATAAATAAATTGAAATGAAATTACTGTCATTGAATGAAATGAAATTACTTTCACTGAATGAAACGAAATTACTTTCACTGAATGAAATTAAATTACTTTCACTGAACAAAATGAAATTACTTTCATTGAAGAGAACGAAAATATTGTACAAGTAATCTTAGTTTCATTGGATTAGCGATAATGGAGAAGTAAATATTTCACCCTAATGTTGCAAAAATCTCATGATCTGGCTGCACAACGATGCTGTAAGGTGTCAAACAAACAGCTACAACTAAAAAAAACTACTTCACCTACGAAGCTACAACTTCACATTTTTTTTTCAGACATGTGGAACTCTGCATACAAAATGTCATCAAAATCCGAGATGGCCGTGCGTGAGACTTCTCCCAAATTATATCTCTTGATACGGAATGACACAAAGACGATACCATTTATACAAACCTAGAGAATTCCAAAACCTCACCAATAACCACTATATTCAATGTTGATTTTACACAGATGTGCAATCATCTTTATGTACTCAAAATTGATCGGCAACAAGAGAACTTATATTTTCTAAGTTTATTTTGCATTATGGTTTCCGGGTTCGATTGTCGGTTGAGGTAAAAATAGCTTTCCTTTAAAATCGTCCCAGTTTCTGAAGCTGGGTGACAAAGAAAAGCTCCAACAAACGGAGTTTGCTAGTTACTATGAAGAAAATACGTCATGTTCGCCACATGCCTCTCTTACGTGCCACGCCCCATGCGTGGTAATTAGTAAACTAGACCCAGGCCTGGGGGGGGGACACCGTTAGCTACGCTAGCAAAAGTCGTACAATCGAGCAAAAATGCCAAATACATACATTTTCCATGAGATATGAGATAAAGAAATAAAATGTATGCGCATAACGTACAAAAGCCCCGGTGATTGAGACGAGGATAGGAGAAGCTGGAGAATAAGCCATTGAGGTCAAAAAACTGTCAGACGAGCACAGTATTTGAAATGCTTGTATCGCAGCCAAATTTACAGATTCGTCACCGAGTAGAGGGATGCGCCAACGTTAAAAAATCAAATTGAAAAAAGAGGAAAGGAGTACTGGAGATTAAGAAAGAGACGTCAGAGAGACAGATGTGGAAAATGTTTCATAGATCAGAAAAATGAGAGAATAAAAAATTAAGATGTGAATGAAAAAATGAGGTGTTTGAATTCCTTGCATTTTGAGAAATGTAAAATAGACAGAGATCTGAGAGAGGGAAACCAAAGTGAAGATTTAATAATGCTCATAAACAAAAAGTAACATCCGTACAATGCATGTGACGTTACATTTTCGGATAAAACCCCTCTACTTTAAGTATTCTTTCATTCCGGTAAATTAAAATAAACGAATACCAGGAGAACCTCACCTACAACACTGAGACATGCCATGAATCGCAAAAATACCAACGTTTTACACTGTATGAACCGTTCATACACGACAAGAACATAAAAAAATGACCACTCACGCCCCATTAAAACCAAACCCCTTTTTCTGCTCCGTTAATTGAGAAACATTTAAAGAACGTTCATCACTCAAGTTGAGTGCGCTCGTGAATTGTAGAGGGCTATGCTCCAGCTAATCAACTACGGAAGCAATAGCGAGGACTTCGTTTCAATGGGCAATTTATTAACGAATAGAAACAGGGAGCAAAAAGAGAGACAGAGACAAAGAAAAAGGTTACAAAAAAAAGAATCGCCCCTCCCCCATCAACGTTCTCCAATTCACAAGTGGGAAATGAATTGAAATACTGCCGCCCACGCAATATGGGGGCGGACATCCATTGGACCTAGCGAGCAGCCGGGAGCAGGCACAATGCCCGACTGGGTTATGTACTGACGTAAATTCCGAGCCCTACAATAAGATGGGAACGCGGATAATAAAACAGAATAAAATGTGTAGGGGCAAGAGGGAGGGGGGGCGACGGAGGAGGGGCAAGAGGAAAGAGGGGAGGCAGAGGGGTTCAATAAAATGGCGGAGGATGTGACGCGGGTACTGGATGGCGAATGGACGCCAAAGAGGGATGTTGGGGAGATGGAGGCGGTGAGAGAGGTGAATAGAGGGGGTAATGGTGGCGACGAAACAGTGATGGTGGTAACTGGGATGCAGATGAGGACGGTCATGGAGGGGATGGATTCGGTGGATGGGTGTGGTCGAGGATGGAACGGAGATGAACTGGAGGATTGGGACGGTGTCAGGATGGTGATGAGAACGGTATGAACGATAACGGGGAGGTGATAAGAACGCCGACGGAGGTGGTGATGGGGCCGTGATCGGGCGGCTTTTGGGTGGTGCAGGGGCGGTGGTGTGAGGTTGAAAGGAAGCGGCGATGAGGTGATGATTGGATTGGTGACGGAGCAAAGAAGAGGGGAAGAAGGAGAAAGAGAGAGAGAGAGGAGTCGACGGTGCGAAGGCGAGGGCAAGGACGAGGACGGCGGCGAGGACGAGAACGAGGGTAAGAGGGAGGACGAGGGCGGGGAACAAGGCGGGGAGAGTGTGATGAGAGGGGGGGCAAAGGTCAGTGCGTAGACGATAAAAGCAAGAACGAGAGTGAGAGAACAAAATGGATGAAGGAAAGGGTGAGAGACAAAGCCAGGGTGACAGCTAAGGTGAGGGCGGACACTGTGGGTGGATCACGTGGTGGGCAGGCGGGCAATGGGCGAGTGGGTTGGCAAATCGGAGGGCGAGCGGGTGGGTGTGGGGGTGGGCGAGTGGGTGTGGGGGTGGGCGAGTGGGTGTGGGGGTGGGCGAGTGGGTGTGGGGTGGGCGAGTGGGGGTGGGGGTGGGCGAGTGGGGGTGGGCGAGTGGGCGGGCGAGCGGGCGGGCGAGCGGGCGGGCGAGCGGGCGGGCGAGCGGGCGGGAGAGTGAGTTGGAGAATCGGAGAGCGTATGGGAAAGCGAGTGGCCAGGCAGGCGGGCGAGTGGGCTGGCGGGTAGTGAGCGAGTGGGTGGGTGAAAGCGCGAGTGAGTGAGTGAGTGAGAGAACTGGCGAATGTGTTAGCGAATGGGAGGACGAGTGATCAAGCGGGAGGCGGGCGGGCGGGTAGGTGGGCAGGTGTGTGTGTGTGTGGGTGTGTGGGTGGGTGGGCGTGTGGGCGGGCAGGCGAGTGGGCTGGCGAATGAGAGGTCGGACGAGCGTTCTGGCGGGCGAGTGTGAAAAAAGCCCTCGCGATGCGGGGCGCGGGGGCGATGACAGTTTTCGAACTCGTTTCAATTTCCGCGCGCAGCTATTACTTTCTATTGGCGCCGCCGTGGCGCGCCGTTACTCCCGAGGTGCAGCGCCGAGCGCCAGGCTGGAAGAGGGAGATGGATGACGCGGTGCGAGATGGCCAGAAACAGGAGTGAAAATAAAAAAGAAAGATACACCAAGAACAGAAAGTCAAAAGGATCGTGGGCTAAAGGGATAAGACGGGCTTGAAGAGAAGAGTGTTAGTAGTTCTGTAAAAGTTCGTGGAAGTGGGACATATCGTGAAGAAATAAAGAGTGGTGTTGAAACGAAGAATAAATGGATTTCACATTTTTGTTTAACCGCGATATTCAGTTCAATTGGACGAAGAAACTGCAGGAAAGTGCGCAAACTGCGTATAACTGTGCACTTAGTTTCTGGTCTAACATGCGTACTGTAGAAACATCGGAGTATTTTGATGAAAATATTGAATCGTGAATAGAAGAACATGTGAGTATGGTATGTGTATCTCTGGCAATGAAACATAAACAGAAATTTCCAAATGACAGCAGGTTTTCTTTTCAACTGAATGGTATTCTTCATTATGATTATTAGTATGGACTTGAATTTGAAGTTCACCAACACATTTTGATGCTTGGAAACCTTTCTAGCGGCTAGTTCCCGAGTCACTAAACGTGCTGGTGAATTTCAAATCGAAGGCCATTTCTTCCAGGGGTACAAAGTTACATTTTATTTAACAGGAATTATTCAATTATCTTGTAATATATTTTCATTAGTATTAATTTTCCACTTAAAATCAATATTTTTGGAGCAAATTATGGACTGTACAAACAAGACTGTTACCAACTGTACGTTTGCCAGGACCGCAGTTTATGTCCACATGAACAGAATATGGTCTTGGTAGTGCAGATGGCCTTCACTCTCCAGCTGATTTCGGGCGAATGGAACTGACACAACCAAACGAAACAAATCTTCGTCCGTCCGCCGATGTTTTCGGACACCTGTTGGAACAGGTCAGGGTTGCTAGGTGCCTTGCCAGCTGTTTCCCTACCACTACTACGGAATTTCCCCAAATAATCTCTCCAATGAAACAAAAATTCCCCAACTTCGAAACGAAAAAATGTCTCCAAATTATGACAAACGACGTGCACTGTACCTGGCGATTTCATTCGCTGTTCCCTTACATTCAAATCAACCAATCATCGTCCTTTGAACTGCTCGAAATCATAGTGGAGGGATATTTCGGCTCTGTGCTCGAAACCCTATACTATACTGCGATTTTTCTATAGCTGCCTGTGATGTTACAGCTCTCCACCAGGCTACACGTCACTACAGTGACGTCACCATAGTGACGTGTAAGCTCCCGACTGAAAAGCTGCAAGAGCTGTCACAGGCAGCTATGGAAAATCGCAGTATATCTTCGTTTTTGTTTCTCTATGCCTGTCCTTTATTTTGTCTTTTTGATACATAAAAATAAGAGAGTATAACCTCTGTTGTCCTTTTTTTAACAATAATAATTGAGACAATAATATTTCTATCTCGACTCCGAACGGAAATGGGAAACAACCGTCCATTAATGTTTCCCATTTCGTCCCACAACGAAAGAATTCCCAATTTTGGGACGAAAATTCCCCAATCTGGCAACCCTGGAAGAGGTCGTCCACTACAACCATTTCCGTTCACCAGCGTGTGTTTGAACGAATCTGGCACACCGGGCGACAACGTCCGTCGTAGGTCCATGGTGGAAAGACTTGGGTGAGCCACTCCGACGCACCGATCTTTGCTCGTTCTGCGCAGAACCAGTTGACGTCACGAACCACGTGACCACAGCACGGACACTTCATTTGAAACGCTACACCAGACGCTGGCCGCCATGTTGCCTGGAGAGCGACACATGTTGAGAAACATTTTGAAAGTTGTATAAAGTGACAGTTTCAACGGTGACTAACCAAAAGTAACACGATGGAGGTGTAATTGAAATAAAAGACGCAATATTTTTTAAATTATCTCACATATACATCTCACACATATTGCACATATTTCACATATATGGCGGCGGCGATGGTGTAACGGTTAGCGTAACTGACTGCTATACCCAAGTTCGCGGATTCAAACCCGATCTAAGCCATGGGGCGAAAAAATTCTTCGTACGCCTTCCTTCGGAGGGGAAGTAAAGCCGTCTGTCCCATGTTAGTAGGTTTACTTGCATGTAAAAGATCCTCAAGCCTAAATGAAGCCTCTGAGCTACATTCAAATCGCCGGTTTCGTCGCCTCAGTAATACCTTGTTTCCGCTAGTTGGTGAAACGGAGTGTAACAACATTTTCGTGGTCAGACGGAAGAGCAGGCCTCATGGTCTGAGTCTCGCCACGTAAAATAAGGCAATTCAATTCAATATCTGTTTCAATGACATGTAAAAAGGTGATTATTTTGGAATCTGTCTGCATTTTAAATTCCCGCCAATATCGTGACGCAAACTGCTGCGAGAAGCTCGTTGGTTGAAGTCTGCCTACGATGCGCAGTAGCTCACCCATGTCTTTGCAGTCACTGCGTCGGCCGACCGAAATTTCGTCCAAAATCGTGTCCACTGTGAGGGCGACGGAGCGCCGCCGCGGAGGCGAAGGGAGAGGGCGGAGGGCAAGCACAACCCTAGGGGAGGGGGAAGGGGGGGAGTGACAAACGGCGCCGCGCAGGGCTCGCTGCTGTCCGCTGGAGCGCGAAGTGGAGGGAGAGTCCCCAGCTCACGGGGAGAGAGGCAGAACGAGAGGAGCAGCGGAGGAGGGCGGACGGCGAGAGACGAAGGAAAAGAGAAAAAGAGACAGAGAAAGGAGAAGGAAGAAGAGAGGGGGAAGGAAGGAGAGAGGGGGAAGGAAGAAGAGAGGGGGAAAGAAGGAGAGAGGCGTAAGGGAGGAGAGGGGTGAAAGAAGGAGAGAGGGGTGAGGAGGGAGAGGGGGAAAGAAGGAGAGTGTGGTAAGGAAGGAGAGAGGGGGAAAGAAGGAGAGTGTGATAAGGAAGGAGAGAGGGGGAAAGAAGGAGAGAGGGGGAAGGAAGAGAAATGTGGGTAAGAGAAGAATGTGGACAAGACAAACAGATGAGACAGACGGACAGAAAGCGAGAAAAAAGAGAAATGGAGAAGTGATGGTGGGAATGAAAGAAGAGGAGGATGGGAGAAGAGAAAGAAAGAAAGAGCGAAGAAGAAGAAAAAGAGTCAGAAGCGAGAAGCCGAGAGACAAAGAGGGAAAGAAAATGGAAGGGGCGACATGAAGTAAGAAGAGGGGAAGAGAATAAAGTACGGGGTCTTGGAAAGAAGTGGAGAGAGTGGCTCTTGAGAAGACGCAAAGGGATAGGTTCAGCACGAGAGGATTGGACAGGAAGGCTTGTGAGAGAGAAAAAGAGTAAAAGGGAAAAGGGGAGGAGAGCGAGGGACTGAGAAATGAGGAAAAGAGTCCTAGAGAAGGGGGATGAGTCACTGTGGAAGGAGAGGAAGGGAAAGACCAAATGGAGAAGTGGGTAAGAAGGGGAATTATGAAAGTGGACAGAGTAAAAGAGAAACAAAAGAGAGGTGAAGAAGACAGGGAAAGGGAGAACGGGATAGTGTTTGAGAGAATGGAGAGTTTGTGATTAAGAGATGACAGAATTAGAATTCTAAGATGTCGAAGAAAAGTGGACAAAACAGAGGACAATACAGAACAGGGAGGAGGATGAGAAACATAGAGAGGGGAGGACAAAGATTCGTTCAATGACGACACAAGACAAAAATAACAGGGAAACAGAGAGAGAAATGCAAGGGGAGAGGTGAATGTAAGCATAAAGAAACGAGCTATAGAAAGTTATAGGGAAATTAAAGTGGGGGGAGAGAGAGAATTACATCAGAGGGCTTGGAACGAAAAGGGAGTGAAAAGAACGAGAGAATGAGAGAGAGGCGAAATAAATGTTAGAGATGAGTGAGAAGAGGCAACGAGAAAAAGGAACCATAGAGGGAAAGTTACAAAGAAAGTAAAATAGAAGAGTAGTAAGAGAAATTGCACTTCAAAGAACAGCTGGGATTAAATAAGAATCGTTCTTAACCAGCTGAAACGAGGAAAAAAATGATGCGCACTATAAAATAAATAATTTAATAAAGAAGAAAGTACATCACCAAAAATGTTTACTAATATTTGATTACAAAACAATCAGGGAACAGAACATCAGTCGACGAACTTATGGAACGTGATTGCAGGGACTAGACACAAGACGTGAATGGGTTCGTCTAGACAAAGTACTATCTCCACGTACACTGAAAGAGCCTGAAAGCCAGGTCGCATAAGAGCCGAGATACCCGAGTTGACGGAAGACAGAAAGGAAGTGCAAGAGATATTAACTTGGTCACTGCGCTGGACGTGCAATGAATAGCCCCGCGGTCATTCACAGATGCGCGGGCAGTCTATTGAAACAGCGGCCCTTTCACATCGCCCTTCGTTGTTTAGGTTGTGAATGGAATAAACATTCATTTACGAAGGGCGTTTGCTTTCGACAATGAGAGCTTGCGTGTATTTGCCTAGTCGAGCTGATCTTCGTTTCTGAATTTGTGGCCAGGAACGATCCCAAGTAAGGATTAACACATACGATACATTCTGACACAACGGTACTCAAATCTAGGATCATAAATTAATTCCGGAATTGCCTGTTAAGCTCACCAGAAAATATATAAATTACTACAAACGATTAATATAATTGCTGGTGCTGTAGATACCTTATAATAATGAAAATAATGAATAAAAAACAGATGTTTGGTAATAGGAAATACCACTTCAAACAAAGCAAAGAAAACTGTAATCGCTCAACCGACACAAAATATTTTAATTTCACAGTTTATATTCCCATTTAATAGAATCTCAATAATGATGATACTTGTTATAAGTATACTTATTATATTTATCTTATACATCTGAATAAATTTATATTACTCGAAAATTCTGAACAGTCATAAATTATAACAAAGTTCTGTTCCATATAATGTGCTTCTTTAATGTCACGTAACATTATGTCAGGATATTCTCTTTAAGTAAACTCTTTTTCTCTCTTTGTATTCTGAATATCATTATTCGCGTTTCATCCTTGTAAGCTCCAATATTTTTTTTGTTTCTTCGACGTTGTTATACTTTTAATTTCTATTTTTTTAATTTCAAAAATGTCGCAGCATATTGAATTCAAACGACGTATCAGTTACCAAAGGAAATGTCAGCAAAGCGATATTAAGATAGGGGATGCGATTCATCCCCGATATTGAAAACTGAACGCTGTTGTCAGGCAAGTGGACACAATGTTATTTCGCTTTAATAAAATGTCATTTTCCGCCGGGTTCGGGCAATACGGAATTGAGAAACGTAGCAGGCTACTGTGAACAGATACGAAGGAACGAGATATTCTGTAATGTTTTACTCCCATTTCAGCGTAGAAATCTTGTATTTTAAAATCTTATTTCAGAGTACATATTCATCATTTATACTTGGGTTTTTATTTCTTGGGGCGTGGGGTCTTATCTTCACGATAGAATATCACACTGAATTTCGCGTCGTTCTCGGTCGTGCCGCTAGGAGTCGCATGATGACGACTGTATCAAGCAGTGCTGGCGATTATGCGATCGTGAGATATTCCTTTGTGAAGACAAGCCGCCACGCGCCAAGAAATAAAAATTCAAGTAAACAAAAATACAAGTGAGAAATTGAGCAATTTATATACGTCAAGTGGAATATTTCATGGGGTGTAATACGTAGTATTTTCCATGGATTTGATGTTAGGAAAAATGTAAACTTGTAATTTACTACAATATTGATGAAATAAATTGTAGTGTTTCGCAAACACCATACATATACTACATGCATTTTGCATAGAAATTGTCATTTTAAAGTAATCTTGTTTTTATCAGTATCATTTTTGTTAATACGTCACTTTTTGTGGACATTGCTTAACGCAGATATTTATGAGAATTTGATTACTTTTGTTGTGCCACAAAACTTTCTAATTTCTTCCTCCTAAGTCGACAAGACAAATAACTGACGTGACCGGGTCAGTAGAACCGTCGATCGTGAATCGGGGGGGTAGTCTGCGTAAGATGAAAATTGGATTCCCAATAGTTCATGGGTTGACTCTCGTTTTCAAGGCATATTTTCGCCAACTGAACATTTAATTACGTTAAAAACTCTCCTTACCGAGAGATTCCTCACGTTTAGACATCTTTTCTTCAAAACAGCTTGTCTTTCTTTCATGAAAAGAGAGAAAACTGTCAGTAACTGACAGTGAGAATGAAAATCTAGGGTTTTCGTAACGGACTCCCAGAATGTCATCCGTACATTACTAGATTTGGAATCGGCAGGGGAAATTATTTTCTTTGTGAACATACGTACAAGAATTTGTGAGTAATAAAAATAAACAACTGCAAATACTGTATCGCAATTTCATTAGCCTTTTCTCACTAGGGGACACTAGAGCATACGTGCAGTGTAAATTGATTTTCTTTCTCCTTCAATATTTTTCGAAACTAATTAAGTGGGTGTGAAGTAGTCGCAGTCTCGTTTCAGAAAAAGCATTTGTTCATGGCACTAAAATCCAGTTCTCGAAATTTTCGTATTTCCTTGCGTTTGTTTCGTGAAAGTCCGTTGTCCGAACGTAAAAATCTTTAGGTGGTTGGCATGACGCCGTGAAATAGAAGCTCGGCTAGAATTTATAATAAAAAACTTTTTATTGGCATTTGTCTAGACATGCTGGATCTCTTTAGAGCTTAGGCTTCAAGGAGGATTTTTGATTGATTGATGATTCCGAGCTCGCCAACAGCAAAAAGTAATGTGTCCCGTAAGTGTAGTGTATGTTTTACAGCGGGAGCTAACCGTGATCTTCCCTTGTAGAATGGAGAGATCCGGCGCCGACGTACACGTCGGATTTCCCAACTAGGTATCTCCCACCAGCGGAGCACCGCCCCAGACGGGAGAGGACAAGCTGTAAGCTCCCGACCGGTCTCCCTGCATGTGCGGTGGTGTAGTGCATGTTAGTGTACGTGTGTGTGTGTGTGTGTGTGTAAGAGGAGAGGATAGGACAAGGAAGAGGAAGGAAAGATCGCGCGCGGTCGGTGGCCCGTTTGTTAGGGTACTGCTCCGGCATTCGCCTGGTGTAGATCGGAGAAACCACGGAAAACTACCGATCAGAGCAGCCGGCCGCTATAATTCTCCAGACCGACTGAATTCGACCTACCTGACAAGCTAGTGTCGAAAATCCTGCCGCCGTGGGGAGTGGGACCCTAGGACCTCCCGGTCAGAGGGACTGCAGTGACATCAGGTTGACGCACTGAGCCAGAGATGTGGAGGGAGGAGGGAGGGCTTTGGAAGTCGGCGGTCGCTGAGGGACGGGGGGGTGCAGCGAGGTTATCAGGCCAGTGGTCGCTGCGGCTGCGGGGTTTGCAGCGTCCGGCGCCTCGGGCACCCCGGTTGTCGCGATCTCCCCTCCCCCACCACAGCCTCCCTTCCCCTCCCCCACCACAGCCTCCCTTCCCCCCTCTCCCGCCATCAGCCGCGCATCGCCCCAGGCACCGCGTCGTATCTGACACTGCGCTCCACTGGGAATCGCTGTTGGTACGTGGGAATAGACGCGTATTCCGCACGATAACGTCTCACAATACACAGAATTTCTAACACTATTTCCATATTTTATCGATTAATAAATGAAGGGTTGTGAGCAAAACATGGTAACCCACAATTTACACATGAACATAATAGTTATGAATAGTGCCTTAGAAATCTCTCGTGCATCGAAAGTTTTCGTCTTCGGATACGTTTCTCGAGAGAATGTTGCCAAGTGGTTCTTAAAACGACTTTTTCAACAAAATTAAATTTTTGCTTTGTTTATTATGGACGGTAGCATAGCTGTGGGTGCAAAACTAGCTTCATGTGAATTACCAAGTTATTGCTCCACAACCCTTCAAATGTCACTTAGCGCCATAAATTGCTTTTGTCTGTAATTGTTTTATAAGAGAACCTACTACCACATTTATGCGTTACTTGCTACGTGCTGCAGAGATCTGGAATTGAGAAGCTTCAATGCAGTTGGAGGCCACACGGAGGAAAAGAAGAAGACAAAGCAGAAAAGAGAAACAAATCAAAAGAAGAGATGAACAGATAAAGTATTGTTGTTGTTGTTGTTGTTGTTAGTTATTATTATTATATTGCGTAAAATTGTAATAAAATAAAAAGACGCAGCAAAAAGACAAACGACAAAGATTTAGTATTTTACTAATTATCATTTAAAATAAAAAGAATATTAACAGCTCCAAGGGAGCTGATAATTCTGGCTGCAGTAACTCGACGTTCTCGCAAATAGACATGCGACGGGGGCGCGGGGGCGGCGCGGGGGCGGCGCGGGGGCGGCGCGGGGGCGGCGCGGGGGCGGCGCGGGGGCGGCGCGGGGGCGGCGCGGGGGCGGCGCGGGGGCGGCGCTGGGGCGGCGCTGGGGCGGCGCGGGGGCGGCGCGGGGGGCGGCGCGGGGGCGGCGCGGGGGCGGCGCGGGGGCGGCGCGGGGGCGGCGCGGGGGCGGCGCGGGGGCGGCGCGGGGGCGGCGCGGGGGCGGCGCGGGGGGCGGCGCGGGGGCGGCGCGGGGGCGGCGCGGGGGCGGCGCGGGGGCGGCGCGGGGGCGGCGCGGGGGCGGCGCGGGGGCGGCGCGGGGGCGACGCGGGGGCGGCGCGGGGGAGGCGCGGGGGCGGCGCGGGGGCGGCGCGGGGGCGGCGCGGGGGCGGCGCGGGAGCGGCGCGGGGTGTGTGAAGTTGCGGCGTTACGACGCACGAGGGGAAGCTCGTTCGTGGACTTTAAAAGCTCTGCACGAAAAAGCTGAGCTGCAGCGGAGGCACGAATTAACAGAGGAGCATCAACATTGAGCTGTGAAGCGACAGCTCGCCTGGCTCGCGATCTGAAGTGGGGGAGTGCCCTCTTCTCTACTCCGAGTGCGATAGCCAATGATGTCGGTGTACACGGCGTAAAAGTTTTTAAGTCAAAAATCATAGTTTGGGGTTAAATATACATACAAGGGTGAAATTTTATTGAGCCAACGCTTTTTCTTATGCTGAACGCTATTTGCCTACTCTTTTTTTGTCGTTAAGGACGGCAACATTTGAATTCGGTCGTTTTACTAAAATAAAATATAGATACTTAACTTAGTAGTTTCAGTATTTAACCCTATTTTGACAAAAAATTGACTTAAAGAACTTTACCCCGTGACCACAGGAAGTGACGGAGTCTGAAGCTGTCGTGCTCTTTGCAGATTCGATTCTCTTCACTGTGGTCGATTTATTGTTTTCCGATCCGGATAGTCGAGATCGCTTAGACAATAGTGCCGTGGCGATCTCCGACCGAAGGATCGTGTGTTCTAATCCCGCCACGGACATGGTTGTGTGTGTTTCGTGATTGTGTGTGTTGTCTACGTATAATGTGTTTGTGAGTCCCCCTGTGGTTGGCGTCAGGATGTGCATCCGGCCGTATAAACATTGCCAATTCTGTATAAAAATGGAGTGGCGGAAAAATTAATAAAAATTTAGTCCGCACCCATTACCGCCGACGCCTTAGAAATGGGGAAAAAAGCGAGGACAAAAAAGTCGATTAATTGAAGACGTTGGGGCAATAACATGCTATGCCCCATTTCTGACGAAATTTAGATATTAGTGTTTTTCGATGCCCCGTAGATGTATTTAGAGGTTGGGTTTTATTTTAAAGATTCGCCGTATGATGGCAGTATAATTCACATATTTATGTTCTTAATCCCAATGTGTAGAATGCAATGTTTAAACCTTTACTCTCAGTTTTGTCAAAACTTACGTATTGTGGCTTAGCATATTGCCCCGAAGTCTTCAATTTTGTACTTTGTGTTTGCGAGCACGATCATTTTGTCAGACATTCTTACATCACGTATACACTTCGAATTCTTTCGTGTCCTTTGACAGTTCATCAGGTAGTAGTGTGTCAGCTGTCGGGAGCTTGAATGTCACAATAGTGACGTCGCTGTAGTGACGTTTAAGCTCCTGATTGAGTGACACAATAATAGCGGATGATCTGTCAAAGAACACTGTAAATAAATCGAAGTATACGTCAAGTGCATGTTATATCCTGGAAGAACACCAGCGATGTTCCCTTCCGCTGCTGGTGAGAACCTACACAGCTAATGGGGTACTATTCAGAAATCAAAATAAGATGGATTTGAGAATTCTTCTCCAGCGTTGCCAGACGATCACATATATATCCAAGTACCAACCTTCAAAATCCTGGTACTTTCACTAAAATTCCTGATACCAATGTCTATTTAAATTCTGAAATTGTTCATAGTATAACTCTATTATGTTTTAAACGCGCACAAGAGTTTCGTTAAACTTAGCTCAGTATCATCAATATCAATATATTCATTTTATAAATATGAATCGATATTGAGTTAAGTTTAACGAACTTCTATACGATATATACAATATTAAGATTCTACACGATACTTCTATACGATAAACTAAATGGAAGATGTTTCTATGTGGAATGGCCATATCGTTTTCTACTATAAAACGTTTCAGAAAAGGGACATCCAATGTCACTTTCAATGTTTTATGGCAGTGTTTTCGCCAATCTCATACTTATTTGTAATATTAGTGATAGTGTTAAATTATTGAATAAAAAATATTATACGAATCTTAAATCGTACATCTTCAATTACCGTACGTACAAAATCCTGGTATTTAACAGTACGAGGATGCCTTCATCCTGGTACACGGTGACTTTATTAAAAACCTGATAAAAATACTAGGGTCCTGGTACGTCTGGCAACACTGTTCTACACCTCATTTTCTAAAAATCTCCGCTCCTAAATGTTGAAAACTCAAAATAGTTAACTGCGACAAATGTAAAAGCTTGGAGAAACCGGATGTCATATCTGCGTCAGATTTTTCGCTTCCGGCAAAAACTACAACGTTTTTTCGCAGAAAACACAATTAACATCTTTCCGTTTGAATCTTAAAACGGAGAGCTCTTTCTGCCGACAGCTGGAGATCGTTAGAAACTTTTTATTGGCTCGCGTTTATTATTCTTTTACCCTTTCTCTCATTTCTTACTAATGAACAACACCATATCTTTTCACCATCCTTTGGTATTTCTATTCATCATTTCCTTTATTTCTTTCCTTCTTTCTATTTCTTCTGAGAAAAAGAACATTTTTATGAGATTTATTTTATTACAACATCACCCTTCCTTGGCATTTGTTGATCGTTTTCTCTTTGGCAACATTTTTCATTTGCAATCACACACGTAACAAACAATAGCTTCTCGTTCGCTATGAAATGGTCAAAACATCGTTTTAATAGTGTTTTTTGATAGGTTTTAATGCGATAATTTGAACACGAACGATTCTCGAAGATGTCCGAGGTTTTTCACTCGATTATTCACTTCTAAAAAAAGTCTACAGAAGAGAGAAACGGAATTAATAATGAATAGTTTCGCCAAAGTTCCAAAACTTACAAAAATTCAATTATCTACTTGCACAACGCAGGTATTATGTATACACTATTATATCTCTTTATATAATTCCGATATAGGGTCAAAATTTCGAGAAAAAATGTAACTCTTCAAAATCTACAAATTATCTCAGTCGGTAAGCTTTTTTACCTACATTTTCGAGAAAATACGAAATTCTATAAATGTTTTAATTTTCTGGCGGAAAACCGTAAAATCACACTCTCCAACCGGTAGTTCGCTTCATTACCAATTGATAACGCTATTTCTCTTTTGATCAATTGATCAAAAGAGATGCAAAAGTACTGTTGCATTGATGTAAAAATACGTTGCATCTAGTTTAATTCAGTGATTGAAACATAATTGTTTCACACTGTAGATTGTATACGTGCAAAACATGCGATAAAAGTAGCAAGATACTTTTTCAAGAAAATTCTTAAATCAAATCATCAATTTATTAATATCCGACAACATTGTTTAGTATTTACGTTCTCACACCCACTAAATAAGCAGGTTTGCTCCTAGTGGCCACAGTCACATACAAACTTAGGAAGAAATTATATAATATTTTTATTTACATTTGAGTTTGAACATTTAACAACTTGCTAATCAAATTTCCATAAAACGTCGTGATAAATCGAAGGTTTTCTAATGAACAATTCAAATAGACAACATATCTGAATGTATTATGTTCTTCAACCGATCACCCGCTATACTGCAGTGGTTTCTAATCTAAGGCATCCGTACTGAACGGTGTGTACTTAAAATATGGCGATTCCATTGGCGAAAAAAGTTTTTTCAAATTCAAACAATGATTTTTTCTTTGTTGTTTTTCGGTTGCAGCATAACCCACTACGCAGTAAGCCACTCTATTGGGGCATTTCAGTGTCATCTGCCCCGTCAAGCTCTTTCTCATCTATCTTTCATGTTTTTCCACAGCAGATATCTCATTCCTAAAATCAAATGCCCGTCAAATGCCCGTGCACCTACGGTTTTACATTCAGCGTTTCTCTCTTCGCTGTCGTTAGTTCAGCTGATTGAACAGTACGTTTGTGTGACACGGAAACAACTGCACGCGAAGTCAAGAATGAAAACTCAGCTTCACATAGTGGTCGTCCACGTACGAAGACACATACTGTCAAAATCAAGGACCGGGAAAAGTGGCTCACGTCATCAATTGATGTCACTGCAGTGTCTCTGACTGGAAAGTACTACGGTTTCTCTCTCGACGGTGACAGGATTTTGGACACTAGCCAGATAGCTAGATCAAGTTGTCGCTCTCTGGAAGAGAATTTTAACGGTCGGCTGTTCTGATCGGTAGTTTTCCTTGGTTTCTCCGATCAATACCAGGCGAATGCCGGAGCAGTACCCTCAAAAACTGAATATTTAGTTTTGTTCTACAGCGCCATGTAGTGGAGTTTCAACATAATTAACGGCACATAAACCTCTGTGTGAAAAAAACACCTACAAGTGCCAACTTTCATAGAGATCGGGTCCAACTGTGTCGGAGTTTAGCTCTTATAAACATACCAACATCCAGTTTTATATTTATAGATTGCATTTGTGTTATGGCTTGTGAAGCCTTGTCGACGCTCACGAAGCGTGAGACAGTGCTGAGACGTAACTGTATCATTTTACGCTGCTCCTCAGCGCTTTTATACTTTATGAAATTTTCTTTCAAACTTCACCGGACTTGGTTTCTGTACTTAGTCCTCGCTCATCAGGAACACCCTCCATTAGGAAACTTAGTTCTTTAGTGAATCCAACACTTGCGTGTGTACGGGAAGCAGTTGTAATTGTAGTCTGCAAGAGCTATTAAGCACTGTCGGAACCACACCGGTAGCAGAAGGCATTACACGCTATTACACAATGACGAGGTAGCTGGTTCACAAAGCACAAGGCAGTCGCAGAGAGAGGCAGAGAAAGGCATTTAGAGACAGACTTAGAGAGAAAGGGAAAGAGGAGAAGGAGAGGGTGAGAGAGTGAGATTGAGAGGAGGATAGATGAGACTGAACGGGAAGGTAGGGGGAGATAGAAAGGGAGAGAGAGGAAGATAGGGAGGGAAAGAGAGGGAGATAGAAAGGGAGAGAGTGAGAAAAAGGGAGGGACAGAGTGGGGAAAAGAGAGAGAGGAAGACAGGGAAAGGAAGAGAGAAAGAGGAGGGAGAGGAAGACAGGAAGAGAGAGACAGGGAGCGAGAGGGAGACGAGAGTGGAGAGAGAAGATCCGGGGAGAGAGTGGAAAGAGGGAGACTGGGAGAGAGTGGAGAGAGAGGGAAACTGGGAGAGAGTGGAGAGAGAGAGAGGGACACGGAGAGAGGGGAAGAGAGGGAGGGAGAGGGAGACGGAGAAAGTGAGGGAGAAAGGAAGGAAGAGAGGTAGGGAAGGATGGGGGAATAGAGAGGGAGAGAGTGGGCGAGAGAGACAGAGAAAGAGGGACAAAGAGGGAGTGAGAAGAAGAGGGAGAGGAGGAGAGGGAGAGGAGAGGAGAGAAGGAGAGGGAGAGGAGAAGGAGAGGGAGAAGAGAAGGAGAGGGAAAGGGAGAGGAGGAGAGGGAGAGGAGAAGGAGTGGGAGAGGAGGAGAGGGAGAGGAGAAGGAGAGGGAGAGGAGAAGGAGAGGGAGAGGAGAAGGAGAGGGAGAGGAGTCAAGGCATCTGGCAGCTGGCTCGTATCAAAACGCCGCGCTCCGCCGCTCCGCCAGCGGGAAGAAGCCCAGAGCAGAGGCGCGCGGGGCGCCCTATTGACATTGGCGCCTGGCGGAGCCAACAGTTTACTCTGCGCGCGCACAAACTTCCCACAGGAGAGGCCTGGTCGGGGGCGGGGCGGGGCGGGGCGGGGGCGGGGCAAGGTAGGACCTGGGGCGGGGGCAGGGGCGGGGTGGAGGTTGGGCGGGAGTGGGGCGGGGGCGGGGCGAGGGCTTGGTGGTGGCGGGGCGGGACCGGGGCGGGGGCCTGGCGGGGGCGGGGGCCTGGCGGGGGCGGGGGCCTGGCGGGGCGAGGGCGGGGCAAGGGCGGGGCGAGGCGAGAGGCGAGAGGCGAGGCGAGAAGCGAGGCGAGAGGCGAAGCGAGAAGCGAGGCGAGGCGAGAGGCGAGGCGAGGAGAGAGGCGAGGCGAGAGGCGAGGCGAGAGGCGAGGCGAGAGGGGAGGCGAGAGGCGAGGCGAGAGGCGAGGCGAGAGGCGTGGGGAAGCGAGAGGCGAGGCGAGGCGAAGCGAGAGGCGAGGCGAGGCAAAGCGAGAGGCGAGGCGAAGCGAGAGGCGAGGCGAGAGGCGAGGGGAAGCGAGAGGCGAGGCGAGGCGAAGCGAGAGGCGAGGCGAGGCAAAGCGAGAGGCGAGGCGAAGCGAGAGGCGAGGCGAGAGGCGAGGCGAGAGGCGAGGCGAGGCGAGGCGAGGAGAGAGGCGAGGCGAGGCGAAGCGAGAGGCGAGGCGAGGCAAAGCGAGAGGCGAGGCGAAGCGAGAGGCGAGGCGAGAGGCGAGGCGAGAGGCGAGGCGTGGCGAGGCGAGGAGAGAGGCGAGGCGAGAGGCGAGACGAGAGGTGAGGCGTGGCGAGGTGAGAGGCGAGGCGAGAGGCGAGGCGAGGCGAGGCGAGGAGAGAGGCGAGGCGAGGCGAAGCGAGAGGCGAGGCGAGGCAAAGCGAGAGGCGAGGCGAAGCGAGAGGCGAGGCGAGAGGCGAGGCGAGAGGCGAGGCGAGGCGAGGCGAGGCGAGGAGAGAGGCGAGGCGAGGCGAAGCGAGAGGCGAGGCGAGGCAAAGCGAGAGGCGAGGCGAAGCGAGAGGCGAGGCGAGAGGCGAGGCGAGAGGCGAGGCGTGGCGAGGCGAGGAGAGAGGCGAGGCGAGAGGCGAGACGAGAGGTGAGGCGTGGCGAGGTGAGAGGCGAGGCGAGAGGCGAGGCGAGGCGAGGCGAGGAGAGAGGCGAGGCGAGGCGAAGCGAGAGGCGAGGCGAGGCAAAGCGAGAGGCGAGGCGAAGCGAGAGGCGAGGCGAGAGGCGAGGCGAGAGGCGAGGCGAGGCGAGGCGAGGAGAGAGGCGAGGCGAGGCGAAGCGAGAGGCGAGGCGAGGCAAAGCGAGAGGCGAGGCGAAGCGAGAGGCGAGGCGAGAGGCGAGGCGAGAGGCGAGGCGTGGCGAGGCGAGGAGAGAGGCGAGGCGAGAGGCGAGACGAGAGGTGAGGCGTGGCGAGGTGAGAGGCGAGGCGAGAGGCGAGGCGAGGCGAGGCGAGGAGAGAGGCGAGGCGAGGCGAAGCGAGAGGCGAGGCGAGGCAAAGCGAGAGGCGAGGCGAAGCGAGAGGCGAGGCGAGAGGCGAGGCGAGAGGCGAGGCGAGGCGAGGCGAGGCGAGGAGAGAGGCGAGGCGAGGCGAAGCGAGAGGCGAGGCGAGGCAAAGCGAGAGGCGAGGCGAAGCGAGAGGCGAGGCGAGAGGCGAGGCGAGAGGCGAGGCGAGAGGCGAGGCGTGGCGAGGCGAGGAGAGAGGCGAGGCGAGAGGCGAGACGAGAGGGTGAGGCGTGGCGAGGTGAGAGGCGAGGCGAGAGGCGAGGCGAGGCGAGGCGAGGAGAGAGGCGAGGCGAGGCGAAGCGAGAGGCGAGGCGAGGCAAAGCGAGAGGCGAGGCGAAGCGAGAGGCGAGGCGAGAGGCGAGGCGAGAGGCGAGGCGAGGCGAGGCGAGGAGAGAGGCGAGGCGAGGCGAAGCGAGAGGCGAGGCGAGGCAAAGCGAGAGGCGAGGCGAAGCGAGAGGCGAGGCGAGAGGCGAGGCGAGAGGCGAGGCGTGGCGAGGAGAGAGGCGAGGCGAGAGGCGAGACGAGAGGTGAGGCGTGGCGAGGTGAGAGGCGAGGCGAGAGGCGAGGCGAGGCGAGGCGAGGAGAGAGGCGAGGCGAGGCGAAGCGAGAGGCGAGGCGAGGCAAAGCGAGAGGCGAGGCGAAGCGAGAGGCGAGGCGAGAGGCGAGGCGAGGCGAGGCGAGGAGAGAGGCGAGGCGAGGCGAAGCGAGAGGCGAGGCGAGGCAAAGCGAGAGGCGAGGCGAAGCGAGAGGCGAGGCGAGAGGCAGAGGCGTGGCGAGGCGAGGAGAGAGGGCGCGGCGAGAGGCGAGGAGAGAGGCGCGGCGAGAGGCGAGGCGAGAGGCGAGAGGTGAGGAGAGTCGTGGTGTGGCGGGGCAGCGCGGGGCGCGGCGGGGAGTCGCGGGTCGGGGGACGGGGCGTTGAGTAGAGTGTGGCTTCCCGCTGCTCGGCATGCCGAAGGCGGTGGCCGCGGGCTGCGACTGACGGCTGACGGGGCCTCCGGGGAAGACCATCGCGCCGCTGGCGATCCGTCTCACCCACTCAACTCCACTTGCGCCACAGAGATCATTGCCTCTGGGAGGACACTGGGATTCATTAATCACTGATTCCGGGCTATGCTATGGTCATTAGTTCCGGAAGTATAGCGTATGTTTTACCGCCGAAGGTAGCTGTATTCTTCCGCCGCTGGATGGTGAGATCCGGCGCCGATCTACCGCCTCAGCTAGCGGGATTTTTGCCAGCCAGGCATCTCCCACCAGCGGGACACAGCCATACCCTGGACAAGCTCTGTGCTCCCGTCTGGTCTCCGGCACGTGTGTTAGTGTAGTGCATCTAAGTGCAAGTGTGCAAGTAAATGAGCAAAACGAAGGAAAGCGCGCGGTCCGTGGCCCGTTTTTTTAGGGGACTGCTCTGGAATTTGCCTGGTACTGATGGGAGAAACAACGGAAAACTACCGATCAGAGAAGCCGGGCGCTAGAATTCTGTTCCAGACAGCGACTGAACTCGATCTACTAGCTAGTCGATGATGTTAGTGCTGAAAATCCTGCCATTGTCGGCACTAACCCTAGGACCTTCCGTTCAGAGGCACTGTGAGATCAGTCGATCCCTTTGCCACCTGTAGCGTCGTGGCGCGCTTAAAACGGTGACAACTCGCGGCAGATGGCCGGATGTGAAACAAAGGGCGCAGAAGATGACGCATTGGAAATTCTGCCGAAGCGCGGACTCGGCGTGGTACGGCGGAGGCAATGGGGGCGGCGAGTAGCGCCGAAGGGCCTATATAAGGGCACGAGAACAATTCCTCCTTCTTGTTGTTTCTCAGCAGCGTCGGCGGGTGGTTGCGCGTAAGTTGTGCTAGCGGCGCACGTGGGGAAGGGCCGGCAATTCATTGTCGTGACGAGCGAGACATGTATTAGGTCTCAGATGTAGAGCGGTGTGGTAGCCGTTCGATTAAATCTCTCCTAGTAGTGGGATCTATTTAGTTAGTTAATTGTAAGCAGTGAAATTTGTTATTTGTGACTACGGTCTAGTTTATGAATAAACTCACTATTATTACAACCCACTCTCGTCTGTGTTCTGATTACACCGGTATGACGCCACACACCTCTCCTCTCCCGGTAATAGAAAACTAAGCAACTGATGTGATTTCGTAGACAGAATCTGCCTCACGGGACAATGCATTTTGAGACATTATTTACTACGTTACCCAAATTATACATCGTCACTCTCAGAGAGTGTGTGAATTATTTGTTCGGACTCTGAACGCTTCGCCTGAAGCAGAGTCGCTCTGTGTTATGCATCAACCGGCTAAGCGCCATTTTTTGGGGAAAAAATGAGATATGGACACCATCAGTTGCATTGGAGCATGTTCTAAATGTACGCAAAATTTTGGCGCCAAATCTGTAAAAATAGCCTAATAATTAATGAAAAATGTAAACGCCATCAGTCACATCAGGGATTTTATGTTTCGCAAAACCCGGCTGTAAACCTAGATCTTCTAATCTGCTGTTCTTAATTTCACATTATGCAGGTAAGCGCCAGATATTCCATTCATGTTTGTGTAGTTTGGCGCTTCAATAATTGAAATAAGTAAATTACAGTGTTTAGAGCTGAAAATGTAATAAAACCTTTGAACACGATTATCTCAAAACTTATACATTCATGGAACTTATTCATGGAAGAGTTTGAGACCGAGGCTCTACGGAACGCCCAACATAAACCATCTCTCTGGGTTCGGTACGTGGATGATACATTCGTATTCTGGCCTCACGGACTGGAATTATTAGAAGAATTTCTACGGTTCCTCAATAATATCCATCACAACATCAAGTTTTCTATGGAGACGGAAGTGAACAACTGTCTGCCTTTCTTAGATGTTCTCGTCAGCAAACGGGATGATGGCACCTTGGGACAGTCTACCGAAAACCGACCCACACAGACAGACGAGGCCTGGGTTGGCCCCATCCGCCAGCCAATCGGAGGGACCTCTCCGCCAATCACGGCGCACCTGCCCCACCCGAGCGCCCTGGCAGAACAACATATAATACTGGACGCACACAATACCATGTCACTGCCCTGAGGAAGCCTACGACATGGTAGGCGAAACGTCGGCCTCTCTGCCAACGACGCGGCGTCACCCGGACAGCCGAGAAGTTATGAACTCGAGCCGCGGAAGCTTACGTGTATATCTCAAAACTTGTACGATGTCGCATAGCCGGTTGATGTACTAACACCGTCCAGTTGCGGAAACGCCGGTTTGTCGAGGAAGACCCTGGCGCTCCCGGATGTGGGTTAATGAATAAACCGCGTGCGCGCGATCCCACGCGCGGTGGGTGTCCCGCAAGGTCCCGAACTCGGTCCGCTGTTTAATTCACGGTCCCTTCCGCCCCTGCCCCTCTCCCCCTGTGGACTCGGGCGGGGGTGGGGGGACAGAACACGTTGCTCACATAGCGGCGCGGCGCCGGGGGCGGCGGACGACACTTTACAGCCGGAGGGGGACGGCGGGAGGGGGCGGAGGACGCCTGGTCCCCAGGGCCGCTGCAGGAGCCTGCAGGGGAGCTGCACGGCCGCAGGGGTGGGACAACGACAGCTGCAAGAGGAGGTCGCCACATCTCTTGAAAAAAATATACGATTTTACACAATGCTTGATTTATAAAATTTTAAGTCCCAGAAATTTTAAGTCCCGGAACGCGTACTCAATTACATATTATTTTTAATAGAAACAATTATACATTTATTGTATAATTTAACGATAATTCCAGAGGTACCGGAACGTCATTCTGATATAAAAAATAGACAATTTTACAAAGTGCTTGATTTTTGAATTTTAGGTCCCGGAACACGCCTTCAATTATATATTATTTTAATAAAAACAATAATGTATTTATTGTATAATTTAATAATAATTCCGGTGGTACCGGAACGCCCTTCCGTCGCGTTCCGCTAGAAATCAAGCCCTGATTTTACATAATATGTTTACAGATTTTTATTAACAGGCTCAAAATTCCATAAAGGTATTTTGTGAATTTATTTTTAGAGTATTTGAAACAAAATTCATTTAGGAATCTAATACAAAAAGTAACTCTTTGAATTAAACGTTGACATTCTGAAACCCATATGTCAGACGCTTCCGGTCTCGGAACTAGCTCATGTAACTCGAACCCCTTTAAATCGAAATTTTATCGATCGAACGTCCAACACGCAGACCACTAGTACTCAAACACCTGTAACTCGAAACCTCATAACTTGAAATTTCGTGACACCATATCTCGTGTCTTCGTAAACAAAACCTCATTAATTTTTTTAGATTAATTATTTATTCTGCAATAAGTATGGATATTTGGTGGTAGAATATATTAAATTTATATTAAAGAAGTTGCATTGACCAACAATAAAATGTTTTCATAAATTGGAATCGCAATAGCAGACACGTTCACACGCGAATTCCTTGTACCGAGTGAGGTGACTCAGGGTGTCTCATTGTTAATATAGCAATACCTCTGACTGGGAGGTCCTAGGGTTCAACTTCCGACGGTGACAGGATTTTCCACACTAGATACATGGCTACGTCGAATCAATCGCTGTCTGAATGAGAAATCTAGGGAGGGGGCGGATACTCTGAAGATAGTTTCCCGAGATTTTTTCCATCAACACCAGGCAAATACCAAAGTAGTACCCTAACTTTCCTTCCTCTTCCTTGCCCTAACCTCACCCCTTATTTGCATACACTAACACTTATATGACCCATACTACCACACACACTCCTGGAAAGCAGTCGGGAGCTTGTAATAGCTTATACCAGTTGGGGCGATGCCCCGCTGGTGGGAGATACCTGGTTGAGAAAAAATTGTAAGCCGACAAGTATGTCGGCGCCAGATCTCGTCATCCTGCGGGGGAAGACCACCGCCACATTCCGCGATCAAAACATGTACTATGTTTTTGGGAATAATGCCCATAGTCGTTGACGCGCCCGAAATCACTAATCAATCAATCGAATCCCTCGCTATCTCGATTTTTCCCATCTCCCATCCCTTTAGCGCCCTGCGTGTGACGTGCGGGCGGAAGGGCGAGGGCGTGGGCGAGGGCCAGGGTGTAGGCGTGGGTGAGGGCGTGGGCGTGGGTGAGGGCGTGGGTGAGGGCGAGGGCGAGGGCGTGGGCGTGGGCGAGGGCGTGGGTGAGGACGTGGGCGAGGGCGTGGGCGAGGGCGAGGGCGTGAGCGAGGGCGTGGGCGAGGGCGTGGGCGAGGGCGTGGGCGAGGGCGTGGGCGAGGGCGTGGGCGAGGGCGTGGGTGAGGGCGTGGGCGAGGGCGTGGGCGAGGGCGAGGGCGAGGGCGAGGGCGAGGGCGAGGGCGTGGGCGAGGGCGAGGGCGAGGGCGAGGGCGGGGGCGGAAGCGGAGGGCGGAGGCGGGGGCAGAGGCGGGGACAGGCGCGAAGTCGGCGGCGGTGGTGGGGGCGGATTTGGGGGCGGAGGCGGGAGGAAGCGCGGGCGGGGCGGAGGCGAAGATGGGGGCGGAGGGGGGCGTGTGCGTGGGCGGAAGCGGGGGGGGCGGAACGGCGCCTGAAGCTGCCGATGGCTGCCACCAGAGGCGACGGCCGGGCGCGTGGGTGGGAGCGTGGGTGGGGGCGGAAGCGCTGCGGTCGCGGGCGGCGAGGGGCGCCGGGCGCTGATTGTTGTTTATGCTGCGGTGACGTCACGCGACCGCTCCGGTGACAAGTGACGGCTGCCAGGCGCACCGACCAGGGGTGCACAAACTCGCGACTCCTTGCGAGTAAGCTCTGCGCCTTTTCGGCGGTACGGTCCTCGGGAAAAAAAGGCTCCAGAAGGAAGAATTTCGTACATCAGTGTAAATAAGTGCGAGTGGACGAGTGATCTGCGAGTGAATGAATAAAAACAAACAAACAAAAAAGCTAATTGATGCTACAGAATAGCACCAACTTTCTTGCACTATTTTTTTCAATCTCTTTAGTCTAGACTAGTTTTCAGTATTGTTCCACGATCTTCTCAGTTTCTATCGGCGCCTAAAACACATTTTCTAAATTTTTTCGGTCTCGTTATATAATAACTGAAATTTGACTCAAGACTATAATAGAAGACTCCTATAGTGAAATTTTCATTGAAGAATTTGAAATTGTTTTTCAGAAAATTTGTGAGTTTTCTGAAAATGAGCAATTTTGAGATATTTTTCGCAGAAAACTTTTGAATTTTGAGAAAATTCACAAAACAATAATTTGAAGCACTTATATATATATATATATATATATATATATATATATATACACACACGTTCACATATACAAAATTTACGTAATGTAAATGCCAACGACGCCAGAGATATTTCTAAAATAATTCATTGATGTAATTTTTGAAAACCCAAAACATTACTTCCCAATGGCATGTATTTCATTTCATTCAGTGAATTTAGTAATATCCGTATTAAAAGTTTAAAGAAAAATTTGGAGCGTTATTTGAGAAAATCTTACGAGAGTCCATTTTGGACTCTCGTGCATTTCTGTATATTGATAGCCCTGAAGATGGAAGACGGACGTAAATATTTCGAAATGTCGGCAAACTGAAATGTGTCAATGTTTTGATTTTACGTGTGACCAAATGTTATGGTCCTTCACATTCTTCAAGTATTATACAATACTGTTTTAATAATCTGAGGAATAAGTTTTAAGGAGAGTAAAATGATATTGGAGTCAGTCTGCGATGCCGTTAATCTGGGCTTTTGGGTTGACTGTAAACGGTATATCTTTCGATGCACATTTGACCAATGATCTACAATACGTACGTAGTAGAACTAGTTCTGGTGATAAATAAAAATAGAAAGAGAAAAGAGAAAAAAGAATGGAGATATTTGGAGGATAAAACAAACCATCCTGCAAAAATCTACCCTACGTCTACTAAAGTAGTAAAGAAATTGACATTCATTATGATTGTTCGCATAACTTATCTAAAAGAGATTATGATAACGATGTGAAAAAAGTTAGAAGAGATACATAATGTGGAGAAACGAGTCATCAGATAGCAGAACGAAAATATACAAAAGGAAGAATGGAAATGTCGACAAAAGAAAGACAAATGATCTAATAGATATACGTACTCCAAGGAACGCTTATTTCACAGCGAGTTCATTGTTTATTTAAAATTGAGTAAACACTATCTGCGACGAGCTTAAAAATACACGAGAAGCCGCGTATCTAGAGAGACCATCTTAGCTAGAGGCGTGTCGCCTTGCCTTCATTTGCATTCCACACAATGGAGAACGCTTCTTTACAGCGGCTGCCCAGATAAGCAGGAGGGAGACTTACTGCTGTAGCGCGTAGAAAGTGAAATGTTACAAGTCATTCGTCGTGCACTGGAAGCAGCTAACGCTAGTAAATTTCGCAACATCTAATTTCGGATGCGCATTTCGGAAGGAGAAATATATAGTTGACAGTTATTGTTTTAGCAACATTTAAATTAAGGTACGAATAGATGCAGCGATACAGGATCAGTAAGTACACTTGCTTGTTTGTAACAAGTCACTTTGCTCTCAGGTTACGTGAATTGTTGTTACTAGTCCGAGGGAATACATAATGGGATTATACTATTTTAATTTTTTTTGTCGTTCAAGGTCTCATTAACTACTAGATCATTAGCAACCACTATTGGATTTAACGTTTTAGTTTGAGGACGAAACGATATGGAGGTGAAAGAACGAACACATACAAACATGCCCGAAGCGGGACTCGAACCAGCGAACCCGCGGTCCGAGATCACAACGGCACTGCTAAGCGATCTCGGCCAAGGGGCCGACAAATTTAATTTATTGGTTGCAGTAAACCGTTACTAAATATATTGCAATGCCATCTGTAATCTGATGTGAGTTCCCACTAATAAAGAGTCGTCGACGAGACTAGTACAAACCAGTTTTTCCAAATTGTCTTCTACTAAAGAACATGAAGCGCAACAGTTTCTTGTCTACTGACAACACTCGCAAAAATATATAATTTAATAATAAAATTAATATTTGCAGTGTTTCTTACGAACAACAGACATATTTGGTCTTTTCGGGAATTCGTCCGTCATGGGTTGATTTTCAACGATATACAATTTCCTCGTTAGGATTTCAATTTTGAAGTGACACGCGCGCCGATATGTCTTCGTCTCCAAGCAATATCTTGAGGGGAACTTCGGAGGGAACCAGCTACTATACTTGGGTTTTTCTTTCTTGGCGCGTGGGAGCTTGTCTTCATGATTGAATAACTCAAAGTATTTCGTGTCGTTCTCAGTCGTGCCGCTAGGAGGCGCGTAATCGCCAGCACTGCTCGATACAGTCGCGATCATTCGACTCCTAGCGGCACGGCCGAGAACGACGCGAAATACCCTGCGATATTCCATCGTGAAGACAAGCCCCACGCACAAAGAAATAAAATCCAAGTATAGATCGATTAGTCAGTCATTCACCTATCTCTTATCTCCCATCCGACGAATATGTATTTCGCCTTTTACTAAAGATTTCCGTGTAGGGGTTAAGAAATGAGTCAACATCGTGGGGCCCCTTTCATTACAAGCATCATCGTTACAAGCATACATCATGGGCCGCTCTTAATTTTTAAAATATTTCGATAATTTTCCAATATATTCTAAAATATTACCAAAGATAATTACTTTATTAGTTTTAAAAGCTTAACCCATTTAAGGGATCGAACAGATGAAATCTGCTCAATCTCATGTATTCCTGAACATTGTCAAATACATTTAAAACGAAGTATTGTTAGTGTTGCCAGATTAGAGGTTTCCCCCCCTAAATTTAGGGTTTTTTGGTCTTTAGGGGTTGTTTTAGGGGGCAAATTTATTTGGGGATTTTCTTGGGGGGATTTCGTTGAGTTCTTAAAATGTTAATTTTGGGTTATATAGTGAAATCATCACACTCGCTAATGATGAGAACTCAACTTGGTTTTAAAATTTAGGGAAGTACGGGTACACTGGTCGGGGGGGGGTAAGTAAAATGAAAACCGACTACTTATTACTATTGTTTCAATTTGACTGTAACTGGCAAGTTAACTGTAAAATATAAATATCATCATATTCAATTAATAATATTTTTCGTATTTCTTTCCTTTCCATACTCCCCCATACATTTTAAACATGATTTTCTTTTTAATTTGGGATTTTTTTTTGTCGTTTTGTGGGTTTTCACAGCGCTATCTAGGGGGAATTGCTTAAGACCATCTGGCAACCCTGAGTATTGTGGATCTAAGCGCTTTTGATATTTCTGGAAAATCCCAAAGGTTTCTTTTCAAGTGAAACCGCACAAGGGCTTACATACACCCATAATGCCCATCATGTTACCCAAGCGATGAAATGAAAGGGATGAAATCTTTCCTCGAGTACGGAAAAAAAATCACGCCATTAAACGCGAGTAGTCGTAATTTTACGACCACCTTTGTTGCACACAAAAAGCACTCACTCTCGGAAGCGAGAAGAGGAAATGGCGTGACCAGCACACAATTACCATAGGACGCTCCCTCTCCGACAAAGCGCGATCAGAAGAAATTTACGCCCGACGGCGAAAACTGCCAGACTGCGAAATTCACGGAAACAGCGCCGACCGGAAGCCATCTTGCAGCGCACTTCCGGCGAATCCAGCGACCACCGCCTCGGAGACGCGTTCGCGAATGAATATGGAAGTCCCGAAGCTCCAAGTTCTAATCAGATCGCCTAACGGCATCCATTATTCAAATACAAACTTCGAATCTGAACGGAGTGAATGAAAACTATTTAAATTCAGAACGTTTCCCGAACCTATAATTAAATTGTTACGTTGCGTCAGCGGGAATATGATTGCTGGATGTCTTCATTATTAGGAAACAATGTTAAGCTGACTGATTCATATTCAGGGCCCATTGTTGTCGTGTTCTCTTTGGGGCGGAAGAACTGTCGATACAAAGGTAATTTGATTTATACAAGACGTTTTTATGTCTGCTTTGAACAATTCCAAAATCTATCGTCTTTCTTTCTTTCTTTCTTTCTTTCTTTCTTTACGGTCATAACTTGGGGAAACAAGGAGAATGTAATCGACGTTCTGGTGATGAAATCGGTCAAATATTTGGATGAAGATTAAAAATCACACTAAGCCTTTTCTAACAAATTACTGCATGTGGCTGATAAAAAATATAAAGTATGAAAAGTAGTTGTACTCTGTTTGCAACGACAACGAAAAGAGTTCGCACTTCTAGTGAGTGATTCTACAGAGATTAAAACGTAACGATTAGTATTAACATTATTATTGAAGACAATCAAATGTCTTCACAAAAGTATTTCTATAATCCTAGAGATACATTTTTTCAGAATAAGGTGTACTTTCAGAACCGCCTTTTCGTCTCAAAATAACTAATGACGCCGGTGAAAAGAAATGCGAATTGAATGTGAAATAAAATTTTGGAAGATGAGAAATAACACGAAAGAATGCAAAAGAAAAGAAGGAAGGAATGGAGAACAAGGTGACACGAAGAGAATAAATCATGGCCACTCATAAATTGTGTCCAACCTACGGAGGGAAGCTGTTTGCAAAATTGTCAGGATCAGGAGGGGCTTACGATATGGGGTTGTAATATTACTGTTATGTACAAAAATAAACTCAATATATTTTCAACACTTCCCCAGGCTATTAATTAGCATGAATAAATACCATTTAGAACGCATCCGGAGAAGTGACATGAAATGAATTTGGAAGAGAATAACCGTAAATTTATTTTATTTTAGCTAATAAATTATTGAAATGTTTAAAAAGGAGGATGGTTTATACCGTAAATGTAACATATTTCATACAAGTGATTACAGGATCTCTTTACATAGAAACTACATAAATGTTACAAATATAGGGGAATAAAATCAAGATATTCTGTTAAAAGGAATGGGAAAATATACTGACTGTGAAGTTGGGTTTTATTAATAATGTACTCGTAAAATGGCCAATTATAGTTTATGCATGCACTGTATGAAAGAAACATAATGTAAGATAAATCGAAAGTTATTTCTCTGGATACAACTGGGCATGACTGATCTCACCAGATAAATCAGCACTTTTCCTCATTAGATGACCAAGGATGTATGCAGAAGAAGCTGTGAAACGGAAGTCAATTTTCAACCTATGGACGAAATGTCGTTTATTTATTTACTCTTATATACATGATGCCGTTGAGGTTGCGGTAGTGCGAATTTAAAACGGATATATTCATTTTTGAGAAGCACTTTAGAATGAAACTCCTAGAACATTTTCAGAATGTTCTCTAAAAGTCTGTAAATACTTCTTTATTTTTTTTCTCGAATAGAAGAAAGTACGCTCATGAAAATGGTGCAGATCCGATTGGCAGAAGAGCCCAATAGACTGAATTCAATTGCAGATGTGCCATTTTCATTGAAGCTTTTGAACTTCCAATATGAAAGATCTATTTATTATCTCGAGCGTCGTTTTTTCAAGAGTTTGAAAGTGAATATTTAACCCTTAACTGGATGACGTGGGGTCCCTGAGATCCGCTGAGGAAAAATAACACGCGTAGCCCGTCCTTTCTGGTACGTCGCAACAAGTTTTCTTTACAGTACCTTACTACCTCTTTCTAAACTACACTCACAGGCGAGGCAGCGGATCCAGTGACAGCCGTTCGCCTTTGAGGACCAGTTGAACTTTTGGAACGAGTCTCGCAGACCTCACATCACCAGGACTGGAACTTTTGTTCCCACAGTAAATGTGAATTGCAATTTTTTTTAATGGATACTTTTCGTTTAACAATGCATTATCGTATTTAAATGAAGTTTTTTAATGTAGTGATGAATATTTCAAACCTTTCTACGAGTTCATGAGATAATTAATAGTGAAGAAACAGTATGGAACAAATTATATCCAGAAATTTACTCGGAGAGTAATAAATAATTTTATAATTTTCATTTTACATATTAACAACAAATCCTTTTATTTTCTTGTTTATTACAGCATTGTTAACGTGAAAAATTTGTCAAGTCAGCATGAAATAGATCACCGAAAATAATGTGCCTAAAACATTTGGGGTCTCACAGACCGCACATCATCAGTTAACGGATAAAATGAATATATATGTAATGTATAAGTATGTACTGTATAAGTATGTATATAATATAATACGTATGAATGATGCTTAGACTCTAGTAGACAGGCACTATTTCTACAGTTTGCAGCCATGACCAACAGGGGACTCCCGAGTGAGTGAGAGAAAGAGAGAGAATATACTGACCGCCTGAAGTGTGCTGCGCTCTCGTGCACAAACGAGCTTCTTTCCACAGTAGATGCTAGCGTAAAGGAGTCGGGTTTTTCATGACCACGGATGAAGAGATGAGAGGGGAACCTCGCCATCTGCGCATGCGTGATTGCTCGTCTCAATCTCGCGGCAGCTGCTAGAAGCATTTTAGCATCCAACCAATCACAGGCCAACTTCAACAACCCGCCGAATTCAATCATAGGAAATCAATTGAAAATTAATACAAAACGTGTTTCGCTCAACGGTCCACTTGTAAGATTATCAATACGGTATTTAGGGTTCTTTATTAATATTATATACGGGGATGCTCAGCATCTCAGCGTCCCCTGACGCTACGCCACTGGTCGTTAGCCGATTTACTAGTGTCGTGTGGAATACTAGTGTGTCGTGTGGAATACTAGTGTGTCGTGTGGAATACTAGTGTGTCGTGTGGAATACTAGGATGTCGTGCGGATTTACTAGTGTCATGTCGTGATAAATATTGCCGTGTGGAAGTGCGTGCTTGCAATGCTGTGAATTGCAAATAAATCTTAGCATGAATGTGTGTGTGAATAACAAAAAAAAATTCAAGAAACAGCAAACAAGAAACAAAGACAAAAGAACATTACCCAAGAAATTAAATCTTAGGTTGCCGGCCAAAGTGCTGGCTTCATCCATAGGTTAAGTTAGTATTAAGTTCGTTAATAAGTTAGTTCATAAGCTGCCCTCTTCTATGCCGCACAAGCCATAGAGCTGCGGCGCAAGAGTCATGTGTACTGACAACTCCAGAATCAATTGAGAATAATATAAAAGAATCTCCATCGCCTGTAATGAAATCGTTCAAATTCTAGGAGTGTAAAATTAAATGTATCGCCGCCAGCATGGCGCCAGGAAAACTTTCCTTTTACTCGAAAGTTTTCCATCCAAAGATATCTTGAGCAAAGTATGTCCGTCACCCGGAAACCTTCCAGTGCGGGGAGCGCCGTCAACTGAATAGTTACCCCGAATAGAGATCTAACCCACAAAAAGTCGAAAATTGAGAGTTCAGTGGAACAGTGATCTATTGGACCTAAGACACAGCCCCCTCGATTCTGAGGGTGCACAGGCCATTCCAAAGTATATTATTCTTTAGGTAAAGTTTTCCTATTGGCGACTAGTGATCTCTCTGCAGCAAGATGTTGGATCGATGCGAGTATGTTATAAGCGGTAATGCGTTGACAAAAAATTGACTTCACAGTGATTCACAATTCATAATATATTGTTGGATGTAAGTTTTTTAAAGAAATAAATTAATTTACACTGATTAGAGGTTTTTTCTCTTTCCTGAAAACTTTTCCTTTTGTGGGTTAGATCTCTATTCGGGGTAACTATTCAATTGGTAAACACCCCATCCCACTTCCGACCTCTGAAATGTAAATGTGGATGTATGTGAAAGTGCCTCACAGTGACAATCACTTTTGTGTAAACTCACAAATACTGGCTGCAGCAGCCTACGCGCCAGTTCACATGTAGCATGTAGTAAGAACCAGACCTGTCTGTACGTTTCGTCTTTAATAAACTTCTGTTGGAAAAGAACTTCGTTTCTTCATTTCTACAGCAGTACAGCATATGCAATTTGAACCTGAGTCGGAGGAAAGCAACTGACTTTCGACTTCTTCAACTCGTGTACCTCCCTCAGGACAAACGACCGCCTCGCCAGGGCTACTGGCGGGGGGAAAGATGAAAAGAGCCGATTTACTAAACTGTGCACCGTGAAGTTAGGGAAGTTAGTTTCACGACACCACAGATTCCGGGACTGCTGTTTTTCAAGAGTACCCCACCAGTATCCCTGGCGATAACCTTAACTAGAATTTGATATGAGACCCATAAGCCCTTCTAAGTTTGATAGCCCTGGAATAGAAGAATAGGGACAACTGGTAGATATTTGATTTGAGTATTTTGTTTGCCCACGTGGAAGCCACGTGTGGCCCATAAGCCCTTCTAAGTTGGACAGCCCTGGAATAGAAGAATAGGGAAAGAGACAACTGGTAGATATTTGATTTGGGTATTTTTTTTTGTCCACGTGGAAGCCGCGTGTGGCCCACTGCGCGGGGCTGAGCCGAGAGGAGAAGAGCGATGGGCGCACATGGCCCTTGGCGATGGGGGGGGGGGCGGGGCGGCGCCACCAGATGCCCTTTGGCCCTTCCGCCCGCCCTCCGCAAGCGCCCGGGGCCTTTCAAATGAACCGGAAGGGCCCGGCTCTTCTTCACTGCCTCGTTCGGCTTGTTGTGTTCTGTTGCGCACGTCTCGAAAAACACACAGCCACAAAGAAAAAAACAAAGAAAGATGGCTACACAATAAGAAAATTAGTGTGGCTTGGAATCAAAGAAATGTCAGAGCAAATTGAGGTCTCTTTTCAAAAGCTGATAAATGAAAAAAAAATTAAATGTGAGTTTTACGTAGTAACAGCATTTTTTAACAGTTCGTATCATTCTCCAAATTAGTGTTTACCAAAACTCAACCAATTCTAGTCTTAAGCAATTATATTCACGAGAATTTAACAAAAATAAAACGCTACACGCACCATCACCTCATGTTTTATGAACAGGTTTTCCTTTTGCATTTATCGAGTTTTCAAAAAAATCTTCTCAATTGAAATAGGATATTTTCATATGTTTATTCAAGTTCAGTTTACATGTTTTCCAGAGATTTTAAACTACGATAAAATTTATCTTGTTACACTAATATTTTGAGAAGATTCTTGCAATTTGCAACGCTCGTAACCTTTATCTTTGTAAGATAATACATTATTCAATATTAAGTATTTTTTCTTCTCAGTTTTAACTTATAAAATCTTCCTTATAAATTTTATTTTTGTTTTAAATTGAAAGTTCGTCGAATTTGAAAGTTGAATTGGTGGGCGCTTGACCATTGGATAACGTGAAAATATCGGCAATTTAGTTTTAACTGAGGCCAATGTAATAGTTTCAATTTGAAGATGAGAGACTTGAAAAATAATTTCTAGTTAATGCGGTAATATAATGGTCAAGAGGTTCATTTACATGTGCCAAGAATTGAGATTTGAATTTTTTACTCGTAAAGTGGTCATGATTCAATACTGATGGACAACAACACGACGCATGTACCTGATCATTTCCTTTCTTGTAGTAATTGACGCCAACAGGTCGTGCTGCTTGGATATCCAGAATAGCACTGAAATACATTTTTTCTCGTTTTTTCGGAACAATATTATTTAGCAGAGCACTGCTCCCCAAAAATGATTTGAAGCATCAAACTATTGAAGGAGAGACAGAGGTACGAAATTCTATTATTTACATGAAATTTGTATTTCAGAGTAATAATGTACAAACTAAATATCTACGACTTCGAAATTTCCACTCTAGCTCGCCCCATTTCTCACGTCAACACTAACTTCAAATTGCCGGGTGTGAAAGATATGTTACGAGAGAAACAAAATACAATAAAAAAACGAAATAAACATAGGCAAAGACAGGAAGAAGAAAGAAAGAATGAAAGAAAAGGGAAAGCGTAAGAAGGGAAAGAAGAAAAAGACGGCGAAAATACTTGCGCTCAGCGAGAGCCTCTTTCGGAATGAAGGTCTGTATCTGTCTGCCCTTCGCCGCTCTTTGCCCTTCGGCTCCTCCAAATGGATGGGAAAGACCCGCCCTTTGTCACTGTCTCTTACTGCTGTTTCTCGCCATATACATCCACGTACATGGTGGAAAATGCTAGCGAGGGGGAAACACTGAACAAAAGGGGGAAACTACGAAAAACCGAGTGAGGAAAGAAACAAATTACACCCGTATTTATAGATACAAAGGGAGGAAAACAAACACCATAAAAGAAAAACGATGTACAAGATTGGCGTATTAAATTAAATAAAAAAAGAAAGGCAAAATAAATCCATGAACAGTTGGAATCGTTTTTAATAGCAGAGGAAGCAACATGGAATTTCATACGTCGTTCTTCACTTAAAAAAAAACTGTCTTTAAGCTTTAAGATTTTTTTGATTTTTTTTATTCTGGCCCTCAAAGAAAATGTGCTCAGATAAATCTTTCCCCACACGTCATATACAGTTTTTGCTGTTTTTTGACAAATAAATAAATAAATAAATAAATAAGAGTTTTATGTACAGAGTTTTTAAGAAAAATATTGTGAGTTTTACAAGTCCTTAAAGAATTATGTACGGAAAAAGATATTACTGTATTCTTCTACAAAACACAAAGAAAGATGCAAATTTTGTTTCGATCAAGTATGGATAACCTATTCTCTGCTATTACATTAATAAATCGGATGTTTCCACTATCCCTATGAACACAAGTGCCAATTCGTATTTTAATGTAGGACACAGTAAACACCAGCAAACTTCAACCAATTCCCAACTTTACCAATCCCAGTTTTCTTGATTTACATTCACTGATTTGATCATTTCAAAATGTGGCAAGCACACTTGAGGCACCTAAAAGTGGATTAATTGTCTCCCTGGTAATGAAAAAATAATATTTTTCGAGCATATGTCATCAAATCCTCTAGGGAATGACGATCCACGGCACCCTCTTCGTCAGTTCATCTCTAATGCCAGACGTCTGCAGCCGAACCGCGCTCCGCCGTTACCCTGGCTGCTGCAAATGAATTGGAAGGGCCCGCCCTTCGTCACCGCCTAGTTCTTTTGCTCCCTTCGTGACACCTCCTCCCTTCCGCGAGAGTCAGTGGCGCGAGTCTGCAGCGAAAACGGAGGCACTGGTGGAGAGGGCGCTACTGGTGATGTGGTGGTGCAACGCTGGTGATGATGGTGAGGGTTGGAGTGTCGGAGGGTAGACGCGTTCGAAGACCAGAATGTCAGAGAGAGAGAGAGGGTTGAGAGAGAGGCAGAGAGAGAGGCAGAAAGAGAGAGGCAGAGAGAGGAGGCAGAGAGAGAGAGGCAGAGAGAGAGAGGCAGAGAGAGAGGCAGAGAGAGAGAGAGGCGGCAGGGTGGAAAGGGTGGAGAGTCGGAAAGATGAAGAAGCGGAGAATAAGAATATCGGAGAAACGCAAGTGTTGGAGTGACGGAGTCTCGGAATGCTGGAGGGTAGGAAAGTCAGAGTATTGGAGTAACGGAGGGTCGGCAGGTTATGAGGGACCGAAGGCCATAGGATCAGTCCCGGAGGATCGGAATATCGGTGCATCGGAGGGCAGAATTGTTGAGTTTCGGAGATCGGAGTGAAGGAGTGTTGGAATGACGGCCGATAAGAGGGTCACCGTACTGGAGTAGAGGGACGGCGGGTTGGAAGGAGCGGATAACGGTGAGGATATTGGAGGCGACGGAGGGACGGCGTGTTGCAGAGTAAGAGGGTCACCGTACTGGAGTAGAGGGACGGCGGGCTGGAAGGAGCGAATAACAGTGAGGATATTGGAGCGACGGAGAGACGGCGCGTTGTAGGGTAAGAGGGTCACCGTACTGGAGTAGAGGGACGGCGGGTTGGAAGGAGCGGATAACCGGTGAGGATATTGGAGCGACGGAGGGTCGGCGGGTTGCAGGGTAAGAGGGTCACCGTACTGGAGTAGAGGGACGGCGGGTTGGAAGGAGAGGATAACGGTGAGGATATTGGAGCGACGGAGGGACGGCGGGTTGCAGGGTAAGAGGGTCACCGTACAGGAGTAGAGGAACGGCGGGTTGGAAGGAGCGGATAACGGTGAGGATATTGGAGCGATGGAGGGACGGCGGGTTGCAGGGTAAGAGGGTCACCGTACTGGAGTAGAGGGACGGCGGGTTGGAAGGAGCGGATAACGGTGAGGATATTGGAGCGACGGAGGGACGGCGGGTCGCAGGGTAAGAGGGAACTCCTTACAGGAGTAGAGGGACGGCGGGTTGGAAGGAGCGGTCGGAATGCTGGAGGGTCGGAAAATATTGTATCGGAGTGACGGAGGGTCGGTGCATTGGAGTGTTGTACTGCTGGAGGGTCGGAAGGTCAGGATATTGAATTGACGGAGAGCTGGCGGGTTGGAGGGACCGAGAGCAAGTGGGCAAGCCTCGGAAGTTAATGAAGTCGGAAAATCGAAAGGTAGAATTGTTGACTTCGGGAGATCGGAGGAGTGTTGGAAAGGCGTCACCGTACTGGAGTAGAGGGACGGCGGGTTGGAGGGTCCAGTGGCAGGGTTGGCGGACGGCAAGGACGGCGGGGTGGAGGGGCAGGGAACGGCCAGCCTCGGAAGTTCGCAACCCGGAGACTCGAGAGCCGCAGCGTCGGAGGGTAGGCGCGTCGGAGGACGGGCGAGCAGGAGTGTCGGAGGGCGGAGTGTCGGTGGGTCGGAAAATAACAGTATCGGAGTGACGGAGGATCGGCGAGTAGGAGGGACCAAGGACTAGAAGGAAGTTCGCAAAGCCGGAGCCTGAGAGCCGGAGCGTCGGAGTAGGGCGAGCGGGGGGTGAGCGTGTGAGGGTCGGGAGATGAGAGTGGGCGCGCGGGGCCGCAGCTGCCCGATCTTCCTCGCGCCCCGCCCTCGCGGCCGGCGGGAAAAAGCGCGCCCGTCCCGCCGCCGGCGGCCCTTACAAATCAAACGCCGCGGGACGTGCGCGGAACCGCCAGCGGCGCCCGACGCTCGACTCGCCCCGCGCCACCGACGTTTCCATTCCGGCCGCGATGCGCCTCTTTTTACGCCCCTCCCCTCCTTCAGCTCCTTTCCTGCTCGCCCCATTTTGTCGGAAATTTCGAAGAAGATTAACAGCAATAAATCTAAAATGTGGGAAAGGGGAAAGGAGGAAGATAACGTCGATCGATGTAAGTACGAGAAGCAATACAAGTGTATATTTAAACGTATGTTTAACTTGCATTTATTTTGGAAGATATTTTTACTATTACATTACATTAATTTCGGCGGCGTCCTATGAAAAATGTTCACGTTTCTACTTAAACAATAGAAAGTTTGTCTACGTTTCTACTTAACAAAAGCTGCGTTATTAGAAAAGGAAATTGTATCATTTCCAGATTGTACAACGAAAATATCACAAATTAACAGGTGCCACAAAATTTGCCCTAAAATCTCACCTTGAGGCACACCATATCTGACAATTGACACTGATATTAATAATTCATTTTAACAGTCAACTTTTATCAGATAATTAACAATATAATTCATTAAAAGACTGTTCTCTAAAGTTTCAGTCTTTGCAAGTAAATATAATTAATTTTAAATAACTGCGTTCTTTTTTATTGATTATTCTTATATTCTTGGTTTTCTGACACTGAGTTGTCATTAATATTTTAAATTAACATTAATATTAAATAAATTAATTACACATTAAATAAATTGAATTAACATTAATATTTTTTTCTGAGAGTTTGTCATCCTCACATTTTACCACTGTATGGCGATAGTGGATTCAAAATAAATAAGAGAAACGCCAATGTATTTCATGTTATTACCGTGTCTTCGTTTTCGTGGGAGTACTAGTGTGAAACCGCCTGCCGTGCCCCATCATTCGATTCTCACGACGTTTCCATTCCGACCGTCATACTTTTTTTTCTACTTTCTCCGCCGTTCCGCCTTCTTTCCATTTTGTCGTAAATGACGGACGACATATGAAGAAATTTCAAAGAAGATTAAAAGCAATAAATCGCAAAAGTGGAAAAAGGAAATGAAAAAAATTTTCGTTCGATGTGGTAATAGCCAAAAGTAAAGGGAAAATTATCAGTTA
>JAHLJT010002630.1:26496705-26526200 GCA_031308135.1 Acheta domesticus
ATTAGTACAGAAAGCAACATGAAATCGGTTGCCCAAGTACCACTGTGCGAGATGAATGTAACGTGTTTCGAGCAGCGTTCGTTCTTCAAGACCGCCGTTCTTCATGGGAGAAATGCTCGAGAATGTCACGGGGAATTGGTGGAAGTTATTGGTAATAATGCCCTATCACACAGTCGCGAGATGGTCACGAGGATTTCTGCGAGGACGCGTAGCAACCAGTGACCAGCAACGCACGTGGCGACCAGTGAGTGTGCGGTCAGACGTGGCATGTGCAGTAATCGAACATCTGCCGAATCGGGCCTTCAGGGTAGTACTTTTGGAATGTTGTGAACTCGTGTATGCTAAAATGCTTTGAAACATGAAACCAGTACTGTCATTTTAAATACTTTAATAATTAGGAGAACGACAATTTTGGGGTGTCGTTTAAATGCCCATGCACTTAGTTCATACTCTACCCTTTAATGTGTATATTTTACATTTTCCATCCGTACTCGTATTCTCACAAAATATAAGTTGCCATGACTATGCGCCAACTCTCGTAGAATATTTAAAATTTTGTACTTGTTAGCTGGATTTATTTAAATAGCGGGCCATCGGCTGCAAAACCCTGTTCTAGCCTATCCCGAGATCGGGCGCCAAAGCAGAGGCTTTGCAAAAAGGGGGCGGGGACTGAAACAATTGGAAATTCAACGGAACTGCTGCATTTTATAATTAAACCCGCGTTCGCCTAACACATTCACGACGTGCATTAAAAACGCAGGCAGTTTTCCAAAATTATATTCTACGTATGTGCTTACAGCCAAAAAAAGTAAAACAAGGACATGCAAATATGAACATCAGGATAATAAGAGTATACTTTAATTATTATAATGTCGTACTCTGTGCAAATGAAAAGTAACACATCTGAAAAATCTTCATTAGATGAAAAAACGTAAATAAAAACAGTCTACTTTTACTGGCAAAGTTTAGCGAAAATGTTCAGAAAACATTTGGTAACGAAGAATTCAGAAGACATAATGTACTATGCATAAACTGTACTTCTCTCTCACATCACATTACACAGTTTTTTTGCTATTTTTAGGTTAAATAAATAAAGAAAATCACTTTGTATATTGCCGTCATATAGATGACTCGGTTGAGTTTAAAATCCTTCTACTTGTAACATGAAAATTTCAATTTTTTTAATGTGCCTATAGATTTTCTTGGCCATCGACGCTGTGAAAGTATCAGAGAAGTCGCGGTCACATTTACCTTATCAGTTCTTTTTGAAACAGAAAATAACTCAAATTTGGTTCAAAACTAACAACAATCTTATTATTTCCAATCTTTTAGAGCCTTGAGAAATTCCTTATAAACAACTATGCTTGAAGTTCAGAGGGAATGCGATTCGAGTCTATTTTAGGTAAAATTTTGCATTGTTCTAGGTTATTTTAAAACAAAAAATGAAAATGATATAAACAAATTAACTGAAATATTGCATTAAAACTGTGTAAATTAACTGTTGACTGTAGCTGTGTAAAAAAAACTGTTGACTGTGTAAATTAAGTTTGAATTTACTTATGGAGGTATATTTGTATATAAAAATATATCTATTGCAGTAATATCTGTACTCTTTCACTTATTTCTGTTTAAAGACTAGGTTTTTTATTTTTGTATGTCCACAAAAACTTGGATAGTAAATTTACGAAAAATATTTTAAAAACACGCCACACACAAAAAATACGAATAAGTAGAAGCAGATAGATACTAAACAATAAACTCAGTATAGCTAATTTCACAACTGGTTATCAATGGCTAGAAATTCCAAGAAAATTCAATGTATGTTACCTCTGTAAAACAAGAGGGGAATACAAATTATTATTATTATTATTATTATTATTATTATTATTATTATTATTATTATTATTACTATTATTATTATTATTAAGTAGAATACTGGAAAGCATATTGGAGTATAATTGTTGTAAATATTTCTTTCACGAGATCTTTGCTAGTGTATTACTTTTTAGAGTAGTAATTAAAGCACCTTCATAAAGCCACAAACCGCTACTGACTGTATTCCTGTGAAGTCTGCGGGAATAGCAACTTTCATTAATGGACATGTTTTCTTGAAACGGATTGATTTTTCCCCAAAACACGTAAAAATTCTCTCTTGTAGGGGCGATTTGGCCCAAGGCGAACAGTCACGCACATTTCCTAATTTATTTTACTAAGCGGTCAACTGAGTTGACTCTCTGCGGGAAATTTGACAATTAATCGCGGAACAATCCAGTGCACGAAACAGATCTGAACTTCTGAATGGCCCGTCCTTTCGTCAAACGACCTTCTCTAAAGTTGCAGGTGGAATTCAGGAATAAACTCGACGTGAACTGCGTATTTAATCTAGTTTGCTGGTGGTGTTAAGCGAATTTCTCGAATAAGAGAATGGGTAAAAGTCCAGAGAGTGTTGGACATTAGCCGAGAGGAGACAAGTGAGCCATTACTTCCAAATATTTTATAGTTTAGAATAATGAAAACTATTTCAAAGAAAAGGCAAGGGTGATAAATGGATCGATGATACATAATTTTAATGAATTGTTTGCCGACGTTTCGGAAAATTTATTTCCATCCTCAGAATCATGCATGAAAAATATGAATAAGAACTATTGGTTGAACAAAAAAATAAATTTTACCCAAAATGACTTGCACTCTACACAGTTAATTAAAACACGGAAAAAATAATAATAAAAGATTTTAATATTAAATGTTTTTAAGGATAATATATTTTTTTGTAAAAGCAATTAGCACGATCAGAACTCAATTTCGTGCCCTGTAAACTGTTGATTAAGCAGCCATCCTATAATTAACAGGCCAATTGTTGCCGGATTGATTGATTGACTGATTGGTGATTCCGGGCGCGACTACTACTAAAGGCATTAGTCCAGTAAGTGTAGTCCATGTTTTATCGCTGGTTGTGGCAGTGATATTCCCTTGCTGGATGGCGAGATTCCGCGCCGACCTACGTCCCCTTGTGGGGATTTCCCTCAACCAGGTATCTCCCACCAGCGGAGCACCGCCCCAGCCGGGAGAAGCTGTAAGCTCCCGACCGGTCTCCCGACATGTGTGGTAGTGTAGTGCATGTTAACGTGTGTGTATGTGTAAGTAGGGTTGAAGATAGGATGAGATCGCGCGCGGTCCGTGGCCCGTTTGTTAGGTTACTGCTCCGGTATTCGCCTGGTGTTGATCGGAGAGACCACGAAAAACTACAGATCAGAGGAGCCGGCCACTAGAATTCTCCTCCACAAAGCGACTGAATTCAACCTAGCTGATAAGCTAGTGTCGAAACTTCTGCCGCCGTCGGGACTCGAACCTAGGACCTCCCGGTCAGAGGGACTGCAGTGATATCATGTGACGCACTGACTCACCTCTCCCGGTGACATGAAGTTGCCGAGCCACCTTTGACAGTAATTGTTGCTAGAAGCTACAGTGGCTACTTAAGACAGTTTGCGCCATAGTTTCCTTTAAGATCCGCAACGTTCGCAGGGACATTTCGCAAAGCGTACCAAAGAAAAAAACTTGTAAGGGCCAGCCTGCTCCCCACCGGCCTTGGCCGTCTGTTGCGCGCGCGGCACGGCCCTCTGGAGACCGCTTGTGCGCTCTCAGGCGGCCCTGCGCCTCTCAAAATGCACATACATCACTTCCGCGCCGCGGGGCGTTCGGCCTGGGCCGCTCGCTGCGCCACGAGGAGGCGCCGCTGATCCATAAACGCTTACGTGGGCCCTCGCACGGTGCATTATGAATGGCCCAAAACAGCGGCGCATGTTGTGGATCGGCGCTCAAATGATTTCGCGAGTTCCAGCAAAAACGGCATAAACCACGTTAAAGAAATCTGAAAATTAAATACATTACGAGGCACATTGAGCTATCCGGTCTGAAGAAATGGTTTGAATGATCTTAAAAAATGTTCATGTACAATTATCCCCCGGAGGTCAAGGTTTCAAGTCGATGACTGGATTTGTCGTGTGTACCTAATCTAATTTTCTTTTCAAATATTTATTAATACACATTAAGGGAAAATGTAAAATTGTGGCACGTGTTTTGGTTCAGCGTTTGAATCATTTCGCCAGTTCCAGCAAAAACGGCATAAGCCACGTTAAAGAAATCTGAAAATTAAACACATTACGGGGCACAATGAGCTATCTGGTCTTAAGAAATGGTTCTGTGGCGTTGTTTAATTACTCAGACATAGACACGAAGGATTCGTAACAAAACAAGTTTATTTGTAACTAAAAAATATATATACAATGTTGCACAAGTTCATTTCAACTTATCCGTGCTTTATGGAACCCTCCTAAGAACAGCTTATCTTAGCCGCCAACCGCGGCTGCTATACGAGTTCCTCACTCGCCCTTGCTTGACCGCAAGATACAGCGAACGCTTGACCGCGTCGCTAAAGATGAGACTGACGTCTCCCCGGACAAGTCCGGCCGCTCGCCCTGGAGCGCAGTGCGTGAGCACTTAATGAAGATACCAATTCGGCTCCGTGCCGCAAATGTATCCTGGCTAATATGCCCTTACCTCACCTTATATAGATTCGGTCACATGACCGACCGATCACATGATCTACTCCCACTCCGTAGCTAAAGTGACGTGGGTGCCCCACGTGACCTCCCTCCCTCAGAGCTTGCTAGGCGACGTTTGTGACGTATACAACAGACCACTGTGACGTGTCTTGCCGCCCCCTGGCGCCTCTGCGGCCTTTCTACTACCTGGCTCAGGCTAAACCCATCTTAGACACGCCCCCTTCCTGCTCAACCTAATGGTCTGTCTATTTGTGGCTTCCATAGACAAAGGCACATCCTGTCTTTTATGTATACAGCGTCACTATGCCACAGTTCAAATGATCTTTAAAAAATTAATGCACAATTATCCCTCTGGAGGTCAAGGTTTCAAGTCGATGACTGGATATGTCGTCTGTACCTACGAGTGTGACTAATCTAATTTTATTTTTAAATATTTATTAATACATCATTAAGGGAAAATGTAAAATTCTGGCATGTGTTGCAGCTCAACGCACAAATGATTTCAGGAGTTGTCGCAAAAACGTCTTAAACCACGTCAAAGAAATCTAAAAATTAATTACGTTAGGGAGCAAATTCAGCTATCTGGTCTCACAAAGGGCATTTTTCCCAAATCACATACAAAATTCGATACAAATTTATCGCCCTAAACATGAAAGTTTCAAGCTGATCACTGGATTTGTTGGGTTTACCTAATTTCATTTTCTTTCAAAATAGTTATTAATACAACATCAAAGAGCAAAATATGAATGGTGTTTAGGATTGTCGTTAAAAAAACGGATCAAACTGAACATGAATTTTGAAGACTATTCTACTCGTGAAATTAGAACCAATAGTGTTTAACTATACATACCAAAAGCCCCAATCAGAGCGGTGTATCTCGAAAGGTTTTTCGCTTTTTCTATCAGATTTTTCTTACCGTTTCTCCCTACTGGCCAATCATGAACTGTGTCTCGTTTATCTTAGAAGGTGGAATACATTGATTTGTATGTCGATGTCCAATAAACCACGTATGTACTGCAACATAACCTCATTGATTTTAACATAGCTTTCAGTTATTTTCAATATTTGGGTCATTTTGGAACTCTGTTGGACGTAATTTCATTCATAGTCCTATTAAATATCACTCGTGCTCTGGAAATTCTCAGATAAATCCTCTCCTGGCTTCGCTAGTCAGGGATTTATCGACAATTTCACAAAAAGAATTCGTATTACCTATGGCAATTTTATAGTTAAAAATTACAATTGTAGAGAGTCCTCACCATTTCCGACGGGCAGTACTTGAGGACGTCCGTGAGTTGGGAGTCCGCGTCCTCTTCACTCGCCACGGCCAGCGCCGCCAGCGACACCTGTTGGCCAAACGGAGAACCATTACATTTGGGAAAATGCGCACAGCAATCCAACATTCAAGTCTCTAGCACGATTTTTCTATCTGCCCCTCAAGCCTCTATGGCCACGATGGAATATCACACGGCATGTCGCGTCTTTCTCCGTCTTGCCGATAGAAGTCGCATGATCGCAAGCACTGCTCGATACGGTCGCGATCATGCGACATCTGGCGGCACGACTGAGAACGTCGCCAAATACCGTGACATACTCCGTCGTGAAGATGGGCCTTCAGGGACAAAGTTAGAAAAATCTCAGTATATACCGCGAAAAACAAATACATTGATGACAGTTACAGCAATACCACGAGCCTAAAATGGGCTCACAACCCCAACATGCGAAACACAACTGAGATAGCTCAGAGGTAGTATTGTCGTTGCCTGTGGAACGGGACTGAACGGGTGGTCCCGGCGCTGAACGGGAGGTTCAATTTTTTTAATTTGATCGATTAGTGATTCCGGGCGCGTCAACAACTAAGGTCATTAGTCCCGTAAGTTTAGTACAAGTTTCCTCAACCATGTATCTCCCACCAGCAGGGCACCGCCCCCGCCCCAGACGGGACAAGCTCGAAGTTCCCCCCCCCTCCCGGGAGAGATGGCTCAGTGCATCAACCTGATGTCACTGCAGTCCCTCTGACCGGGAGGTCCTAAGACTCTACTTCCGATGGCGGCAGGATTCTCGACACTAGCTTGTCAGCTACGTCGAATTCAGTCGCTGTGTGGAGGAGAATTCTAGCGGCCGACTGCTCTGATTGGCAGTTTTCCGTGGTTTCACCGATCAACACCAGGCGAATGCCGGAGCAGTACCCTAACAAATGGGCCACGGACGGCGCGCGATCTTTCCTTCCTCTTCCTTGTCCTATCCTCTCCTCTTACACACACACTAACATGCAGTACACTACCACACATGTCGGGAGACCGGTCGGGAGCTTACAACTTGTCCCGGCTGGGGCGGTGCCCCGCCGGTGGGAGATACCTGGTTGGGGGGAAAACCCCACTAGTCGACGATAGGTCGACGCCAGATCTCGCCATCCAGTGGTAATAAATCATCACCATCTCTTGAGAAAAAACAGGCACTACGCTTACGGGAATAATGACCTACGTAGTTGGCGCGCCCGGAAACACGAATCAATCAATCAATCAATCAATCGACGTTTCCGACATGTGAGGTAGTGTAGTGCTTGTGAGTGTGCGGGAGTAAGGCGTAAGGTGAAACACCGCGCGCGATGCGTGGCCCGTTTGTTAGGTAGTGCTCCGGCATTTGCCTGGTGTTTATCCGAGAAACCTCGGAGAAAACACCAATCAGAGCAGCTGGCCGTCAGAATTCTCCTAGCGACTGAATTCGACCTATCTACCTAGCTAGTGTCGAAACTGTGGACTAGAAACTAGGACCTCCCAGTCAGAGGCGCTGCAGTGACATCTGTTGATGTCCTAAGCCACCTCATCTGCTCTTAAGGTTCGAATTTTGACAGTAGCATCGCTAGGTCGAATTTGACAACTGTTTGGAAGAGAATTCTAGCGGACGGTTCATATGATTGTTAGTTTCCTTTATTTATTTATTTATTTATTTATTTATTTGTCAAAAAACAGTCAAACTGTAAATGACTTGTGGGGAAAGAGATTTATCTGCGCACATTTTCTTGTGGAACAGAATTAAATTAAAATAACGAAAAGATGAATTAAGAAAATAATTATTTTAGAAAAATAAAAATATTTGAAAAATGTTTGTTCCCGAGAAAATCAATTTCAACGGTAAATGAACTACAAGCAAAAGGAGTGCTCAACAAAACGTGGGCCCAGTGAAGCTACATTTACGTCCAGAAGCAAAACAAGGGGCCATCTCAGCATTTGCTCAATGGATCAGGGAAACTGGCCAAAAACCTGATCGAGATGGGGGGCATTGACCCGGATTTTTTTCCTTTATTTATTTATTTGTCAAAAAACAGTAAAAACTGTATATGACGTGTGGGGAAAGAGAGTTTCCCATAGTTTGTCCTTTCAAAACCGGTCGAATGTCGGGGCAGTACTTTAACGAACGGGCCACGGGCCGCATCCGATTTCGCTTCCTCAATCTTGTTCCCTCCTCCCACATTTCACGTATTAAATGCACTTCTCTACCACTCGTGTAGAGAGGTGACATTGTACACTCGTGTACACAGCTTACTCCTCGTTGTAGGAGATACCTGGAGAGAGAAACCCCGCAAGACGCCGCTTAAGTCGGCGCCGAATCTCACGTTCCAGGTGAGGAACACCGCCACATCCCGGGATATAACATGTACTACACTTACGGGAATAATTACCTTAATAATTGACGCACTCGTAAACACTAATAATAATAATAATAATAATAATAATAATAATAATAATAATAATAATCAAGCAATCAATCCAAACTCACTGCATGGTTTTGTATAAAACATTGTAAGTTTATACACGTCGTGAAATCTATTGTATGTTAGCATTCGACAATCGTGGTATAGAATGTGCCGCGAAGCCAGTTAATATTTCAGAAAAATGTCTTTAATTCCTAATATTTACAAATTTGTGCCAATAAAATGATTTTGGCACTAAACATGAGCATTTAATTTTTCTCTTTTCATTAATTTGGCATGAAATTATTCAATATTGAATTTATTGCTGTATCTAGTAAAAATCTACGTCTCTACAAACCAATTAAACGTCAAACGTCATTCGAGAAGTTCATATTTTTTATGCAGATTTTTAGTTGGACGTTAAGGGTTACTTTCAGTGGATGATAAAGCAGCTTAGGAATCTACCGTTTCATTTTAAGAAAAAGTATACCTCGCAGACGTCATAAATTAACCGAACAGAAAATAAGGCATTTCATACGGCTATTGTCAATTGTAAGGTTTCGGAAACTTATCCAGCTATACTGAGAAATATGTAGTTTGGTGATTGTGTGTTATCAACAATTTATTTGTATTCTTTACCACAGATAACAGATAACAAATACGAAAATTTTCAATTGACAAATAAGTAATTATACAGGCAGTATGGAATACGCGAACAGAACACACATTAACAATGAGAATTTTAAATGCCCATGGAATGGTACGATGCTACGATGCATTCTCCAATAAAATGCAGTCATAATGAGATAGTATTGCCCATTTAGGCATTTAACGCCAACTCAACTCTGAATGTACGTTGTATCATCTCTTCGGGAGAATGATAACCGATAATTTTATGGCATCCATAAAAGGATAAACGATCACCTAAGGACTATATCCCTAACTCAGAGCATCTCAAGACAGGTAATGAGGATCAGTTTATCGCTCTGTTCTCGTCAATACTCGCCACATTTCACTGTTACTATTCTCGGGAATTCATTGTCTGATGACTCAATTTTCGAAGTAAACCGTGCTATTAACGTGACCCAATGGCTTACGGAGAATCTCATTTCAGACGCAGTATAAATTATTCATTTAAACGGTGAAGAGACTTCAATAACCCCGTTCAGTTCCCAAATTGATGAAATGCATTACAATAGGTAACTTTTAATGTTAGATTTATTGGGGGAACATAACATCTTCAGTAACACAATTACGGTCGAACGTCTTTAATAGCAATGCGGACATGATTTCGAAAAATAATATTGAAGTACAAAATATCAATATATGTTGACTAAAGTATAACTTCTCTTCGAAGTAAGAACCGCTTCTCCAAATAAAGCTGTTCTGAAATAGAGGTCTTCTCTCTCAATAATTTCGAGGTAATTTGCCCAGAGGACGTAATTTCCGATGTCATTACTAACATCGTCCAACTCACGACGCTATAAAATTATTCTCGATTTATAGCAAACGCTAATCGATGAAACTCATTATGCATACCAACTGAATGGTAATTACCAATTAATATTCTAATCTAATCAGAAATTAACCTACGGATATAATCAGATCGTTTCGTTTTATCAGCCAAATTCATGAAGTATAATAGCGCGTTACTCGATGTGGCCGACTCTTGTAGTGTATACGTAGTTGGTTGAGAGTTGGCAAAATAAAGCTTCCAAGATCGGGAGATCTTAAAACAGAAAATTATTGGAATCACCCTCACGTACTCCAGAAAAATGTATTTTTATACTATCTTCTATTATCTACAGTAAATACCTGAAAATATAGGATTCCTACTCAATAAAATCAAGATGCGGTGGACGTTCCCAAAAATCAAAACATACAACCTACTTGTACTACTCCCACCGACCCCCATGAACCCGTCCTTTACAGCATTGCCTAACTGCAATATATTGCTGTTATCACATCAATTTATTTATTTATCAATTAAATTTATTTATTGATAATATTCCTTTGTCCAGATTTTAAAAACAGTCTACGCTATAGTTTGGTAATCAAAAGGTTAATAAAAGGCCATCTATTTTAAATTTGGAAATTTATTTCTCTGGACATTTCGAGGAGCACTTTTCCTCTTCTTCAGGAGTCTAACTATACTACAGAAATTCATATATGCTTAGTTACAATTTTCCTTTTCCTTCTAACATTAAAATGTAGGTATCAATAATTAAGTATAGTACATTATACGTTTTCTAACATAAATTTTAAGTAAATACAATACAATTTTGTTAAAAACACTGGACAAAGGAATATTATTGAAATCCAAAGACAGAAGAGATTGTATTATTTATTGATATTGACGTAGATTTATCGGCCTTTCATCACAAAGGTTTCAGAGAAATGTAAAGAGCAGATGATAAAGGTAATGGCGATGAAGTGAACGGAGAACAAGTGGTGGCACCAGAGGCAAAAGAAATGGGGGAACGCCGAGAAAGCAGCCATCATTCTCAGCAAAATTCGTGGATTCCCCCATTCCATTGAGTTTAGCCACAGATACCACAGAGGGAACGACAAATAAAAATGCGTATGACGACATCATTGGAGAAAAAGAATTCATTTATTTTCGAACGCAAATATATATTCCAACTACACCATAGATTTTAATAAAAACCAGCTTAGGTGAACAGGGCTTCAACTGATGTCACTGCAATGCCTCTGACCGGAAGGTCCTACGGTACCACTCCCTACGGCAGCAGGATTTTCGATACTATCTAGATATCTAGGACGAATTCAGCCGCTGAATGAGGCGAATTCTACTAGGCGGTTGCTTTGGTCGGTAGATTGCGTGGTATCTCCGATCAATAGCAGGCGAATGCCGAAGCAGCATCTTAACGAACGGACCAGGATCGTGGGTGATAGTTTTTTCCCTTCCTTCCTTCCACTACACACATATTTATACTAATATGCACTACAATACCAGAAATGTCGGGAGCTCACACTGGAGCTCAAAATCCGATTGGGAGATTCCTGGATTGGTAAATCCCGTTCAAGTCGACGTGTAGATCAGCGACGAATCTCACCATCCAGGGGGTGGAAACATCCACACTTCTCGGAATAAAACTACACTAATTACACTAACAGGAATAACGACCGTAGGAGTTGACGTTCCCCGACTCACCAATCAATCAATCGCATCATCCACACTTACTTTACCACATTTCCTTCCTACCACCGGGAGAGATGGCTCGGGCATCAACTGATGTCACTGCAGTCCCTCTGACCGGGAGGTCCCGTTCGAGTCCCGACGGCGGCAGGATTTTCGACCTAGCTTATCAGTTAGGTCGAGTTCAGTCGCTGTCTGGAGCAGAATTCTAGCGGACGGCTGCTCTCATCGGTAGTTGCCTGGTGGTTTCCCCGATCAACATCAGGCGAATGCCGGAGCAGTACCCTTGCAAACGGGCCACGGACCGCGCGCGATCTTCCCTTGCTCTTCCTTGTCCTATCCTCACCCCTTACACACACACTAACATGCACTACACTACCACACATGCCGGGAGACCGGTCGGGAGCTTACAGCTTGTCCCGGCTGGGGCGGTGCCCCGCTGGTGGGAGACACCTGGTTGAGGGGAAAACCCCGCTAGTCGACGATAGGTCGGCGCCAGATCTCGCCATCCAGCGGGGAAAAGATCACCACCACCTGACGAAAAACCACGCACAACACTTCCGGGACTAATGACCTCAGTAGTTGATGCGCCCGGAATCACGAACAATCAATCAATCCTTCCTACCATCTCCCAATATCGACTCTAATCACTGAAGAAGAAAAAAGAAACAGAACATGAATTTTGACTACACCACGCGATAGAGGATTTTTGTTTCTAAATTTAGCAACAGGTTTTATCCACTTTTTCGTTACCAGACCCCTGCTGTAAGAGTTTTTCTGGCGAAAATTCCCCGTTTCCAGGCGCACGATTACATAACTTTCTCTTTGTAGCGTCATAGCACTGGGCGCGACCGACCGCACCAGTCGTGCAAGGGGGGTGTTGGTCCTCTCGTGCCGCGCTGGCGCCGGCTGGACCCCCGGGTCTCTCAGCTGGAGGTGTGTCTGAGAAGGTGGCTGTCCGTTCGTACAAGTGATGTGTGACGACAGAAATTGTCTGCAGATGGACGGCAGGCTCCATCTGCAACCGGCCCAAATCTCGAGAGGAAATGACGCTTGGTGCGTGGGAGGTCGGTCACGTGATGTCTCGCAAGGGAGGCGGATGGAATAAGCTTCCATGGCATTCGAGTTTGACGGTAGCGATGTGCGGAGGTGATCGCGTCGTGCGAGGCGTGGCTTTGCGCCACTGGACAAGAGACCAGGGGCGGCGCTAGAGTAGCGAGCTGGGGTTCTCTTGGCAGATACTGAAGGCGGCTGGTCTCAGGAGTCGGAGTGCTGTGGAGAGCAGCGTTCCTTAGCAGTGTTCCTCAGGACGGTACATACTGTAATAAACTGTTGCAAATAAATATGTACAGCAAACTCCTTGTCTGTGTTCTTCCTCATCTCATGACGACGTCACAACAGTAAAACGTCCTCAATGCGAAACGTGTATGATGTGGAACTCTGTCTAATGTGAACGAACCGCGGCCCTGCCAAATGCAAATACTACGATTTTACATTGTTTAATGCGTAATCTTATCTAATACGAAAAAGAAAAATACGGGTCCCTTGAGATTCGGCATTGGGCGAGTTTTATTGTATTTCTTCCGTGTTCCTGGGTATGCAACGAAACTGCAGACACCTCTCCGCGGAGGCTGCATAGTCTTCCGTCAATATATGCTCGCGGATATTCGCAATTGGTAATGTAGATGTTCACACTTGCATTACTAATAGTTATTTAGGCACCTAGGGCAGTATAAGGGCTCTAACGGTCCATGTACATACTGTAATAAACTATTGTAAATAAATATGTACAGCAAACTCCTTGTCTGTGTTTTGCCTCATCTCATGACGACGTCACATCTGCTTACGAAGTATTCGTAAGGCGAGAAAGTAAAAAAGAATCCCACCTAATCCCTGGCACGTCGCAGCGAATCTCCCCCCAATAGCGGAAACTCCATAAACCTGTCCCTCGCACCGTCGCTTGCCGCCTTCCCGGCTCGCGTTGGGGCTTCTGGCAGACCGCGCCATGGGCCCTTAGGGCACGGCCGGCCCTGCGTTTTATTGGCCCTTTAAACCGGCGGCGGCGGCGGCGGCCCTCGCCCGGGGGGCGGCGCGAAGGGCTCGTTGGTATTCGGTAGGCCGCTGCTTCGATTCCCTCGACGTTCCCCGCAAGCGGACGCACGTCACGATTTCACCTGTGCGGGAGACGAAACGACCAGTTGGGTTCGGGTGCTCTCCGTCTGTCTTACGAGCGATAGGCGTTCCCCAAGGATGTGAACTTGCTAAACCCTTATAAAATAATGCGCAGACGACTCGAATAATCTGCCTCCGTCCTTTACTCACGGTTATACTATTTTCCGTCCAGCAATCGAGATACGTTTGCAGACGGCAGAATTAGCAACTAATGTTGTTTTGAAAGTGAAGGCCCGAGCACACAACCGAGAATACACGAATGGTCCCGATGTCAATCAGCATCTGACCAATCAGCTGTCTCCGAAGGCAGCACAAGCGCTACGGACACAGCTAACGAATTATGCCTTTCTGAGAGTGAGTTGGAGTCGCGCCCTTAAATGATTAAGATAATATACAATAAAATAGATCACACCATACATTATTCCCAACATCCACGTACAATATTTTCATTTCTTCTTTGCACTTCCTATCTACTGCTTAATGGTTTTGTTCTTGCCCCGCCGGGGTTTTGGTGCTGTCACCGCCATCTATATCATATTAAACGGTCAGTTTTACTGCAGACCGCGTTTCTCATTCGTCGGCGGTGACCTCATGTAAACAATCGCTGCGCTACGTCTGCAAATGTAAAGTGACGGTAATACACCCTTATAAAGTAATGCGCAGAGCTCGAGTAACCCTGCCTGTCAAAGAATACAAAAAAACTTTAACAATTTCGACACAAACTCTTGCAATGTTCGAAACACAAATTCAAGACCACACACTGACCACGATGCTACCTGACTCACAGAAATAAAACAAATGAATGTTAACATTGAAAGTTACGAGGCACACATGGCTGGGTTGTCGAACCACATCACTGTCACAGCACCACAAGCTACTACAAATCCAGCTGTCGAGTAGAGGGTCTCAATGCAGAAAGCGTGAAAAATGCCCTTCACCGCCGTGGATGCTTCAGGCTCCCAGTCCACCATAGCTCCTTCCGCTTGGCCCACACTCCACCAGCTTTGTCGGCCCGCTGTTCACCCGTGTTCTGGCGCTGCCCCGGGTTCAGACCCGGGCAGGGCGCAGGGGGGCGGGCAGCCGGCTAGCTGGCGGCGGGGGGCGGACGCAGGCGGGGGGAGAGATAGTGGCGGGGTGGCGGCGATGACGGTGGCGATGTAGTGACGTCACCGGTGTCGGCGGCGAGGGTAGCTGATTGCAACCTGGCCGGCGGCGGAAAGAACTGTCACATGCTTCAAGGCGCGGGGAAACAATGATTCAATTAATGTTTTCATTCCATTTCATTGATTGATTGATTGATTGATTGATGATTTTTTTTAAGTGGGACGCGCGAACTTTGGAGTTGGCGCCCCCATAACACACTGGTGTAGCATGGAACTCCCATAATTTAGCGGATTACCGCAAGGAGTGCCCAGGTGGGCGGAAGTCGCAGGAAATGTGCCAACACCTGCCTCAGTCCTTTACTCACGGTTACTATATTTTCCATCCACCAATAAAGACAAACGAGGTGGCATTTGACGCATCTCGGTCATCTGGTGGGGAACACATCTATTTCTCTTCTTTTTTTGGCAAATTCATCAAGAACATTCTAACATCGATAAAAGAAGGAAGATAACTTGTTACAGTCGTTGTATGCGTAGAGCGGTAGCGGCAAGGTCTTCTACTGGTGGCAGTGGCACGCGTCGTGGCTCCGTAGCATGCCACGAGCTACTCTGCGCAACTAGCGCCGGAAAAGAGAACTATTAATAAACCCGGTGTTTTATAATAGGGATGGCTTTGTCTCTGGTGGCGGGGTGACGAACTATTTCAAGGGGCGATTTCGACGTGGCACCAGTGTTCTCATGGCATCGACCTTGAGAACAAAGGCGTAGAGTGATCAAGTAACCTGCCTTCGTCCGTCACTCACGGTTAGACTATTTTCCGTCCACCAATCAAGACAAATGAAGTGGCATTGGACGCATTTGGCTGGTGAGCAAACGATTTTTCTTTTTTTAGCAAATTCATCAAGAACATTCTAATATCGATAAAACGTGGTTTTGTCTTAAGCAATTAGAACGCGCTTTCGGTGACTTATGGCACCTAGAGATGTATCAATAGCCCGTTTGATTCCTCTCGACAAGACAAATCGAATGACAGGTACTATAGTACTCGTGTAGAATAAGAGGCGTACATTGTGAACAAACAATGAAGTGAAAGTTGTAAAAATAATAAATAATTTTAAAGTTATATCATTTAGTATAGCTATGGAGTCAAAACAAAGTGAAAAGACACGAACAATATGGAAGCAAATATTATTGTATATTAGGTTCCTGTGATTACGTTTATGTTACTATCATGTCTACGTTCTTACAATTGTTTTGGCTTATGTTGTGTTCTTTATGATCTTGTCCTATACAAATAATAATGTACGCCAACCTCACATTTCCTGAAAGAGGTGTCATTCAATGTGCCTCTGTCTACTGGAAGATTCGAAAATATTGGAAAATAATTATATTAAGAAAATCTTTATAGCATCCACATGTTTTAGAGGCCTGGCGCCTTATTTCATTGGTCAGCATGCTCGCTTTCCATGACGTAACCCAGGGTTCGATTCCCGTCAGGCAATATTATAATGCGCGTTTTCCTTGCAATGTCCCAGTATATGTTGCTCGGTGACAATGAGAATATTCACTAAAAAACTGTTTTATTCGGATCTTTCAACAATATTCTGGAAGAATTCTTGAAAACAAACGTATTTAAGGGAATGTCAACAATGATGAAAGAATGTGGGATGTGGCTGATACTTCAAAAATTTTATACAATTTGCGTGCCGGTCGAAAATTGGCAAAGTTACTTGACGTGAGAATTCAGATAAATGAGTGTTGATATGGGAGGGGGGGGAATCTTTGAAAAGAGCCCTAGCATTGAAGTAATATCCTTCTTTGATTTGGAGACATTTTTATTTTCTTGATTGTGGGAATGTTGTCTATATATTTACGTTACTTATCTGACATTTTGTGGAACTCGTCAAATAAAACCAATTTCTTCAGACTAGCATTATTAAAACACCTTGCACTGCAGTCAAAAAACCTGAGTACTGAGTTCACAGCTCTACTTCTAAAACGCAGGAAACGCGGCAGACACCGCCTTCACAAAGAGAAGTACTTCAACTTAAGCAACCGCCTTCTGTCCAATGAATCAGCTGCTATCTCGAAGCAAAAGTTTCCGCGAACCAACTCTCTCACGACACCTTTGTTCCGCATTGGAACTCTGGGAAACTAAACTTGTGTCTCCTCTGGAAGAAGACACAATGCAACAGATTCCGAGACAAAAGTTCTCCATCTGCTCCATTTCCTTCGCTACAGAGCGGCTCGGTTCGTTACAAGGAGGCTTTTGGATTCAGCTGGAGAATCACCAGCGTTCGCATAAAACGAAACGAAAACAGCGGAGAGGGGGAGAGGATGAAAAAGTCTCGCCCCACGCAATTTTTGAGCCGCCATGGAAGTACACGTGTAAGGATTCCAATGGAGGGGACCAGATTCCAAAAGGTCGGTAAGGCAGTTTCTCCACAATGCGCCAAAAGGGGGGTGGAGGGTACAATGAAAGAAAGGGGGAGAAGGATGGGGAGGAGAAGGGCGAAGGGAGGAGAACGACGGAAAGGAGGTGGAGGAGTTGAAAGGAGTGATGACGATAGGGAAGAAGGGAGAGGACTGGAAATGATGGGGCAAGAGATGATGAGAGGAACGAGGGAGGGAAATAGAGAGAAAAAAGGGGAAGGAGTGGAAGAAAAGGGAGAAGAGAAAAGGAAAGAGGGGAAGGGGAAGGACGTGGAGACGTATGGAAGGAGGAATACAGGAGGAGAGGGAGGGAGAGGATAGAGAGAGGAGGGGAGGGAGAGGGGTAGGAGGGAGAGGGGTGGAGGGAGAGTGGGAGGGAGAGGGGAGGGATAGGGGGAGGGGAGGGGGAGGGAGAGGGGGAGGGAGAGGGGGAGGGAGAGGGGAGGGAGAGGGGAGGGAAAGGGGGAGGGGAGGAGAGGGAGAGGGGAGGGAGAGGGGAGGGAGAGGGGGAGGGAGAGGGGGAGGGAGAGGGGGAGGAGGGGGAGTGAGGAGGGGGAGGAGGGAGAGGGGTAAGAAGGGGGAGGGTGGGAGGGGAGAGAGGAGGAAGGTGGAGGAGAGAGATCGAGAGGAAGGAGGGAAGTATGCTGTACGAGGGGGAAGGATGGGAAATGGGTGAAGAAATATCAGGAAGGGGAGGAAGGAGAATGGGAGAGAGATAGAGAAGGTAGGAAGAGGCGGAGGAGGCGACGGCAGGGAGGGGAAAGTATGGAGGGAGTTGGAAGGAAGACAGTGGGAGGGAAGCGACGACAAAGGCCGATGAGGGGGCGGGATGAGAACGGGGATGGCGGCGGGGAAGGCGGCGGGAAGGCGGTGGGGATGGCGGAGAGGGCGGCGATGAACGCATGGCTGGCGGAGAAGGCGGCAGGGTAGAGACGGCGAAGTGGGGCGGAATGGTAGAGTCGGTAAGGCAGAAGGTGCGGAGCTGGAGGGGGCGTGGCGGTGTCGCGTGTGGTCGAGGGCAGGGGGGTGGAGGTGGGCGGGGCCGAAACGGCGGTGGGAGGGGGGAGCGGACTGTGGATGGGAGACGGGAATGGCGGTGTGACGGCAGGAACGGAGAAGGCGACGGCGTGGGCAGCGTCCACACGGTTGCGAGAGGGAGTGACGGGGACGGGGGTCGACGGGGACGGGGGTCGACTGGGACGGGGGTCAACGGGGACGGGGGTCGACGGGGACGGGGGTCGACAGGGACGGGGGTCGACAGGACGGGGGTCGACGGGGACGGGGGTCGACGGGGACGGGGGTCGACATGGAAGGGGGTCGACAGGGACGGGGGTCGACGGGGACGGGGGTCGACGGGGACGGGGGTCGACGGGGACGGGGGTCGACGGGGATGGGGGTCGACAGGGGGGGGTCGACAGGGACGGGGGTCGACGGGAACGGGGGTCGACGGGAACGGGGGTCGACGGGAAGGGGTCGACGGGGACGGGGGTCGACGGGAACGGGGGGTCGACGGGGACGGGGGTCGACGGGGACGGGGCGGGTCGACGGGGACGGGGGTCGACGGGGACGGGGTCGACGGGGACGGGGGTCGACGGGGACGGGGGTCGACGGGACGGGGGTCGATGGGGACGGGGGTTCGACTGGAGGACGGGGGTCGACGGGGACAGGAGTGGCAGTAGGGGCGTGGGGTAGTAGTAGGGGCGGGGTGCAGGAGTATCGGCGGGGGGCGAAGGGAACGGAGGCGAGAAGTTGCAACCGTCCATATTGGATGCGCGTTGGTTAATAGGCGGCGTTAGTCGGATTAGAGATGCATGGAGTGTTTTCCGCAGAATCGATTTGGCCCTTCCGCGTTGCACGGGGTGAAGGGCGGGGCGCGAAAGAAGGGCGGCCGCTGAATACCAAGGCTCCGAGGGCGCAGGGACGTGCCGCGGGGGAAGGGCCTCCGGGCGAGAGGGTGCGAATCTGAGATAGGGGTAGTGCTGAGGCCAGCACGAAGAGGAGGCGGGCGTGATGGGTGAGGTGGCGCGATAAAAGGAGAGACTCAGAGGCCGACGAAAAATTAGAATAGTTAATTATAATAATAATAAGAAGAAGAAGAAGAAGAAGAAGAAGAAGAATTTTATTATCTTGCAAATGGACTGTTGTCCGGTGGCAAGTTACAAATACAATAATCTTAGATAATATTCAAAATGTAATATAATAGTAAAAGAAGATTATTATAAATTGAGTAACAGAAATAAGAGAAGAGTAACAGAAATAAGAGAAGGGATACATGGATGGTAACATTCACAGAATGAGTAAGGAAAGAGTTAAGTAATGAGGATAATAGACAAAAAGTGTGAAGAGAAGAGAATGCAAGAAAGGAAGGAAAAGAAGGGATGAAAGGAATTAAGAAACAACACCGAATGGAAACCAAAAGAGAGAGAAAGTGAGGGAAAGATTGTAACAAAAGAAGTACATAAGCTGTGAAGAGTTCAAGGAGAGAAAATGCACGAAAATTCAAAATAGCGAGTGAAAAACAGTAAAAAAAATTACACGCGTTAATTAAAGCGATAGGAGAAAGGATTAAGAAACTGCAAGTGAGGAGGGAGTGCTAAGAAGGAAGCGATTGAACATCGTTCCATAAAAGACCATGAAATGGACAATAAGGGTTTAGAACGTGTTTTAAAAATAGGAACAGAAAGGAGAAATATACACATGAATTTACGGAAAATAAAATGTAGAAATGGTAGATTGTAATATTGCAAAGAAGAAGGTATAAAGAGAAGTCCGAGAGCAAGTATCTAAACGGAAGTATAGGGAAAAGGTGCGAGTGGTATGATATGAAAAGTTGGAAGGAGACAAAACGAGAGAGCAGAAAGTGAGAGGACAAAATACAAATATGAAACACAATATATACAATATACAAAAGTGAAAAAAAACATCATGTGAGTGACAAAAAGAAGGATTTAAAAAACTGTTATGAAATGGGAAAGAAAGTTTGCACAAATAGTCCACAATTACTACAACATTTTTCTATTCTATTACTTTTAGAATTTTTTCTATCAATCGGTCAGAGTATTAGGAAGACGACAATTCCTTGCTAAAACATTGACAGATGAATCTTCGAACGCACTGACAGCTGTCGGTTGTCGGAAGAGTCATAGATGGAAGAAGACGTAATGAAGAAAAGTGTTATGTTAAAGAGCGACCGTGGAGTTAGTTTTATCCACATACGAACACAATATATTTTCGATTTGTACTGAGATTTAACAATATTACAGACATTTGATTTATGAGCAGCTACTAAGCTCTTAATCTCTTGTCCATTTAGCTGGAATGGATTGTGAATGTTCGAAGGTGAGGAACGAACTAAAACTCAAATTAAAGGTTGAGTGTTCGGAGCGTGACGGAGGCTTTTGTCGTCTAGCACTACTTGCGCTGTGGTTCGATTCCCGGTAAATACGCGTGAAATTTGTTGTGGACAAAGCGAGGAATTTATCCGACTGCATCCTGTCGTCAGACGCTTTCACTTTTCGTTACCTGAGAAGGAATAAATAAAAAAATAAATAAAATAAATAAATAAATGTATTTGTGGCGAGGCTCAGGCCATTTAGCCTGTTCTTCCGCCTAATCCACTTTCAAACTTTTATTACATTAGTGCATAATAGAAGGAGGTCATTCAATGAGAAATACTTATGCGATTTGGGTGAAAGTTTCTCACATAGAAGACTGGAATGAAAGCGAGGGAGGGAAGAGTTGGTAGAGGAGGAATGCTGTCACAGCATTTGTATGTTTTAAATTTATCAATTTCAAGTTAGGGATATAATTTAAAAATTAATCCCAAATATATCAAGTTCAGCACTACGAGATTTTACTCACAAATTTAGAGAAATTATCTTTTTTGTGACTAGGCAAGTTACGTATTGAAGAGGATTTGAAAGAGATTGTATAAATTGGTGAAGTATTTATATGTACTTCGAGTTGTTTCAAAGAGGTTTTTGTGGAAGCTATGATTGCGTACGTATTACTGAAATACCCTTAAATGAAAACTAGAAAGAGAGGGAAACTCGTGAGCATACAAGCGAAAACACATCAAGTCAAAAATTGCATAAACAGACTACATCCCCTTTTGTCCATCTGGTGTTTCGGAAGGGAATAAACATTTCTGTTACGTTTCCATTCATAAGCAGCGCGAATAGAGGTTCTCACATCAGTCACGAGAAAACCTCGAGCTCAAGTGAACACGGCAGAATCGTCGGAATTGTGTAGGTTATGTGAGCGCGGCGCGGTAAGATGATATTCGTGCTCGTTACCAAAAGTTTAGTACGGTCTGGAATGTTGGCAGTGCTGTGTAAATGTTTGTTGAATATAGAAGTGAATTTTACACGTGATTGATTTCTTGACCTCTATTAATAATATTATGGAATGATTCTTGAGATTCAGGTCATTGATAAAAAAAACTTTTCAATCTGCCAACGTTTCGGCCTTTATTCAGCCTTCATCAGGGCTACAAACAGACGTGTATCTGTATGGTAAATAATCCGTCTGTTTGTAGCCCTGATGAAGGCTGAATAAAGGCCGAAACGTTGGCAGATTGAAAACTTTTTTTATAGTGACCTAATCTCAAGAATCATTCCATAATATAGAAGTGAATCAATTATAATCGGTCAAAATAATACTAACCACACTGCGGTAAAGTTAGAAATCAATCCTTACCCTAAGAATGAAAATGAAACGTGATGCAGTCGCGCTATGCCATTTTATGGACATAGATAAACGGCTTCAGAAAAGTCGACCGCGGGAAGTAGTCGTTATACACCCCTAAAGAGAGCTCTCCGCAAATATTCTTCGAAATTCCCCCGTTTCCCCTGGCCCATTACACACTTCTCCATCATCGTTCTCGTCGTCTTTATTTCTATCATCTTCTTATTGCATCATCACTCATGACCCTCAATGACCTCTGCAGCTAAGGGATACATCATTCAGTAAATTACTAAGTAAATAAATAACGAATTAATGATTACGTAAATAGAGGAAAACAATTCGCGCCAGCATTCAAAACACCCTGACATCCACTCAGCCACCTTTCCAAATACTGCATGCGAGTACTTAGCAGATTTCATTGATAGTTAACATTGGGAAACAATATTCTGCAGAAACAAGACTCTTACTACAACTTCTCCCCATCTTGAGAAGTCACAGTGTGACCTAAACCCATTACACTTATTGTACCGAATTCTTCGGAAGTGGGTAGTTGCCGAAAAAGGCAAAATATAGAATTTCTAATGTCTATCTGATCTTAAGCACGATCTACCTGCACTACATAATAACGATGAGTAAATAAATAATAAAAAATGAAATTACCAAAAAGAGGATATAAACAAAAAATTACAACTGCAATGGCGTATGTGCATTCTATTTTCGACCATGGGCGTATTGATTCTTTGCCCTGACGTAGGTGTCAATAGCAAACACGGGTGTATATGGAGAGGCGTATCGCGGGAGGTGGGCGGGGCGAGGGTGGGGTGGGGTGGGGGTGGGGCGGGAGGCGCAATTAGAAGTGTATTCTGGCGCCGCCTGCGGAATCCAGTTAGCTCCGCGCCGCCCGCATCGCAATGGAGCGGCCTCGCCGTCGCCCTCGCCCAGGCCCCTCCCACGCCCTCGCTCTCGCCCTCGCCCCAGGCCCCGCCCACGCCCACGCCCTCACCGCCACCGTCGTTCTCCGCCCTCGCCGTCGCCGTCACCCTCGCCCGCGCCCTCTCCCCAGGCCCCGCCCGCGCCCCGCGCCCGCACCCTCGCCCTTACCCTCGCCCTCGCCCTCAGCCCTTGCCCTCGCCTCGCTCTTGCCCTCGCTCACGCCCTCGCCGTCGCCGTCGCCGTCGCCCGTCACCCTCGTACTCGTCCACGAAACCTCCGCCTCCGTCGCCGTTGCCCTCGCCCCTGCACACCCGTTCGATTCCTTTTCCTCCGCTCTTGCAGCTCCTTTCTGCCGTCCCCGCCTCCGCGACACCCGCCCCTCCTCCATGCCCTCAGCCTCAGACGGCTCCTCGCTACACGTGTAAGCCAACCCTCGTTCCTTAGCCACGCCACATCCTCCAACTCTTCTAGCTCTCACCTTCCGCCTTCCCAGACCTCCTTATCTCCATCTTCGCGCCATCTGTCGTTTCGATTTTTCACCTCCTCTGCCTCATCTCTCCGTTAGCTGATGTGTAAATCATTGCCGTATCTCGCCATCCAGCGGTGAAGCTAATCGCCACTGCCCGCGATAAAAACATGCACTACACTTGTGGGACTAATAACTTTAACAGTTGACGCCCCCTGGAAGTCGAAATCAATCAATTAAAACTTCCTCTTCTCATCCTCAACTTCACCCCCTCAACCTTACCCCTTCTACACCAACCCTCCACCTTCTCTGACTCACCACATTCTTGCCACATCCACCTCCTCACCGTTACCATCTCCATCAAGCATGTTCCTTTGCCTTGCATTCTCTCTCCTCCTTCTCCGTCGTAACACTGCCTCCTACTCCAGACTTCAATCCCCACCTCCCGCAATCCCGGCTTCCGGCTACTCCCTCCTCCGGACATTCACAGCCCGCGACATTCTCAGTTCGCGACATTCTCAGCATCCGACATTCTCAACCTCCGATTTCCTCAGCCTCCGACTTTCTCAACTTCCGACATTCTCAGTCTCCGGCATTCTGAACCTCCGACATTCTCAGCCTCCGACATTCTCAGCCTCCGACATTCTCAGCCTCCGACATTCTCAGCCTCCGACATTCTCAGCCTCCGACATTCTCAGCCTCCGACATTCTCAGCCTCCGACATTCTCAGCCTCCGACATTCTCAGCCTCCGACATTCTCAGCCTCCGACATTCTCAGCCTCCGACATTCTCAGCCTCCGACATTCTCAGCCTCCGACATTCTCAGCCTCCGACATTCTAAGCCTCCGACATTCTCAACCTCCAACATTCTCAGCCTCCGGCCTTCTCAACTTCCGACATTCTAAACCTCCGGCATTCTGAACCTCCGACATTCTCAGCATTCGACATTCTCAACCTCCGACTTCCTCAGCCTCCGACATTCTCAGCCTCCGATATTCCCCGCCACAGGCATTCCCCGCCACCGACATTCCCCGCCTCCGCTTCCTATCCACCTCTGCCTTTCCCCATCTCCGTCCCATTCAATACTCCGCGACCATCCTTTCTCCACTAATTCTCACCTCACCGCCTCCATCTCCACATCCTCATCCCCACCTCCCTTCTGCTGCCATCTCCTCTCTTTCCCCACTCCCCTTCGCCCCTAACTCGGCTTCCTCCGCGTTCCCAGCTGCAGGAGGCCGTGCCTCGTGCCTAACGTCCGCTACGTGCAACGACTTCCGCGCTCGACTCGCACCACGTTTTTGCCCGTTTTTTGTTTTTCGTGTTTGTTCTTGTGTTGGCGCTCGTGTGTTTACATTTTTAACCTTCTACGGACAGGTGGGGAAAAAGAGACAATCGAACGGGCAGGGAATCACAAACTCAAAAGAAATTTTACGCTTTTGAAGATTTAAAAAGAACGTTTAGCAAAAATATACGTTAGAATAACAAAAGGTAGACCCTCTCTTGTGTAACAGAAAAATTGCGGTTAAGAAAGGTCACCAAAACATAGTTAAATATAAAATCTGATTTTACGAGAATTATAAACGAAAAATGTGAATCAAAAGACTAGGGTTTTTTAAATCTATTTTTACAAAATTAGCTTAATGCTATTTTATTGTTAAACGTACCGCATGAATTGATCATGTACCCGTAAGAAAAAATACAAACGTTCGCGGTTGAAAGAAATAATTTTTATAATTCTTCGATTTTTGTTTCATTTCTAAGAGGAATTCCCGTACGTTCAGCCACATCTAAGGATTTGTTTTTATTAATGAACTTCTTCATTAGAGCCGGATTTGAAAAGAATCTAGTCCTCACAGCGTTGACAAACATATTCAAGAGCTGCTTGTGCAGTGGCGAATATTCTGCAAAACGATCCCACACGAATTTTATGAAGAATTTCTCTTAGTATTTTTTTTAAATTTTGGTTTCTTGTAGCTCTTCAATCAAAACACGCGCAAGTCATAAAATATGGAAGTTTCCTAGTTTTTAATCTAAGCTGTTACAAGATACAGATTACAAGCAACACAGAGGGAAGGAACACTGCATTACTTCAAAATTTTACTGCGTAATTTTCCACTCTTCTTATAGTATTCCGAAATACAATATTCCAGACTTAGTTTTGTGATGTTTTGACCACGAGTGCTTATGGTAACTTTTGATCAGCGCGATGTTTTGACCTCGTGCGTACGTAAGTAACTTTTGATCAGCCTAAAACCCCTCCGAGGTAATGTTTAAGTAGCATAAACAACAAACTTAACAATGCACCTTACTGCCTTTATGTTTGTAAAACACTATTGTACATACTATTATTTTGTAAACATTTAAAATATTTAAGTTAAAATTTTAGATGAACTACAAAATGATCACATGTGAAAAAATAATTTCACAGGGAGAAATTTTCAACAAGATCCGGCGGAAACTTTTGCCCTGGAATTCTGCTAACCTCTTGCCTTTTACACAACCACTTTTACTGTCTCCCCCTCTCTCTCTCCCTCTCTCTTCGTCTCTCTCCTCTCTCTCCCCCTTTCTCCCCCTCTCTCTCTCGCTCACTCTCTCCCTCTCCCTCTCTCTCTCCCTCCCTCTCCCTCACACCTCTCTCGCACGCACACACACAAACACACACACACACACACACAGACACACACTCGGACACCAATTCCACCCAAACACAGTGGGGTGCAAATGAATCCGAACAAGAAAACATACCAATGTACCGCCGCCATTGAAAAGCGCAAGCAACATACCCTGCTGCAGTGAATGTAATCACAACGTTTGACAAAATTAAAGCACCCTTAATCGGGTTAAGTTTTGATTGTCCGCTGTTCATTAATTTCACGCGCCAGTTTTCCGGAATTTTTTTCACATTTCCTCGTTTTCCTGATGAAAATAGTTTAGCGGCGAGAATGATATTAGGTTTCCGGAACAAATCTGGCCGCTGTATGTTCTCATTTTGTGCAAGGATATCGTAGCACATTGTTTCAGGCTTGAACACTGTTCGAAATAATTATACACTGCAGTTCTCGTAGGAAGAGCCCAGAGGAGGAGAGAAACCTCTCCTAAATGCATTATCCCGGCTCTTGTTCGACCAACTCAGCTCAGTGCAAGGAAATTAGATTTCCAGGATACAAGTAATTTATGGCTCCGGAAAGTCCCTCTTGCTTAAAAAGTCCACTCAGGAAAAAATGCATGATAAGAGGAGCATGCACTTTATAACCAGATTTATGTGCGTGCTTTACAATTCACGCAAATTTCACTTCTTTCCTCTGCGTTGAAATTCCACCAAGGTAGCGTATTGTACGTGTAAATCATTTAGAAAGGTACAAAAGGAAAAGTAATTATTGTTTTCAATATTACGTTGAAAGCCATTATAACATTTACAGTTTTCTCAGTCTTAGATTTTTTTCGTGAAAATTTACGTCTTCTTTTTTTCGTGACATGCATTCAAAGGATTATATATACAATACATACGGTTTCTAAGAGTTTTCTAATTCAATGCAGACTGAAGAAGAAAGATTGCATGAGGGTAGGGTATGACCGAGAAATTCGGTTTCACCTTATAGATTTTTGTGTAAACATCATTTCATTGCAGTATATGAGAAATTATTATTTATATTAATTTAAATAGTAGTTTTAATTTATTAGCAACAATCATCTTGCTTCATTTTGTGGCCGTTACACACTTTAAAAGTATAGGTGACGTCTTACTATAATCTAAATCCATATTTATTAGAACTGAAGGCTCTACTTTCTTCATACAAAATCAATTTTAGAATAAAACTCAAGTTAAAAAATATTTCAATTTTAATTTGACACAAAACAACAAAAATTAATTATATATACTTGATATAGTAATATACGAATAACATCCAAGGTAATGTATCATTATTAAAACTTACTGCTACTCAAACACTAAAATGCTACTATAAAAACATAATCAAACCAAATTCACCACAAGTTAGAGGGAGCTTCGCATTAAATAAACCTCCTACCTGCCTATGCCTCACCCTCACTAGATTATGAACTCCTACATGCAATATTTTGTGAAATCCTTTTGGTTGACCAGGCAGCAAATAAATACGGAGAAGAAAAAGAAATTATCGGTTGCAAACTAAAATTTCAATAATTGAGCTGAATATGCCCTGAGAACCACAACAAAACGTAAAAATAATTAACTGATCGATTTTCGTTCTTAAGAAAAGCAGACTCGAAATAGAATACGGAAAGCTAAGCAGAAATTGCTTTGAATTCTAAAAACGTGTTGCACGGACAGGAAACGCACATTTTCGATTCGCAACGAACAGCTTTTTGCGAATAATAATTCTGCGAGTTTGAAATATTCTCTTTGAAAGCCAAATTTTCAGCGTACGAACGCGAAATATAATGGAGAGAAATATAAATAAAAGGAAAATTGGCGTTTACATTTTAAGTGAAAGTAAAAGTTGTATTTAGCTTCGAAAAGCCTTTAAAAAGTGGTGCGACAGGCATTGCGCTTGTTAGAGAAAGGTGTCATTATATCGTGTAACTTTCCACATAAGAGCAACACGTAGTACTCCTGCTGATCGAAGTTGGAATTTTGAACTAGAAATTCACAAGGAACGGTAATCGGGTTGGAAACAAAAGGGTCAGAGAGGGGTGAAAAAGGTCAGAACGTGTTTCGCCAGAAACACACGGAATAACTTATTTTTATGGAAAAAAAATTCCTCTCTGTTCTTGCAGAATCAATTGAAAAAGTACTGAAGCAGACTCAAATGATTTTTAAAAGCAATTCTTCCTTTGAAACATTGATATATCTATAGTAATTCTTATTTTCTACCAATTAGTAAATATTTTTTATGCATTTTTTTACTTCTCTTCATTTTTGTCGATATTATCATCTTTTCATATTTAATTTCATTTCGCGTTTTACTACCTCTTTATTAATATTCTTTTATTCTATTATTACGTTTTTTCAATGTCCTTTCTTTCTTTCCCATAATTCTTTTTGATTTAGGTGCATCTTTACGTTGTTCCCTTTCCTTCAACATTCTGTCGTGTTCGTCTCTTTTTTTTTTCCACTTCCACCTCTTGCTTTCTTTCTTTCTTCCTTTCTTTACTTTTTTTTCTTTTTTGATTTCAATGACTTGAATCCGAATCATCTATTTTACAAAAGTTTTCATTTTTCATATTTTCATTAAATAAAGTGAGAGATTTTTTCTTAAATCAACCTTTCTAAACAATTAGAAAAATATTTGAAAACCTAGTAGTTTTCGCGTAATTTTTGCTTGAAGTTATTCTAATTTATAAATCTTTTTCTCAAAAACGGCTTCAAATGCTTTCCACAGATAGAGAGCAAAGAAAGGTTAAAAATGGGGAGTCGTTTGATTGAAAACGCTGAAATTTCAAAATTTTGAAATTCAGAAATAACGTGAGAATGTATGTATTTGTAGTCCATAATTTGTACTGTTTTCTCATTACTAATTTCTTCTCATGAAAGTTTATCGTCTCTGTGTTTAGAGATTTTCATACGTGCATATTATCTTTAAATGTCTTTTAGGATTATTTGCTTTTCACTACATTAGTAAAAGCAGAAATATAAGTACAGAGACAGTAAAAGCAGTAAAAGCAGAAATATAAGGAGTGGATACTTACATCTTATTTAAGCATTTTCATATTTTCCCATCTTGCTCTTTCTACTACTTTCTTTCTTTCTCTCTCTCTCTCTCTCTCTCTCCCTCTCTGTCCTTCTTCCTTTCTACGTCTTACATCCTCTCTACTTCGACCTTTCTATTTCTATCCTTTATCTCCTCTAGTTCTTCCCTTCTATTTCTTATATCGCAACTCTCTCATCATTCTTCTTTTAGCTACTTTTTAATTTTAATTTTACTACAGTGTTCACACTCAGGTTTCATTCCTTCCTTATTCTTGTCTCATCTTCCCTTACACTTACACATATAAATATATACACACAAACGCACACTAACATGCACTACATTACTATACATGTCGGGAGACCAGTCAGGAACTTACAGCTTGTCTCGGTTGGGCCGGTGCCCCGCTGGTGGGAGATACCTGGATGGGGAAAACCCAGCAAGCTATGAAACACATTTCTACGTGAGAGGAACACCGCCATCTCCCGGGATGTAGTATGCGCTACATATAACGGGACTAATAAGCATCTTGGTTGATGCACCCGGAAACAAATAATAAATCAATCAGGTTTCGTGGCCTTCCTAGCAGTACCCTAACAAACGGGCCATGGACCTCGCGC
>JAHLJT010002630.1:26533619-26588049 GCA_031308135.1 Acheta domesticus
GTAATGTATCATTATTAAAACTTCTGCTACTCAAACACTAAAATGCTACTATAAAAACATAATCAAACCAAATTCACCACAGTTAGAGGGAGCTTCGCATTAATAAACCTCCTACCTGCCTATGCCTCACCCTCACTAGATTATGAACTCCTACATGCAATATTTTGTGAAATCCTTTTGGTTGACCATGCAGCAAATAAATACGGAGGAAGAAAAAGAAATATCGGTTTGCAAACTAAAATTTCAATAATTGAGCTGAATATGCCCTGAGAACCCACAACAAAACGTAAAAATAATTACTGATCGATTTTCGTTCTTAAGAAAAGCAGACCGAAATAGAATACGGAAAGCTAAGCAGAAATTGCTTTGAATTCTAAAAACGTGTTGCACGGACAGGAAACGCACATTTTCGATTCGCAACGAACAGCTTTTTGCGAATAATAATTCTGCGAGTTTGAAATATTCTCTTTGAAGCCAAATTTTCAGCGTACAACGCGAAATATAATGGGAGAAATATAAATAAAAGGAAAATTGGCGTTTACATTTTAAGTGAAAGTAAAAGTTTATTTAGCTTCGAAAAGCCTTTAAAAAGTGGTGCGACAGGCATTGCGCTTGTTAGAGAAAGGTGTCATTATATCGTGTAACTTGCCACATAAGAGCAACACGTAGTACTCCTGCTGATCGAAGTTGGAATTTTGAACTAGAAATTCACAAGGAACGTTAATCGGGTTGGAAACAAAAGGGTCAGAGAGGGGTGAAAAAGGTCAGAACGTGTTTCGCCAGAACACACGGATAACTTATTTTTATGGAAAAAAATTCCTCTCTGTTCTTGCAGAATCAATGAAAAAGTACTGAAGCAGACTCAAATGATTTTTTAAAGCATTCTTCCTTTGAAACATTGATATATCTATAGTAATTCTTATTTTCTACCAATTAGTAAATATTTTTTATGCATTTTTTTACTTCTCTTCATTTTGTCGATATATCATCTTTTCATATTTAATTTCATTCGCGTTTTACTACCTCTTTATTAATATTCTTTTATTCTATTATTACGTTTTTTCAATGTCCTTTCTTTCTTTCCCATAATTCTTTTGATTTAGGTGCATCTTTACGTTGTTCCCTTTCCTTCAACATTCTGTCGTGTTCATCTCTTTTTTTTTTTTTCCACTTCCACCTCTTGCTTCTTTCTTCTTTTTCCTTCTTTACTTTTTTTTCTTTTTTGATTTCAATGACTTGAATCCGAATCATCTATTTTACAAAAGTTTTCATTTTTCATATTTTCATTAAATAAAGTGACGAGATTTTTTCTTAAATCACCTTTCTAAACAATTAGAAAAATATTTGAAAACCTAATAGTTTTCGCGTCATTTTTGCTTGAAGTTATTCTAACTTAGTAAAATCTTTTTCTCAAAAAACGGACTTCAAAATGCTTTCCACAGATAGAGAGCAAAGAAAGGTTAAAAATGGGGAGTCGTTTGATTGAAACGCTGGAAATTTCAAAATTTTGAAATTTAGATATAACGTGAGAATGTATGTATTTGTAGTCCATAATTTGTACTGTTTTCTCATTACTAATTTCTTCTCATGAAAGTTTATCGTCTCTATGTTTAGAGATTTTCATACGTGTCATATTATCTTTAAATGTCTTTTAGGATTATTTGCCTTTTCACTACATTAGAACATTAGACAGTCTAAAAGCAGAAATATAAGGAGTGGATACTTACATCTTATTTACAGCATTTCATATTTTCCCATCTTGCTCTTTCTACTACTTTCTTTCTTTCTCTCTCTCCTCTCTCTCCTCTCTCTCCCTCTCTGTCCTTCTTCCTTCTACGTCTTACATCCTCTCTACTTCGACCTTTCTATTTCTATCCTTTATCTCCTCTAGGTTCTTCCCTTCTATTCTTATATCGCAACTCTCTCATCATTCTTCTTTTCAGCTACTTTTAATTTTAATTTTTACTACAGTGTTCACACTCAGGTTTTCATTCCTTCCTTATTCTTGTCTCATCTTCCCTTACACTTACACATATAAATATATACACACAAACGCACACTAACATGCACTACATTACTATACATGTCGGGAGACCAGTCAGGAACTTAGAGCTTGTCTCGGTGGGCCGGTTGCCCCGCTGGTGGGAGATACCTGGATGGGGAAAACCCAGCAAGCGATGAAACACATTTCTACGTGAGAGGAACACCGCCATCTCCCGGGATGTAGTATGCACTACATATAACGGGACTAATAAGCATCTTGGTTGATGCACCCGGAAACAAATAATAAATCAATCAGGTTTCGTGGCCTTCCTAGCAGTACCCTAACAGACGGGCCATGGACCTCGCGCGATCTTTCCTCCTCTTCCTTGTCCTATACCCTCCTCTTACACATACACTTACACTAACGCGCACTACACTACCACATATGCCGGGAGTCCGGTCGGGAGCTTAGAGCTTGTCCCGGCTGGGGCGGTGCCCCGCTGCTGGTTGAAAGAGGGGGAAATCCCGCTGGTCGACGGTAGGTCGGCGCCGGATCTCCCCATCCAGCGGAGAAAAGATTGCCGCCATCTCCCGAGAAAAAACACGCACTATACTTACGGGACTAACAACCTCTTTAGTTGACGCACCCGGAATCACGAGTTCAATCAATCAATCAATCAATAACCCCTTTCCTTCCTACTTTACCTTTTTCTGCCCCGCCCCTAGTTCACTTCGAGTAGCAGCGCTTTCCCTCTAGCTTTTCTGCGTCTCGTTCCCGCCCTCGCCTTTCGTCTCGCAACCCGTTCCCCATTCCCGCCGCCGCCTCCCTCCCTCCCCCGGCGCGGCGCCGCCTACGCAGCAAAGCCCCCTGGGAGCCGCAGCGAACAGCAGCGCATCGCCCTCCCGTCCCCTCCCCGCCCCGCGAGGCAAGGCCTCCCCCTGTTATGCTGATCAGGGCCGCCCGCCCCCGCAGCCAACGCGATTCCCTTACAGCCGCTACCCCCGCCCCCCCCCGCGCCCGCGTTCCCGTCCTCGCCGCCAGACTGCGCCGCGCTCGCCTCCGCCGCGCGCAGCACGCGGGGGAAAAAAAGAGCTGGTGTGCCGCAGGGGTAGCGTTTCGCACCTGCTACGCCAGACCGTAATTCTACGTCGTTTTCGGACGAGGGTGGTTCCGAAAGGGGGGAAGGAATGGGAACCGTGGGCCCCAAGCCAACCATTTTGCAATTTTTAGTCAATGCAACTGGGGGCGATGAAGTAGACAGGAAACACTACTTCTTAAATTATGTTCATATTTTCAAATGAACTTAAGTTTAAAATATTTCGTCTGATATTTTCAGAAACAGATGACCGTTTTCAAAAATAGGTCTTTCTGAAACGATTCTCATACACTGCCCCGTCTCTGGGCTTGTGGTTCGAATGCCATGGGATCCACGTCGAATTTGTGCAGGGGAAATCGGGTTCGGAGCAGGTTTTTCTAGGATTGCTCCCATTTCGTCTGTTTTCCTTCCATCGTTACACCATCATCATCATTATTACCCACCATCCCACGTTCCAGCTTGGAAGGTACACAGTCACTTCCCAGGGTACAACCAGCATTCCATTTACCACAACAGTTGATGTGCTAAGAAATAATAAAAAACTCAAATACTCAATCATTAGTCACCTATGACAATCATCCCACGAAATGCAGAAAAAACGCAATGAATCATAAAAACATTCAGGTGAGTTATTTCATGCAATAAACATACACACCAGCGTGTTCCTGATAGTTTTAAGAATAAACAACTCCTTTATCGTTCTGCATCGATTCCTGTAGAATGTGTTTTGTAATTTTTCGATTTCGTTGCAGCCTGTATATTACCTCAATTTTATACACTGTGGTTTTCCTATTTCGTCGCAGCCCGTATACCACCGAAATTTTATACACATTTTCAAGACTGGAAGCACTGAAATAGAGGGTATGGAATTTGCGTCAGATATGAGCAGCGAATGCACTGCAATTCTCACGGTCGGATGACGGGTTCACATTCTAACCGTCTCATGTGGAACGCGATCACATGGCCGTGCTCGATAGAAAATGGAAAATGCACCAAATTCCATCAATTCACAAATTCTATTTTTGCGGCGGTTGTATAAAAATAGTTATTTTTGCCTCAAGGGCATTGTAAAGGTTCTGACGATCGTGCGACGGAGAAAACCAGGAGGGTCTTTGGTCCGAGAATCAGTTAACGCCCGTAGAATATACAAGGTTTCATTTTATACCTAATTTTAATGATTCAGATTTACTTATTTACTAAGGGTTCATCCATAAATTACGTAACGCTAAAGGGGGAAGGAGGGAGTCTGAGGCAGCGTTACACTGCGTTACATAGAGATAGGAAAGTGCGTTACAAGGGGGAGGGAGGGATTGAAAATACTAGAAATTTGCGTTACGTAATTTATGGACGGCCCCTGATCAACTAGATGTTCACTTGACTCAGTTTGTCTTTCCATATTTCCCTCTCATGTTTCCCTCCGTAAGAGAACATGTCCAAGTGTTTTCAAATTTCCCTCGTGATCCTCGATCCTCTGAATCCAGAAAAGTTATACAGTGTATATCGATCTCCGAATCGAAATAAATAAGAAGCAACAACGTGTCAGTAAACAATAAAGAATATTTTTTGTTCGACAGTACATTCGTTAGATTATTATCCGCAATTCAACTCACCTTAAGCACAACCTACTGTATATTACATAACAAGAGAAATCGTCAAGAAACTGCTGTACAGCAACCAAGAATTTCTTAGCGAACTGACGTAAGAAATGTTTTGCTCGTGTTAGGGCAAAAGAGTGTAAGTCCTGTTTCATAATTTTACACGAGAGCAAAAAGAAATGCATTTACTGTAGATATTGTTGAATAATTAATTTTCAGACACAAAGATATACATATGTAAATGGTATTAGGTTAGTTTAAAGTTTTTTTCAAACAATTAATGTAAATAATTTTGAAATAAAAAAATTACTACTCTTAACTTAATACTCAATTTTTCTGACATATACTCTTTTGCCCGAATACGAGCGATTTGTTCATCTAATAGAGGAAATGACGCTGAAGTGTGTCTAACCATAAAAAGTTACTTACCTGCGTATTTTTACATGTGCGCGGAGGTCGGACCACAATACATGGGTATTATTGTAGTACAGAAAGAAGTACTATAATAAGAAAGGCATTTACAGAAATTGAACGTTATCAACCTCCGTGTTACTAACCTTCACAAGAACTTTATGGCCAAATTTTTACATCTTATCGTCTTTCGTTAATGCTATTTCTCTGCAGTCGCTAGCAACGCAAAGTTTGTATTCCATTATTCATAAGTTTGCTTTTCCATTAAAGCGGGTAAACTCTTAAATTGGAATTTAACGAACATGACGTTCTACAGTTCAGGTACACCGTTCCGCAAAGAGATATGTGAGTAAAACATTTAGCTTTGAACAAACGAAATTATGGATATAATTACGGTAACCGCCAAGATAATTAATATTTACTTTTCACACAGCCTCGTAAATTTATCTCTTATGTACTACATTTAAGAATTTTTTTTATCCCCTAAAATTATGTAAACCATTATTACTCCTTGCTTTATGGAAAATAAATAACGATAGCATTCTATATTGAATTAAAGAATCTTTTTGGCTGCAGCCAATTTTATTCTGATAGCCATGACTAGACTTCAGACTTCTGGATTCTAAACCTCCCATTTTAGGCGCCTAAAGTAACCTCTAAAAAGCTGAAAATGGGTTTTATATTTTCTTAAACAAGCGATATACATCTACTATATTATTAATTTCCAATGGTTGCAAAAAGCGAAAGAAAATTCAACCTATTCGTATACTGCTCGAACCAACTAAATCCTCAGAGTAAGTGCGTTCCAGCTTGCGACGGAGCTGACGTAATGCGATAACAAGACTCCAAGGAAGAGGCCACTCGCCATTAAATATTTGATATTCACATGTTGTATTATGGAACAGCAACTTTTTTCGATATTCTTGATATATAAAGAACTGTTTTAATGTATTTTTTTACACTACCTTACTGCAGTATTCGTGGAGAAATTGTATTCATGTCAATTAATTTACACGAATATAATTAATTACTCGATTTATTCCTTTTGTGCAGTTTTGAGTGCGTTCTAACGTTTAAATTGTAATGCGGAGTGATACGTGTTGTGAGAAATGAAATATTTTAACAACCATTTTTTCGTTAAAATATTTTATTTATTACAGTTTTATACGAGAGTACTTTATTTGTTGCTCTTGAGCGGTGTGCAGGCTTCTCTTTGGTAGACCACTCTGTGTGTTTTGTTCAGTAGCATTTTTGCTAATAGAGACCATTGGTAATTTCGCAAATGATCATAAATCGATGTACAAATTGAGACCACTCAGAGCTGGGTAGAAACTTCCGTTGGTCATTGGGTGACGCCTCAGCCACCTGATGCTTTTTTAACAGCTTTATTTTCTATCTGTTCAGTCCACTGATTTTACAGAGATTTGCATTACTTAATACTAGAACTGGGGTAGGGCATAGGCAGGCGGGGAGTTCATTTAGTCGAAACTCCCTCCGACTTGTTACGTTTCCGTAATTTAGCATCTGAATTTGTTTTTTACTTCATTTTGAATTTGTAACATTATATTGTTGTATGTTATGTCTGTAAGTTTAATATTTTTTTAATTCAATTTTCATTCTTATTGGGACGTTTATGGCGGGCGTAGTTTATCCATGGGGAACCTTGAAATAATTTTTATGTCTTCTGCTGAACGTCCTAGATTAAAGTTTTTAACACATTCTGATTATGGTAGTGCCCAGTGGCGTAGCTTCAGTTGGTGTCACTTGGGGCGAAGCTAATGGTGTCACCCCCCATATAAATTAAGTATAAAAATATCTATTGCTGCATTCATTGTACATTATTTTATTAAAAATACAAACATATTTTCAATATAGTTACTTACAATATACAGGGTGAGTCACGTAACTTTAGCACCTCCTGTAACTTTTGAACGGTTGAAGATATTGCAATGCAGTTTTCACAGAAGTGAATGAGGGAATGGGGCTAATTGATATGTGTATTGATTTCTCTTTTATCACTCGTATTTTACGAGATATTTTAGGTAACTTTGTTTTTTCAAATGGGACTATACATATTTTTTCAGTCTATCATGACAAGCGTAAAAAGACGAATCCAAAGATATAAATCTTGTCATATGTTAGATTAGCATTTTTTTGAGTAATTGTGATTTTTTTGCGACTAGTGTTCAACGGATATTTTCATTGTAACTGGCAGCCCCACAAGGTCACGCAGCGCTTCCCTGCAAACGCGGGGTCGGGAAAGGGAAGGGATTTTAGTAGTTGAGGATACGAAAAATATTCACAAAACTGTTGCATTTTTTCCTGAACTCTCCTTTCCATCCTGATCCATTTTCAGATATTTTGTGTTTCTTAGGGATTGAAAATACGGATTTGTCTTAAGTAGAATTTATTGAAATAAGATTATTTTTATCCCTAAGTTATTACATTCTTATTAACATTGAAATTGTTCGCTGAATATCCGCAATATTTTTGTACAGTTTTAATTATTTATTCTTATTGTGCTTTGTTTCAAGATCCCATTAATACGTATCTTATGAAACCCCATTAAATGGAGTTGAAGTTATAAGCAATTTTAATACGATACAAACTAATGACAAATCCTTATTTTCCATCCTTTAATTCCTTCAATCAAAGAAAGTTGAAAATCTGAAAATGCGGAAGGATGGAAAGCACAGTTCAGGAAAAAACTGCATTGGTTTTGTGAATATTTGGAATATGTTTCGTATCTTCAAATCTCCCTTCCTTTGCTCGGGCGCGCGTTGCTGGTGGAGCGCTGCGTGACCTTGTGTGGTAGACTATTCAAAATGTCCGTTAAACCCCAGTCGCAAAAATCAAAATTAATCAAAAAAATGCTTATCTAACATATAACAATATGTACATCATTGGGTTCGTCTTTTTACGCTCGTCATGGTGGACTGAAAAAATATGTATAGTTCCATTTGAAAAAACAAAGTTACCTAAAAATCTCGTAAAATACACGTGATAAATAGAAATTAATGCACGTATCTATTAGCCCCTTTCCCTCATGCACTTCCGTGAAAACTGCATTGCAATAACTTAAACCGTTCAAAAGTTACAGGAGGTGCTAAAGTTACGTGACTCACCCTGTATTTAAAATTTCTATGTAATTAAGAATAATTGCAATATAATTGCAATTAAATCATAATCTATGCTGATGATTTTAATGTATACTTATTAAATTATTATAAATTATTTTTAACTAAACCATAAAAATGATTTCAAATCTATTATTCCAACAATAAAACTTTTGGACTACTAAAACTAAGAAAACAAACTATTAATATATAAAATGTTTAAGTAAATGATTTAAATTATATAATTCCAACTACAAAATAATTTAATTGGTGTCATCCCGAGAATAGTGTCACCCGAGGCGCGCCGCCCCCCCTAGCTACGCCACTGGTAGTGCCTCAAAAATTTTTCTGATAGTCTCCTAACGTAAGTATTCAAGTTTTCTATTTCGATTCGTTTCTAATTTGTCTATTTGACACGCGCGATGGTGCTTCGATTGCCACCTGATGCATCGCTTCGCGTTCCAAGCGGCATTAGCATTACGATGGCGCGCTGCCATATCTGCGATGAGCCTGGCTGCGATCACCCGCGAGGGAGCAGGACAGGGAGGCCCTGACGGATGATCGATGGCAGAAGTGAAGGTAGCGGCTCCACGTTAGCCACGCCAGCTACAAGCGACGTTGTGCTCTCAAGGAACCTCCACTCTTCAATGGAACGTAAAGCCCGTTTTACAAGGTTGATTCTCCATCGTTTTTCGCCTGTACACAAACAGAAACGAGAGAGACAGAGAGAAAGGGGGAGAGAGAGAGAGAAAGAGAGAGACAAAGAGAAAGAGACAGAGGAAGAAAGAGAGACATAAAGAGAAAGAGGGATAAAGAGAAAGAGATAGTGTGTGTGCGTGTGTGTGTGAGTGCGAGAGAGAGAGAGAGAGAGAAAGGGGAAAGGATGTGACAAGAGGAAGGAAATACTGCACGCGGTCAGAGGTCCATTTGTTTAGTGTTCTGTTTCAGCATTCGCTTGATATGAATAGGAGAAACACGGAAAACTACCAATCAGAGCAGTCGACCGCTGAACCAGGTATCTCCCAGCAGCGGGGCACCGCTCTAGTCGGAAAAAGCTCTAAGCTCCCGATTGGTCTCCCAACATGTGTGGTAATGAACTGCATGTAAGTGTAAGTGCATGTGAATAAAGGGAGAGGATATGGAGAAACGATCGAGGACGATCTGTGGCCTGTTTGTTAGAGTATTGCTCCGGCATTCGTCTGGTGATGATCGCAGAAACCACGGAAAACTACCGATCGGAGCAGCCGGCTGCTAGAAAATTCTCTTAAGGGCATAGATACAGCTTACAACAGATAATTTTTACTACTTTTCCAGTTATTTCTCCATCAAAAGCATACTCCACCGCCATGAAAACACAGTATATCTTTCTTCTTCACGGAAAAAATTGCTTTTAACTTTCAAAAAATTATTTTCGTTTTTTCGGAAAATCAAAATTCAATCACTTGTTCATGCACTGACTTCGTTTTTTCCTGATAATTCAATACTCAAATAATTTTGAAGATCTTTACCAATTTCTTTCTATTTTGGTGGAAATACCCACAGGAACAAAATCAAGCTATTTCACTTAGATCTCTGGAAATTGTTTTTTAAAATTTAAATTCAAAATTAATATATTGATTATAATTAACCATTTTGTGTTTTATAACTTTTAATTACAAAAACTATTTAACTGAATTTTATGATTTAGCATGGTTTTGTAGATAATACTTGCTTATATGCATCCTAAAAATGTCATAGCTTTAAGATGATTAGTTTTTGAGTTTCAAGGGAAACAGGTCAGAAAAGTGTAATTCTGGAAAACAAGCGACGAAGTTTGTTTCTTGAGTTGCGGTTAGCGAAATATTTTTTCACCAAAATATTCCTGAATAATTCCATGCACAGAGGGGAAAAATGTTTTCAAACATAGAATTATTTAAGGTTTTAAGGTGTATTATGAATAAAAGACGGGAGTTGTCTGGTGTCAAATATGTATTATACTTAAGAACTTTTCGATAGCATAGCTATCATCCTCAGAGCTACCTTGCAGCTTCTTGGCGGAAACTGCAAGATAGCTCTGAGGATGATAACCATGCTCTCGAAAAGATTGTAAGTAGAATACATATTTTATACTAGACAACACCCGTATTTTATTGATTATCAAAAGGGTATATATACCACCAGCAATTATATTAATAGTTTTAAGGCAGTGTTGTCAAGGTTCATGCCATAGGTGGGAGTCCGTGGCACGAGTGCCTCGACGAAATCGCCCCTCCACGCAGTTCGTAATCCCGCCACCAGAAACAACGCCATTCCTACTGTAAAACGGCGGGGTTACTACTAATATTTTCCTTTACCGTCGCTAGTTGCGCAAAGATGCTCGTGGCATGCTACGGCGCCACGACGCGTGCTACTGCCACCAGTAGAAGACCTTGACATGTCTGGTGTAGACCACGCCAGCAGATACAACGCCATCCCTATTATAAAACGGCGGGGTTACCAATAGTTTCCTTTCCCGACGCTAGTTGCGCAGAGAAGCTCGTGGCATGCTACGGTGCCACGACGCGTGCCAGTGCCGCCAGTAGAAGACCTTGACACCACTGTTTTAAGGTGTATCTGCCCCTTAAGTAGGGAGTTCCCCAGAAAAGGCAGCGAGGAGGCGAAGCTTTGCAGCATGAGAGCGTGGGAGGGGCGAGAGGGGAGGGAGGTGTGGCCGAGGAGAGCCCTCCAGGTGACAGGCCACTTGTTGCGCCTCGGCCTCCTGAATCCCCCGCCCCCCCACTGCTGTGGCCGTCGCAGGGGGCGGTGCCGCCGGCGGATTCCACGGCCGCCTGCCCTCGGGTCACAATACACACTACAGGCGGGGCGTCATACGGGTGTAATCACAACACAGACAAGAGTGGGTTGTAAGAACAGTAGTTTTATTCGTAATCTAGGCCGTAGTCACAAATAACTAACTACACTGCTTACAATTAACAAATTAAATATAACCCACTGCTACGAGAGATATTTTACTGAACGGCTACCACACCGCAACATAAGACCAATATTCTCCTGTGCGGAGCACCGCTCTACCCTGAGACCGACTACATGTCTCGATAGCTACGACAATGAATTGCCGGCCCCTTGCCCTCTTGTACCACTAGCACAAACTTACGCACAACCTGCCGCCGACGCTGCTGGGAATCAAGAAGATCGAGGCATTGTTGTTGTGGCCTTATATAGGCCCTTCGGCGCTACCCGCCGCCCCCACTCCGCCCTACCGTCGCGTCCACACAGAGCGGAAAGTCCCGGTGCGTCATCGCCGCTTAGATACAGCCTTCGTTAAACATTCGGCTATGCCCGCCGTCGGCCACATGCTTGTCTCCGTGTTTTAGCGCGCCACGACGCTACAAGGGAGCAGGGCTTTAAGCCCGATACACACGGTACAGATTTCGTGCAGATTCTCATACAGTTTCTGTACAAAAACTTCAAGATCCCAAACTAGAAGAATAAAAGCCAAAAGTCGCGCATACACGGTCTGCACGTTTTCTGCATGAATCGCCACAAGACGCCGCTAGATGGTCTACCGGGTAACAACTGAATTGCGTCATCCGAGTACTTTCAGTGGCGGTATTTCTGTGCGTCCGTTAGGCTGTGTGATCTTTATTCAGTATTAATTAAGTATTAATTCACTTTGAAGAGCAATTCGGGGATGGCAATGGCATCTTTCAACACGATCGAGCACGTGTTCATACTGCACGGCCTGTGGAGGAGTGGTTTACACGACAATAACATCCCTGTCATGGACTGGCCTGTACACAGTCCTGACTTGAATCTTATCGAACGCCTTTGGGATGTTTTGGGACGCCGACTTCGTGCCAGGTCTCACCGACCTACATCGATACCTCTCCTCAGTGCAGCACTCCGTGAAGAATGGGCTGCCATTCCCCAAGAAACCGTTCAGCACCTGATTGAAAGTATGCCTGCGAGAGTGGAAGCTGTCATCAAGGCTGTGGGTGGTCCAACACCCTATTGAATTCCAGCATTACCGATGGAGGGCGCCACGAACTGGTAAGTAATTTTCAGCCACGTGTTCGGATACTTTTGATCACTTAGTGTATGTTGTAGGTAGTTTTAATAGTATCTGCACCTTAAATTTGACATCGTTACACATTGTATATGAAAGTTCCGTTATGTATTTCCTTTGTTTACGTGCAATCTGAGTTTTTTTGTAATCCGAGGTACCATCGGACCCTATTACCACGGATTTTCGCGACTCTACTGTATTCACATGAAACTACAAAGTGTGTCAAATCAAACAAAATTGTCCAATAAGAGTAACTTAAACGTCTTAATAAGGCGTGAATAATGACAATTACCATAATAATATAACAATAGGCCCGATATTTAAACACCTATTGTATTCTGAAACCTCTTATTACCTGGCTGAACCCAACAAGAGCCCTCTCCCTTCTGAAAGGGCCTAATTCCTTGGACCTCCTCTATTATTCTGACGCTGATGTCTCAATTCTATCCGTTACCGCCGAGAGAGACAGAGGAAAGGAAAAAGAAATCAGAGAGAAGAGGAGGAGGGAAAATAGTCTCAGTGGGTAAAAAGAGACTCTCAGGAAAACAAAACAGCTCTGATTCCCAAATGAGTAAATATTTTACGATAAAAACAGGGAGATATAAAAAATAATTCATTACTAGACATCGAATGTTTAGGGGAATGCTTATTTTTTCTAGCGAACTTATTTAAAGGCTGATAATATACGTGCACGTATCACGACAAATGATGACATATGACCAAGTTTTATGATGCTTATTTTTGCTTATTTTAGCATAAATGTCTTTTTTTGCATAAATCCCTTTTCTTTAGAATTATTGCATGTTTTGCCTTTTTTGTATTCTTTTTATAATACAACGCTAAGATATCAGAAAATCGGCCATCATCCAACCTGACCATTCATTACGAAACCTTCAATTCACGTATTTGTATTTTGAAATACGAGAGAATTCTTGAAAGTATACCAATATATTTTTCTCCATTTTCCTATTTCATAAATTACTAGTCATGTTCTGAAAAAATGGTCGATTGACAATACACCGAGGGCACCTTTTGAGTGGAAATAACTGTAAATTACCAGGAGGTTTCAGTGTTGCTAATTTTGAACTTCTAAAATATATGCCAGACACATCAGTAGAGGTCCAAAAATCCTTCTCTGTATTCAAACTGATTTTGTCTCCCGATCGTTGCAGATTTGAAATCGCGATCCTTGAGAAGTTACTGGTAATATATTGCAATGGAAACTATTAAGAATAAAATGAAGAAGAGTTGTAAATATGTATGTAGTTTTACAATTAATTTTTAATTTTATTGTGAATGTAATTTATGACAGTGCCTTTTTCCCGCTTATTCTTGACATTTTCAGTGCCTTTTTAGGCGCCTAAAAGGCGATATTTTAATGCCTAAACATCCGATGTCTGAATGATTACATAGCGGTGATCACTACCATTATGTATCGGGTTCAATATGTTATATCGGTTTATGCAAATAAAACAAAAATGAAAATCTGAAAATGTTTTGTTAGAGGACTCAATTGGATATTATAAGAAGCTTCATTGTAGCTCTAGTGTCAAAACGATTTTACTATTAACACTTCTTTTTGTAGTTCGAAACAATCTGGTGTGAGTGACGTTACTTTTTAAAAATTACCGTGGATATAAAAAAAATTATGTATACACGGAAATTAATTTTTTACGAAATAACTATGGTAAGACATCTTATTCCAATACGAGTAGGAGAAGAATCAAACAATAACGTTCAACTGAGTTTATTATTCGTCCTGGGAAATGCGTCAGACAAATGTTGTAGCAGGTAGCAGAAGAACATGGATTATTTGTATTATTATAACACATGTGAGCGTAATACTATTTACGAAAGTAATGGTAATATGTAATCGGAAGCCAAGAAATATAAAACTTGTGTTCAAAAGTTACTGATATCAATTTCGAATGATTTCGCATTAGATAATAAAAGTAATTTAAAAAAATAGCGTTGTAATAATTGATCTAGATAAAAGATTAAATGATACAATTTACTAGACTTACAGCTATCACTGCTATACTCATTGCCATCTCTGTTGTAAAATGAGCTGGGAAGGATTTATGTACTGCAGGGCCGTTAACCATAAAATCGTGTTGGGGCTTCCTCCAAAAAATCCTACACATTTACTAAAAAAACTCTTATTATGAGGCACACAAAATAATTATAAATCAAATACAAACTTTTCAGTAAAGTCGACTGTTTTATTTACAACTACTTACAGATACAAATATTTTTATAACATTTTTCGAATATTTCATGATTTTTTTGGGGGGGGTGCAGGGTTCTCCGTGGATGAGGGTTCCTAAGCAAATACTTATTTTTGTTTTGGTAGGTCAGACACTGACAATGAGGCATTGGCCAAGCCTACGCTTGCTTGGAAATCCGAGAATTTGTCACACGTGTTCCAACTGCTCGGGCCCACTGTGTTAAGTGTGTCCAGTGGCTGGCGAGGCGTGGCGACCGCCGCTCTTTTGTCGACGTTCCGTGACCTCCCCCCACCCTCCCCTCTTGCTCCGCCGCGAGAGGGGAGGGGGCTTTGGTCTTCTCATGCTGCAGCGCGTGCGGTGACAATGGACACACAAATCTGTAACACTAATACGGCTACATGCCAATGTTTACTCAAGAGAAATAGATAGGCGCTTGTTGGCTGGTGTGAATGACTCAATCACGTAGATTAGGAAAATAGTGAAAACGCCTTATTTGTTTGGGGTCGTTGATGGTTCAACTCGCATTGTGAACTTGACTGAGGTGTGACCGCTTGGTATGCTGAGGTATGACATGCAATCTTAGTACGAGAAAATATTTCTTAAACCATTACTGTACATATAAATTATAAAATAGAACATTATTAGCAATAAAATATGAGTTACCAATATTTGTCTTGACAGCAATTGTGCCTCAACTGTGCCGTACTTCAATTATATTTGAAATTATTTGGTAAATACAAATGATAATTCACCAATAAATGTAATTATTATTACTACGAGATCCATGTCGTGGTAATTGGAATACTGTAACATTACAAATATTTTTTGACCAACAAACATTCTGCGTTTTTCTTTGTGCATCTTATGTTTGCAGCAACACTGAAGAAGATAAATACTGCTGGATTTGCAATTTTATTTAAAGGAGGGAGTACGTATATCACATATTACATATTTTAAATTTGCATACTATTATGTGCTTTTTCAATTTTCTTCCAGGAAACTACGCATTTTAAACTCTCAACTGAGGTTTCCACATTTTGAGAGCAGTCTGTCTGTCAATATGCACGCTATAATCGTAAAAAATTCATGAAGGATGTAGGATTATATTAATCTTGTTTTTTCTCTTTTCGTTTACATTTTCTTCAAATATCCAACTACATTCTTCACAATTCTGCCTAAAATTTTCCCAATTTTGCCTGCCAATTTTACACCAAGATTTGCAAAGATACACCTCACAGTCACAGTTAAACACCAAATCACGATAAATGGGTGTGTACAAATTGAAAGGTACACACTGAAAAGTGTATTTGTTTCCCTCCTCTCGAATATAAATGTACACTGGGATTAACAATAATATGGAGGGTTCGACATCCCGCTTACCATCATTTACGATTGCGAGTGTGTTGCGATTGCAAACAACACTGGCCTGTTCACGCGCAAATATTGGAACTAAAGCACATGGAAGAAAACAAAGAGAATGCTGAAGAACGAGATTCCACTGCAGTGCAATTTTCCCTTATCTATTCTCTCAGTCTTTTTATTACTTATATTTATGTTGATATTTATTGGCTTCCACAAGCCATCTACCGTTACGAGGTGTTACAGCCACAAGTTTATTCGTTTTAAATCGCATTTTCTGATACCGTTAAAACACAAAGGGGGATCTATAATAGCTCGAGGCAGAATTTCCACCCCAAGAGCTGATAAATGGCGCGAGAAAGAAAGGCAGCGAGAAAAGGTTCGTGAGGAGAAAATGGACGGAGGGGAGATAAGCGATATTGGATCGTAATGGAATCGCGCGGCGATATTTCAGTGGCGATGTATTTACAAAATATCATTGAAATAAATATGCATACATTTCCGCAGGAACCACTTCAAATATGATAGGGAGAAGTGATGGGAAAGGAACTTGCGAAAGAATAAAGGCACAAAACATTTAAGAAGAGTGAGGTTGAATCCGGCAAGTTAAACTAAAAGACAAGCAGCAAGGAAGATGAAAAAGAGAATATTAATTTTACGAAGTTTTACGACCTAACAGAAATCATCATAATTTTAATTAATCTCATGGGATGGCCACTATGTAAACGCTACAAGATATAAAATAAATTCTTTGGAAAGATCAGAACTAGTCAGAACAAATTAGTTCGTAATATGAATGTGTAAGAATACTGCTATTGGAATGTGATTTACTTTACGTGACTGATAACAAAAACGCTCAGTATCTTGTCTATTTTCACCTTCGATACACGAAACGTCAGGCATGTATAGCATCACTTTTGGATTAAAGATATAATCTATTCTTCTGAAAATAACACAGGAACAATATTTGCTTGTGTATGTAGAAACACACAGAGGAAGAGGGAAGACAAGCAAAACGGACAGAAAAGGTACAAGGTAAGAAACAAAAATAGAATTCTCAGAGTACATCTTTGAAACTCCCAGGTCATACAGAGGAATAGAAAAATATTCCTTTTTGCTCATGAACATGTAGAAGAAGATTGGATATAATAGAAAAATATGCATTCATACATGCGACATTTGCTCTTGATTGCTAGGCAACTATGCACAGATGTTCGACAGGTGTATGAAAACCCCTTGACTGCAGAAAGAACTACACAAAGTGCCCTGCCGAGCATCTACGCACAAGAAGTTGCCTAAAATTCAGGGGGGAAATATCACATATAGTACGATTGTTATATGAATCAAAGTTGTTTTTGTGACCGTCTGACTAAATGTTGTGGATTATAGTATATTTTAATTATGAACAGTTCAAATTCGTAATATTATTTATTACATTACATGGCACCATGTTCCACAGACCGACATGAAAGTTTTCATTACATGTTCACTGCCAAAAGTGATGATCTTAGAGCCTTTTTCATGCCCTAGTATTTTGTAACATTATTCCGAAACTCCCTGTGTAGAGAGAAGGAAAGAGTGGAATAGAAGAAGAAATAATTGCAGCTTCTAAATCTCACATCGCATGCTAGTCGTGTTCAGCGACAGAGTGTAAAAAAAGATCCGTGAGAAAGTATCCAGTCGTGAGTATTTGATTAGAGATCTGGTTCTCCGTACTGCAGGTCTTCACACCTTCTCTTAGAGAGGAAAAAGGGAGGAAAAAGAATGAAAAAATATTTGAAAAAGTAAATGAGATAAAGAGAAAAATGTAAAAGTTAAGCAAAATAATCTAATTGGAAACGGGTGAGAAAAGATAAGGCCAACAAATGTTTCAGAAACCGACAATAAACTTGACATAAAAAATGATAAAAAAGAAACATGAAAGAGACTCATGATAAAATAAAGAAACACAACAATAAAAAATATAATTTTGTTATTAGACTCATTTTCGCATATATTGGCCAATTGTCGCCGTTGTGACTAAAGGTATATTTTTCTTCTTCTCGTTATTCTTCTTATTGAATTTGAATGTCTAATTTTCAAGTTTAAAATTATGAGTCTCCCCTTTCTTCTACGTCTTCTTTTACATCTTCTTCTACTCCTAGTTCTTCGATTGATCATATTAGAAAATGTAATAATGATTGCATAATAAACACTAAAAAAACAGTTGTCATGATGACTTAATGCATTGCTGTCAAATGAGAAAAAATCGTTTTACCAACTCACTAGAATAATTAAAAAAGAAGAGCCCCGTAGAAATCAGCTTTTGAGATTAATTTTTTTATCAACAAGTGCTGCGACTTAGTCGATATACGGTACAATCTCTACAATTTAATGTGACAGAACAGGATGTCGTCCTGCACAAAGTAGATGTGTTTGCAAAGCAAGATACAGCGTAATCGCTTAGAGGTACAAACTACGAAGAAAATTCTCATGACAGAATATCACATCTTAAAAGGGCAAGAATAGTGACAGCAACCTATCGGCCTACAAACATTAATGTTTATTTTTATAACAATAGTAATAATAATAATTATTATAGTTGTGAAAGCCAAAACATATGAGTTAATTTTATTGCCACTTGTTAATACTTCCTGAAATCTTTCAAATTTGTAGAGAGCCATGAAGAAAGAAGCATTCTTAATGATTAGGTGAGAGAGAGCTACTACTATCATTCTTTAAAGTATTTTGTGTAGTTCTTTCTGCAGTGAAGGGGTTTTCATACACCTGTCGAACATCAGTGCATAAGTTGCCTAGCAATCACGAGCAAGTGTCACATGTATGAATGCATATTTTTCTGTTGTATCCAATCTTCTTCTACATTTTCATGAGCAAAAAGTAATATTTTTTCTATTCCTCCGTATGACCTGGGAGTTTCAAAGATTTACTCTCAATCATCGTAACTTCGTCCAAAATGTCAGTAGCCATCGTATATCCTAAGCCCCTCAACTGTTAAAAATTAACATAAAACACAATAAAATGGAGTGTTATTTTACATTTAGGGCTGCGATTAAAGTCCCGGCATACGCTTTGCTTATGCGATAGAGTAAACCCGCATCTTTCAGTTGCGGACGTAAAACCGAACTGCAAATACGCATGAGGAGTGCAGTTCCATTGCCGCAGGGAAGTGGTGGGCCACCTCAACGAAAGCGCATTCCAATCAGAGCAGAGTGCTCGCGCGGGCTGTTCTGCGCAGAGGAGCCGCACGGGCTGATTAGGGGACAACTGGCAGGGCTGCCGCAGGCGACCGCAGCGCTTCGCTGGCGGGGCGGCGGAGGGGCGAACGAGTTCATTACGTTTAATTAGGCGTCTGGCGCCTGCGACGCCGCGCCGTCCCCCCCCCCCCCCTCCCACTCTCCCACTTTCATCCCAACCATCGCCTCAGCCGATCTCCTCGAAGGAAATGCTACCGCACAGGCGAACCGGAGAAAACAAAAGCGTTCCACGTCCACGAACTTCAACTTTTAAAGAGCAAACAAAAGGTTCTAAGTTCTGGACTTGGAATAGTTTTTCCTAATATTAACGGCTAATATTGACAGAAGCGGAGAAAACAAAAGCGTTCCAAGTTTCAAAGGAGTTCCAAGTTCCAAGTTTCAAAAGCGTTTCCGAGCTTCAAAGTTTCAAGAGGAGAAAACAAAGAGGTTCAAAGTTCTGGATATAGAATATTTTCCTAATATTAACAGAACCGGAGAAACAAAAACGGTCGATGTTCACGAGCTTCAAATTTTGAAGAGCAAACAAAGAGGCTCTAAGTCCTGGGCATTGAATATTTTTTTCCTAATACAGTAAATCTTTATTAACATGAATTCCAAGGGACAGAAATAATCGGAGTTCGTGTTATAAAAATCCGCATTAACCGAGTCTTATAAATGTCCGTATTAATGTAATCCCTTGCAGGGGCCGAATTTTTGTTCGTGTTACGGAGAAATTCTTGCTAAGCGAGTTCGTACTAACGAGGGTTTACTGTATTAACAGAATCGGAAAAACAAAAGCGTTCCATCCCCAGGAGCTTCAAATTTTGAAGAGCAAACGACGACGTTCGAAGTCCTGAACATGGAATATTTTTTCCTAATACAGAAAACCCTCATTAACAAGAAATCCAAGGGACCTAAATAATCGGAGTTCATGTTACTAAATTCATATTAACCGAGTATTATAAATGTCCGTATTACCGTAATCCCTTGCCGAGACCGAATTTTTCTTCGTGTTACGGCGAAATTTGTGTTCAGCGAGTGCGTAATAACGAGGGTTTACTGTATTAACAAAACGGGAGAAAACAAAAACGGTCGATTGTCACGAGCTTCAAATTTTACGGAACAAACAAAGGTTCTACTGTTAACAAATTCAATTATTTCATATTACAGCCTGTTCAGTGTTTTATAGTTTTCTTGTTTTCATTTAGTGCGAGTGTTATTAAAAAAAACTATTTCTTCCCAGTCGCTGACTATGGTGTGAATACCCCAATTCAACTATAGGTCAAGAAAACTAGGTTTTTCGTGCGGAAGAGTTCTAGTAATTGAGTTGAAGGCATTATTACTTAGCAGTTTTATGATTTTTTTTTACTATGTCGGTCCGACGAAAAAGTCTCTTGCCTGATTTATGGAGATGAAGTTCATAAGAGGCAGAGAGATAAACGGTTAGTAAGTTTCCTGAACTAATAAGGACGTTGAAGCACGAAATTATTTACGCTTCATTATTACTATTATTATTAAAAAATCATTAACGTACACATTTTTAATGATACGTAATAGCTTCTTATTGTCTTCGATACGAAGCTCGATATCCACTGCATAACTTAACCTGAATCGAAAGGATTGTGGTTACGAAGGAAATATGAGAACAGTTGAATGATGCTACATGTTCGCTTATGGAGGGAACTATGGGCGGGAAATATGCAAAGACACATCAAGTCACGTCATATTTAGTTAATTAGTAAATCGTAAATCTGAATCAATAAATTTAGATAAAAGACACAATTATGTATGTTCCACGGGCGTTAACTTGTTCTAATGATCTTGGTCGATAAAAAGCCCTGGGGCATTTTTCGCCGCCCAATTGTTAGAACCCATATAAAGCCCTTGTTGCATAAATAACTAATATTTTTTACCTAATTAACGATTCAGATTTACGAATTTACTAATTAACTAAACGCTATCTCGAATCGGTTTCTATTTTCACTTCTCCCATCATTCCCTTTCATAATTCTCTCCATAACAGATCACGTAGCATCATTCAACTGTTATCATATTTCCTTCGTAACCACAATCCTTTCGATTCAGGTAAGTTATGCAGTTAGAATCGAAGGCAATAACGAGAAATAACGTACCAGTAAAACATAAAACAATGTTATTTCATTCATAATATACAGGGTGTCCGGGGAGGAAACGTCGAAACTTCGAAAATACGCTCTTAAGACAATTCTAAGCATATTTTGGCTAATAAACCACGTGGACATTCCAAATGGTTAAACCGCATTAAGCACTCAAAAGTTAGTTTGAAAAAATTGTTTTCTAGACAAATATTTGCATTATAGAAGCATAGAAACACTCCAGAAACATATAAGTTGTTTATTATTTACAAAAGAAGTGAATATATTTGTTCAGAAAGAAACGTTTTCTGTCTGAGCAAATATATTCAATTCTTTTGTAAATAATAAGCAATTTACACGTGTCTGGAGTGTTTCTATGCTTCCATAATGCAAATTTTTGCCTCGAAATGATTTTTTCAAACCAACTTTTGAGTGCTTACTGAGGCTCAACCATTTGGAATATCCTACGTAGTTTATTAGCCAAAATATGCTTAGAATTGGCTTAAGAGCGTATTTTCGAAGTTTCGACGTTTCCTCCCCAGACACCCTGTATATCGTGTAATATGTGAAGTCTAATTGTTCTTTTTTCAGTCACCACGCCTTCAGCTATTCTACAATCAACGCGCCTCTTTTGTTTTGTCCACCGCGTTTTGTTTCCTGAGCAGGAAGCCCTTCAAACGCCACCAGCGCCCAGTGCGGCAAAAACGAGCACTAAACCCTCGCGGTCACGCAGAAGTCTCAAGTACGCGCGTTGCTGACGCAGCGCTGACCGGAAGTGGACGTGTGTCCTTCCGGTCCAGAGGCGCTAACGAACATTACGAGTTCTGTCTCAAGAACCTCCGTAAGCGGCCAACTAGTTTGTGAGAAGAACCGCCTCCACCCCACCCCCCGCCTCGTTCCAAGGGCTGTCGAGAAAGGTTTTCGAGAAAGTGGAAATTAATCTGCTGATACAACTCCCTTTTACAAAAGGAGAACTCATTCCTAATGAAGTTAGATCATTCGTCCATTCCTTCGATTTTACGTGCGCAATGGAAATCCATTTACGAAATAAGTAACTTTTCAATTCCGGACAGTACTATTAACGCTACATTTGCAGACGACAGCTACCTTCCCAGTAGAAGTAAATTTTGCGGATGTGAAATTAAGTAAAGAAATTCACAACATACTTTCGAAATGTCGATTCTCTTGAAAATTCAACGTTTCGACTCTCGTTTGGAGTCTTACGAATACAGATCCGAAATAATGAATCTTTAGTTACTTTGAAAATGTCTAAGGTACATCGAATTAATGAATTTATCGACAGCAATTGTTGCATCAATTATTTTAATTAATTATTTAACACTCTTGATGTAATTTACGTTGACTTTTCAAGGTCACATTAAGTTTAAGGTCATGAGTGACTACTATTGATTTAACGTTATCTGTATACTGAATGAAGTGATATGGTGATGATGAAAGGTGAAAGGACGAACAAAAATACAACCATGTCCGAGGCGGGAGAGATGCAGCAACAGAGTGATAGCGCGCGCGCCAAAGAAAGAGAAAGAGAGAGAGAGAGAGAGAGAGAGAGAAGGGAATGGAGATAATAGTATCCTGCGGGATTAATAAAATAATATCACGACAAACATCTGCCTTTGGCTCGGGGAGATAGAGTTACCACGGGTTGAACACTCTTTAAACCCCTTGTAAAAATGCCTATTCCATTGAAAAAACGTGCAAAATAAATTTCTTCCTGTATTCTTCGATTTTATTTGAATGCTGGATTCCAAGGGTTCTCCAGATGCCCTCGTTCCCTAATCTCTCCATTCCTTTTTCTCCTAACTTTGATCTTAAAAACTGAATCTGCACTGTTTGGATTCTGTGATAAGTTCTAGAATTCAGTGTCCAGTTGTTACTTCCATATGCACAGAGCATTGCCATAACTTAATAAGACTTGATAAATGAATCCTTCCTAACTTTATTTCTCACTTACTGTTCCCACATTGAAATTTGCACCATCACCACAGAAATAGGAAGAAAATGTTATTAGAATATAATTATTGAGAAAGTCAGCTTTTGAATCATTTGCATTTCTTTCTGTTTCTTTTAATATTTCATACTTAATTTTGTATTAAATTAGTTTGTAATAAAAGCAAGTGAATAAGAAATTATTTTCGAAACTATTATAGAAACGAAATTCGACAGACGTTTTAACGGGCGAGGTAACAACAAGAGTGGGATTCAGAATTTTGAAATGAGTATGCCAGACTCTTTTGAGCCAGTTCATTACAGTATTTTGCGCACAAATTTGTGGAAACTTACATTATATACTCTTGGGACTACTTACAGTGCACAGTGACAGTTACGTTGAGTCATATCGCCGCCAGTGTTTTGTTAATATGACTGTTTTATATGGCCATGACTATTATGTTGTCACGTACGCAATATAAACAACTTTCGAAGTAATGTTCAGTACCGGAAGTTAATATTTCCATTCTTAATTATTTAAAAGGTTCTTTTAATAACGATTTAGGAAATTAAATTGCCTATTTTATACTTAAGATCGTATCTTAGGCGTCTAAATCCAGAGATTTTAGGGATAAATGTCCGAAAAGAAACGTTACTAACATTAGGGAGTTTTTGCCACCTCGAACGTTAATCACTATCCATGTTCTACGTATGCGCAGATGCACAAAACTGATGCGAAACTTGAAATGCGCATGCGCATAAGATCGATAGTGCTGTCCGCTATGGCGTGCAAAAACTAGGGAGTTTTTGCCACCTCGAACGTTAAGCACTATCGACCTTCTGCGCATGCGCAGATGCACTAAAGTGATGCGAAACTTGAACTGCGCATGGAGCAGAAGATCGATAGTTCTTACCGTTCGAGGTGGCAAAAACTCCCTAGTCCTCTAACGCTCCGCAGCACTATAGGGCCGGTTGCATAAAGCTTTCCATACGGGTTCCATAGCAATGGGTTTCTACAAAATGTATAAGCTGCACAGGCCGTTCACCGTTGCAGAAAGCAAATGTATGGAATCTATAACTATAGGTTCTATAAGTACTTCAAAATGCCACCACTAGATATTTGAATAGTGCGTATTCTGTGTTTCGTTTTGCACATTCTTAGTGTGTGCTGAGCTCTGGCGAGGTGGTTTTGGGGGAGTGTTGGTTAGTCTCTATACGTTCTCAGTAGCAATTTCGTTTTATTGCATTATATTCATTCATACATACATATTAGTTTACTTTTTATTTAATTCTTATTTAAGTACAGTTTATTAAAGAATAAACGGTATTTAAATAAGAATTGTAAGTAAAAAGTAAAATAATATGTCTATATGAATAATATTCACTAAAATTCAACACTCAAAAATACACCAAAAACGCACCCTATACACCAAATAAAACTCTAAAAAAATATTATATCACAACACGGACGCCAAGAACCACCAATGACCTCAAACACTAGTAAACAGATGCTTGCAGCAGTGCGCAGTGTCGCCATGTTGCTTATTTGTAGATTCTATAAGCATTTGTAGACATGTCTCAGGACCTATAAGATATAGAACATTTTGTAGGTTCCATAAGTCGTATTGGTTGTTTCAGAAACACGTTTTGACGCTGTAGACTATTTTATAGAATCAATAAGCTTATGGATTCCATATCGAACGTTTATGCAACCGGCCCTATGTCTGTGAAGAATGGTAGGAGGCCGCAAAGAGCTCGAAGCGTCTGGGGCAAAGCGTTCAGGAGCCCGTTTCACAGAAGTTACAAGTCTACAAGTTACAAGTGAATTCACTGTTAACTTGTGACAATCACGGCAATCGCGTTTCACAATCATATTAGTAATCACTAGTAGTTACAAGAGAATGCCCCGTGGTTCACAAGTGAAATTCCACAAGAAACAAGTGCTTCTGTTTCTCAGAACTTACTAGTAGTCTAATACAATTGTAAATGAGCAGTATTATGTTACAAGCCTACAGATATGTGTAGGGTTGAATGATTTATGATTACAAGTAACGATATTATTATGTGTGTATGTCCATAGGTATTTAGAATTAGGAAATAGACGTTTTATTCTATTAGTGATACCAGTGAATTTACATTAAGTAACGTTAAGTGCCTTATGCTCTCGAATTTTCTCTAAAACGTACATTTTGTTGCCTCTGGATGTCATTGCGAAGAAATGTAAGAAAATAATAGAAACGTAAGAATAATATGTAAGAAGTAAGTAGAAAGAAAGTTCAAGAGAAATCGCTAGAAAATGGAGTAATTTTAAAATGAATGAAGGAAATATATTATCTGCAAAGAGAAGTTTGAAACTGAAGGAAAAAGAAAGGGCGGAAAGTAAAAGGCAATAGAAATGATAGTAAAAATAAAGGCTAAAACAAACAACACCAGAAACAACAAAACATACGCACGCAACCAAAAGACAAATATGCGAGACAAACAAAAATAGAAGGCAAACAGTCGACTCAATTCCAAGGAACGCGAAAACGGGCATTTTAATTCAAATAATAATAATTAACAATACTTTATTGAGTTACATACAATTACAATCGTGTATGACGAGTCAAATATGATGCATGTGGAGAGAGTACATTGGCGCATATTTTCTTGGGTGCAGAGAGTTTGGTTACATTTACACGGGACCATCTTGGCATTTTCTCGAAGGAGCAGGAATAGAATTGCATTGTGGGTAATTTACTTGTGGGCATTCCACAGGGCATTCACTAGTATCCACAAGTGTTGCAAATCGTTGTGAAACAGAACTTACGATTACTTGTGATTACTAGTACTAGTAACTTGTAACTTGTAACCTTTGCGAAACGGGCCCCAGGAGTAGCGCCCGCTGTCCGTTGCTCCGGGAGCGGGGTATAGACGGCGCTGGTGCGACCCAGCGGCGCCGCAGCGAAGGAACGCGACAGACGAGGCGCGACTGGCGTGGGAGGCGGCGGCGGCGGCGGCGGCGGCGGCGCGGGCACTACAGTGGGACCCCTCCACGAACGGAGGGTCAAAAAATGGATGGTCCGTCTGGTCCAATGCTGCCAAAATCCATATTATCAAATTGCAAATTCTTCTAAATGAATTCATCCGAAAAATATTTCACGCGTCCAGTTGTATTCCCAACTCTCAACTCCATAATCAACTGAAAATTGACACTATCCACTCCCTAATTCATTCACAAAGCCTTAATTTTTTCAACTCCTTGGATGACTTACAACAGACCCGCACTTTCAATTTAGGTCAAACATATCATTTTCCTTGACGCATACTATCAAAATTTCCTAAAGATATATTTCATCCACCATAATTTCTACATTTACAATACATTATCCGTCTATTCAACATCTTATTTACAAACATCATTATTTTTTAATTGCATAACCTCCTTTCAAAATTTAATTGGTAATAATTCTTACTACAGGTTCCTGAGAGTATTAAATTGCCAGTTACGTATTTCTAATGTCCAAATCCCTGAAAGACAAACATGTCGAACAGGTAGAAATAAATTTTAAATAAATGGACAAAGGTATGGTTTTCGAGTCATGTAAACATTTTGAAAGAAATATGCCATGATGAATTAAGCGTCACTTGAGAATTTTTTTTTAATTTACCGCGCCAAAAGGGAAAGAATATGTACTTCTATGTGTTTGTGATGATGGGTTATCTTTCAACTGTATCTAGCGTTTAGCAAGTCGGTGAAAGATTACCCATCATTACAAATAAATGGAATTAAGTATTCTTTCTCCTTTGGCGTGGTGAATAAAATTTTTTTTGTAAGTGACGGTTCGCTAGGGCTGCACAAGTGCCATTTGTAAAAATAAACAAACTCTGTTTATGACTTATTTAGGGCACTTGAATTTTCCCAGTGATGTTCAAAAACCAAGTTTTTGATTTATAAATCGAATGGAAAAACACTGAATTATTAATGTCACGTAAACGAGATTGCATGATCACTTAACTCTAATAAATGTTTTCTTCAATCAAATACAGAGATTTTGCAACGAAACGTCCCGTTTAGAAATTATTTATATTTTTATCCATGAGAAATGGACTATTTTTTAAAAAAGGGAAATAATACTTTAAATACAATTTGGCATCAACTTCAAAAATGAAAGATGCAATTTAATGTACAGGAAATGGATAAAAAACAATGTTGCCATCTGCTGAAAAATAATTCATTTGGGATGATTAGTTCACTCAGGTTCTATGATAGCCTCGAGGTCTAAAGTTATTTAACTCGTAAACAAAAAAGTATTTACTTTCAACTTTAATGAATTAATAAATATTGAAACGTAACATGAAGTACACATACATTTATCCCCCTTCAAGCGTTGATTACACTGTTATCGTTAAAAAAATTTTTAAAAAATCATTTCGCTTCTGCCTCTTGGTTCTTGAGGATATCCTTTCCAGCTTCAAATTTTCAGGGTCTAGTGATTATTACTATGGAGATGACTTTCATGATGGCCAGTACTAATTGAATTGCAGTGAGAAAGCGGTCATGCAAACGTTTGAAGGGACTGCCTTCAAATCCACCGTATGTACTATTTTGTGTTTATGCATCCTGTATTTCTGGCTCTGTATTTCATTATGTTATGGCAGAGTAAATATTAATGTCGGGCGCGGAATCCAATTAGGCCATGCCATTTATGCCATGAGTATAGTGCACAGAACCTTCCCATCAACGATGCTGCAGGGGCAATATTGTTGACTTTTAGCAATGGCAACCTGTCTATATCTTATGCGTCATTATACATATTTTATGTACAATTGTATCGTGAGCTTACAAGGAAAAGTTATTAAGTCCAAAATCATTGAGCTATAGACCTGGAGATGAGAACTGGTGTTTGCAGACAGGATTTAGTGGACAAATATTTTTGAAAGCTTCACTGATAAGAAAATAGTATTTATTTTACTATAATACTAAAAATTTGATTTAATATCCGACTGAAAACAAAATAAAAAATGGAAAATAAATAGTAAATAATAAATGGAATGCCTTCAAGCATATCTGTCCACAAAATCCTATTTATAAAAGCGCAGTTCTCATCTGCAGATATCTAGTTTCACGATTTTGAAATTAATACATTTTCCTTGTAAGCCCCCACACATTTATATACATTTTATCTAATATTTTTATGAGTCGTTTATGTGGTAATACATACTATACAGAATGTCCGGGGAGGAAACGTCGAAACTCCGAAAATAAGCTCTTAAGACAATTTTAATCATATTTTGTCTAATAAACTACGTGGATATTCCGAATGGTTGAGCCGCAAGTTTCCATGTCCATGTAGTTTATTAGACAAAATATGATTAAAATTGTCTTAAGAGCTTATTTTCGGAGTTTCGACGTTTCCTCCCCGGACACTCTGTATACATATGAACATAAAACACTTGTATACATATGTACATAAAAATGTAGAATATAATGTATGCACGTGCGTGCTCATATGCGCGCTTTAGAACCAACAGCAATATTTCTAAAAACATTGTAATTATAACAAATGGCTCACAAATTTGGACCAGCCGCCCTTTCGTTTTCATCTTACTTTGTAGTCGTTTTTTATTGTATGTGTATATTTTATTGTTTCGCATGCTGCGATGCGTATAATTAGGGAGCGGATTTCTATGTTTTCGCATAGTTTTGTCCGTTGCTTCAGGGCATAGCTAAGTCAAGTATCTTTACATTCGTTTAGAATTGGACCCTATGTAGATCAATATGTTAGTGCATATTTGCTCATATGTGGACGATTTTTCCTGTTGGTGCATATTCGTGAAATTATAAGGACACATTTTGTATATTTCGTTAAAATACAGACATCTCTAAAAACGTTTCATCTTTCCACTGAATCTATTTATTTGTGAGCGTTCTTTGATTCGAAAGAGCTTGCCATAGTTTTCGTTCTCCTTTTTTTTCTATAGATGATAATATACTTGTGGAAATGTGGGTTCTTGATATATTTTTTAAACCAAGAAGAAAATCAAGAAGACCGTTCGCGTAACTAACAGAGATATATACATGTATTTCAGACATACCGTGTGTTAAACTCCCCTAATGTTCTGGTATTGCTGCTAGATGAATATTAACATAAATTATTTCCCCCCGCAAAGTAAGTTTGCACAATTTTTTTTTCAATCCAATCACGCTTCTTCTGAATTTTATCAAGAAAGGTTTATTGAGGAAATGAAATATTGTTCATTTTAATTGTATACTAAAGGGCATATTTGAGAATTTTTAGGTCGTGAATGCGTACTTTTAGAAGCGTATTTCAATATCTTTTAGAGCATAAAAATCCTCTCCCTAGGTATAATACCGTTGGTGAGAATATTCATTGCTGGCGCCCCCCAAGGTCCAGATCGCCGGCAGCGGTCGCTGCTCGCGTGCGCTCGCACGGAGGCGCCGGCTGCAGACGGCGTGGCGCGGAGCAGGGGGCGGGGCGCGAACCAGTTGCGGTGACCCAGGGTCAGCCCGCCGTTGCCAAGCGTCGACCCGCGTCCCCCCGCCCGCGCCACGCCCCGCCCACGTGAGCTGGCACCGGCTGCACACACGTCGCGTTCGCCCCGGCCCAGAGACAACACACATCTCAATTCCGTAACCCTCTATTTTTAATCGCTATTGTGGAACTTGAGTTGTATTCGCTCAAATCGTTTCATGCCAAATTTGTATGCTTCGAACCAAGATAGAATTTACGCGATTGAAGGCGTTAATAATTTTGATGACAATACTTGTTCATCACCCGCAGAGGAGTATAGCAGAGTCGGCAGCTGAAAAGAAGCTACTTCAAAAGCTATACATGTTGATGGGATTGCGTACTACTGTGTTTTGTACACTTACGTGTACTATATTTTCTATTAATACTGCCACTTCAAAAATCAACAATTTAATGATTTTTTATTTTTGTATCGCAAATGTAATATTACTTTTAAACTACACGGTAAATGTGAACGAATCACATGATAAATATAATTCGACACGGGTATTCATGTATAATGCCTCGGAATTCCCGTTAATAATACACGGCGATTCCAATTTCCCCAAGAATTAATTTTGAATCGTACAAAACTTTGCTTCGTATACGTGTAGTATACGTAGTAAATTTTGCTTCGTATACCTACGATAAGATTCATCCGAAAAAGGGAAGTCAAAGTAGCCTTCGAGAGTACAACATTATTTAGTCAACATCCACTTACGTTTCAACATGGTTAGGGCACACAAGTGTATACCATTGTCACGATATTCTCCTGCATGAACACTTTGTACCGTTATCCAATAGAGTCACCAATTCCACTGACCAAACCGGGCACATTTATATACAATGTGCAATTCTCGCCAAATACACATCACCTCTAACAGGGAGAACCACTCCAAGACGTCGGACTTCCCAGAAAGATTATCATAAATTTGAATATTTGAATGAAGCGAGAGTCATCTCAAATCATACGCGAACGACATGTGCTTTATGGTCTAAATTTTAAATATTGTGCGGCCTCCTAATTATAGTATTCGACGTCACTTCTTTGTATTTTTACTCACCGAATCTCTCCAAGAGTTTTGTAACGCAGACACCTAAAATGTCAGATTTTTATTTACGGAATTTAGTTCTTTAAAAAAATCGATAGAGTATCACTACGGAGAAGATTTTTATGATTAAATAACCTTCTTATGCTTTTAAGAACATTCTTTTATGATCTAAAAATTCTGAAATATGCCCTCTAATATGCAAATAAAATTAACAATATTTCATTTCCAGTTTGAACCTTTCTTGACAAAATTCACGAGAAGCATCCTTGGAATTAAAATATATATATATATATATATATATATATATATATATATATATATATTTGTGCAAACATAATATAACGTAGCTTACTTCGCCGGGGAAATAATTGAAGTAAATATCGATATTAGTGAAGTACTGAATAAGTTTCATTTCTTCTGTCTGGTTTAAAAATACATAAAAAAACCTACATTTGCTCATGTATTTTATCAACTATAGAAAAGAAAAAAAACGAACACTGGCAAGATATTTCCAATCAGTGAACGCTCACAAATAAATAGATTTTATTGAAAGATGAAACGTTTTATAGATAAGTGTATATTTAACGAAATATGCATAATATGCGCCTATAATTACACTAACATGCACCAACAGGCCAAATATGCACAAATATGCACTAACATATTAATCTGTGTAGCATCCAATTCTAACCTAAATGCCAAGAAATTTCACATAGCTATGCCCTGAAGCAACGGACAAAAATATGCAAAATCATTAAAATCCACCCCCTAGACATCACACACATTTTGAAGCAAAATCAGATTAATCTGCGAGTGTTTTCTTATATCACATATGTGATAATAATATATTAAATATCTTGTCCGTGAAAGCAAGAAGTGTCTTTCAAAATTTGCAATTTTCAAGGAATCAAACAGACAGTGACTAGGGGTTGTGTTCCGACAGAGAGGACACTAGCTTTGTAACGGCCGAATTGAAATTGTCCGCAGAAGAATTCTAACGGCCGGCTGCTCTGATCGGTAGCTTTCCCTGGTTCCTCTTATCAATACTAGAGGAATGCTGGGGCAAAGCCCTCACAATCGGACCATGGATACAGCGCTATACTTTCATCCACATCTTTGTCCCCTCTTCTCCCCCTACACACACACACACACACAGACTCTCACAGATACTCATAGAGGAGTAGTTTAGAGCTTGTCCAGGATGGAGCGGTGCGCCGCTGGTGGGAGATACTACAGGGACATGTAGGTCCTTAACACGTGTAGGTCGGCACCGGATCCCACCTTTCAGAGGGGGAGATACACCATCAAATCTCACGATATATCATGCACCAACACACATATGGGACTATCAAGCTAAATAGTTGACACGCCATGATTAAATACGCTCTGCAATATTCAAAAGAGTCCGGCATTACAATAAATAGGAAGAGTGAAACAGGCAAAAACGCATAAGACCGTTACAGTACAGTTTTCGTGCAGTCCATACTATGCATTTTCTGCATGAAAAAAGTATGAATATGTTCATAATTTTTCGTGTAGAAAGCATACAGTTTGACTCCAGCGCCTCTAGCGGCAGATTCGTTCACAAACGGTAATCGGTCGTGTCGATTGTGTGGTTAGGTGTGTCAAGGTGCGATTGTATGAAGTGATATATTGTGAGAACTTCCTTTTTCCCGATTTCTGCCTTCCTATTTTTATTCTCTATGCTCCTCACGTATAATGAATACTAAATCAAGTTCACAGCCAGAACGCACGCACATAAATACCACCACTGAAAGTACTCGGACGGCGCAATTCAATTGTTTCTCGTTAGATCCCCAAGCGGCGGCTTGTGACGAATCGTGCAGAAATCGTGCAGACCGTGTACGCGCGACTTTTGGCTTTCAACTTCTAGTTTAGATCTTGAAGTTTTTCTACAGAAACTGTTCGAGAATCTGCACGAAAACTGTACCGTGTATATCGGAATATAAAACGTTGAAGCGGCAGAGAAAGAAAGAAAGAAGAGTACTTTCATTGATTCGAATTCCAGCTTTCCACTTTGCAACATGAATCAGAGAACGCTGTTCTCACAGGGGGCCGTGAGCAGGCTTCCTGAGCTGGCCGTGGGCCAACGACGCCCTGACACCTGGATAGAAGCCCCCGCCGTTGACACCTCCGCCGCCGCCACCACTATCACTCCCTAAGCTGTCACCCCCACTGTTGCCAGAGAGTCTTAAGCAATCCCCCCTAGTTAGTGCTGTGAAAACCCCCCAAAACGACAAAAAAATCCCCAAATTAAAAAAAAAAATTTCATGTTTAAATTGTATGGGGAGGTATGGAAGGGTAAGAAATACGACAAATAGTATTAATTGTATATGATGATATTTATATTTTACAGTTAACTTGTCAGTTGCAGTCAAACTGAAACAATAGCAATAGGTAATCGCTGCGCATTTTACTTACTCCCCACCTGACCAGTGTAACCTTACTTCCCAAAATTTTAAAACCAAGTTGAGTCCTCAACATTGTGATTGAGTGTGATAATTTCACAATATAACATCTTTTCTCAATATAACACAAAATTAACATTTTAAGAACTCAACGAAATCCCCCCAAGAAATCCCCCAAATAAATTTGCCCCCTAAAAAAACCCCTAAAGACAAAAAACCAAAATTTAGGGGGAAACCCCTAATCTGGCAACACTGGTCTCCCCCGCTCCAACTCCACCGGTTGCGCCTTCGGCTCCGTCCCCACTCCCTCGCCATCCCCTCCGCCTCCGCCTCCCCTTGCACAAGCGAAGCCGACGCCGCCGCTTTTTTTATAATAATAATTTTATTTTCAGTTGACATTACATTATTCAGTTTACATTTTAACTGTGCAAATGTTTGATGGACTTAATCTACCTTATACTAACTTAAACTAACTTAAAACTATACACACTACATTACACACAATATTACACATACATATTACACATTATACACATGTTTGTGTATACAACTATACACACACATTATTCTATAAAAATAATATAAAAAAAAGAAGTGGGAGAGGATGCAGGAAGCAACTCAGATGAGTAATAATTCCAGGTTTGCGAACATTTTATAGAGTGAATGCGGAGGATATCTGTTATTAATTCTCGTTTGATACTTGCGGGGGTTTTGCCCAGTTTGTAGAAGGATGATGCTTGAATTTGGGGAAGGTCTGTGTAAAAACTGTGTGCGAGAGAGGCTATTTGGTTCGCCGCCGCTTCCGAAATAGCGGGCGACGGCACGTGGCCACGTGAGCGTCGCCGGGGTGATCGCGCGGCGCAGGGCGGGGGCGAACAATAACAACTAGTGGCGCTGCAGAATGGCACAGACTTTCCCGTGTTAGTTTTCTATTTCCTTTCGTCTCGGCTAGCTATTCCGAATTGCCACATTCTCCTGCCATCTATCGACCGGGAGAGATGGCTCAGTACATCAAATGATGTTACTGCAGTCCCTCTGACCGGGAGGTCCTAGGACTTGGCAGGGGGATACTACCTATACAGCTAGGTCGAATTCAGTCGCTGTGTGGAGGACAATTCTAGCGGACGGCTGCTCTGATCGGTAGTTCGGTGGTTTCTCCGATCAACACCAGGCGAATGCCGGGGCAGTACCCAACAAACGGGCCACGGACCGAGCGCGATCTTTCCTTCCTCTTGGTTGTCCTATCCTCACCCCTTACCCACACACTTACACTAACACGCACTACACTACCACACATGCCGGGAGACCGGTCGGGAGCTTACAGCTAGTCCCGGCTGGGGCGGTGCCCCGCTGGAGGGAGATACCTGGTTGAAGGGAAAACCCCGCTAGTCGACGGTAGGTCGGCGCCAGATCTCGCCATCCAGCGGGAAAAAGATCACCGCCACCTCCCAAGAGAAAAAACACAGACTACACTTACGGGACTAATGACCTACGTAGTTGACGCGCCCGGAAACACGAATTAATCAATCAAACAAAATGCTTCGTTGCATCGAACCGAATGCTTCGTTGCATTTAAGTAATGCAGGTTGCCGCTACAAGATATACACGCTCAATCGAATATACACGCGAATCAATCGACCAACCATAAGTTGAAGAACGACTGGTGTTATCGGCCCACCGCGCTCTCCACAAAACCGCGAGGCACGAAAGCGTTTAACGACACGGCGGGAACTGCTCCAAGTCCGCGCCACTGCACCTCCCTCAGCGCCCGCTGCGCCCAGACGCCGTCGTCCCGCGCCAGCGACCTCCGAGAATCTACAGGGCGCTGGGTCAATGTCGGGGGCGGGCCTCTGTGCCGCGCCGCGAGGGGGAACCTCAACGGGCGTTCCGCAAGGGCCTGCGGCCGGCTGCCAACCGACGGCGGCTCGCGTTGGAATCGGCTTTCGAGGAACCGGGGAGGAACAAAGGGACGGCGCGGGAAAAGACGATGGGGGGAGGTGGTAGGGTGGGGAAACTGCGTGGTGAGAAGATGACGGTGACGAGACAGAGGGTGGAGAGGAAAGACTGAGGTGATTTGAAGACAAAACGTGAAAGTTGTCTGGTGAAGGCAAACGGAGGGGGGGAGATAGTGAAGGGATAAGAAGAAAGAGAGGTGCGAAGATGAAAGAGAGGAGAGCTGAAAGGGAATGGATACAGGACGGGGCGAGGGGGGGCGGCCGGACGAAGGTGGGACGGCAATACGACAGATGTTTTAAATGATTTCACACGAGTCGGAAGACCTAATCTGAGAATCGCCAATGCGTCAATGAGTAGATTGGGCGGGCAATGGACTGAATGATGTTGATGATGATGGGAACCTCAACGGGCGTTCCGCAAGGGCCTTCGGCCGGCTACCAACCGACGAGCACCCGACGGCGACGGCCCGCGTTGGAATCGGGTGCGAGGAACCGGGGAGGAACAATGGGACGGCGGAGGAAAAGACCGTGGGGCGAGGTGGTGGGGTGGGGAAACTGCGTGGTGAGAAGATGAAGGAGACGAGACAGAGGGAGGGAGAGGAAAGACTGAGATGATGGGAAGCCAGAGGGTGCAAGTTGTCTGGTGAAGGCAAACGGAGGGGGGAGATAGTGAGGGGATGGTGGGAAGATGAAGGAGCGAGTAGCTAAAAGGGAATGGATACAGACGGGGAGAGGAGGCGGCTGGACGAAGGTAGGACGGCAATACGACAGATTTTGTAAATGATTTCACACGAGTCATAAGGCCTAATCAGAGAATGGCCAATGCGTCAATGAGTAGATTGGGTGGACAATGGTTTGAATAATGTTGATGATGATGGGAACCTCAATGGGCGTTCCGCAAGGGCCTGCGACCGGCTCCCAATGGACGAGCAGCCAGCGGCGGCCCGCTTTGGAAGAGGATGGGAGAGATGAAGGATAAATAATGGGACGGCGTGGGAAAAGACCATGGGGCGAGATGGTGGGGTGGGGAAACTGCATGGGTGAGAAGATGACGGGGACGAGAGAGAGAGGGGGAGTGGAAAGATTGAGGTGGGAAAGACTGAGATGGGAAGATAAAATGTGCAAGTTGTCTGGTGAAGGCAAACGGAGAGGGGAGAGAGAGAGTGAGGGGATGGTGGGAAGATGACGGAGCGGGGAGCTGAAAGGGAATGAATATACAATATGTCAGCAAAAGTATCCGAACACAGAGGCGGGGGTGTTATGGTGTGGTCGTAATTTTCATGGAGGGGGCTTGCACCCCTTGTTGTTTTGTATGGCACTATCACGGCACAGGCCTACGTTGAAGTCTCAAACATCTTCTTCCTTCCCACTGTCGAAGAGCAATTTGGGGATGGCGATTGCATCTTTCAAGACGATCGAGCACCTTTTATACTGTATGGCCTGAGGTGGAGTGGCTACACGACAATAACATCCCTGTAATGGACTGGACCACCACCCTACTGAATTCCAGCATTACCGATGGAGGCCGCCACGAACTGGTAAGTAACTTTCAGCCACGTGTCCGGAAACGTTTGATCACTTAGTGCAGACGGGGAGAGGAGGCGGCCGAACGAAGGTGCGAGCGTCACAGAAGAGACTTGTAAATGAGTTCACACGAGTCGTAAGGCCTAATCTGAGAATGGCCAACGAGTTAATGAGTAGATAGGGCGGACAATGGTCCGAATGATGGTGGGAAACTCAACACGCAAGGTCCTGTGGCCGGGAGCCAGCGGACGAGCAGCCAGCGGTGACCCGCGTTGGAAGAGGGTGCGAGGAATGGGGGTGGGAACAACGGGACGGAGGGGGGAAAAGATGATGTGGAGGAAAACAGTGGGAAGATAAAAGGTAGGGAGGGGTGGGGTGGCGACGGTTTGACGGAGAGATTGAAGGGGTGGCAAGACGGTGGATGCGGGGAGACGGGTAGGGGCAATAGGAGAAAGAGCCGGAATAAGAAGACGGGGAGAAATGATGGAAGGGGAAGGCAAACGGCAGAGCGGGGAGGCGGCCGGGCGGGGGTGGGACCGCCAGAGAACAGATTTTGTAAATGATTTCACATGAGTGGTAAGGCCTATTCTGAGAATGGCCAACGTGTTAACCCTAGAACAGTCACGGCTCGTGGTTTTCTAAATGAGGAATGCAAATGTTTAATGGCTGCTGCAAATGTTTAATGGCTTGAGGGGTGGGTCTTCAATTCGGAGGGCAGTGCTAGGTTTTCATTTATAAGGACAGCAAAGGGACCTGTTCTTTGGCACGGTTTTATCTAGATATTTCATCAGGACTTTGACAGGCTTTTATATAGTAGTTGTATTTCTAAGCACTATTTCTTCCGATACATACATAAGGAAGAAGCGCTCCTACCGCGATTTTGAACAACTAGTTGAAACTCGGTGTTACTTGCTGAGCTGCATAGTAATGCTATCTGGTGAGCACTCCTTCAGACGCCAGCTCCACGCTCGAAACTCGAAGCTTTCGTTCGCTCATAAGCCCGTGCAGTGAATGTATGAGGTCATGCCTCATCGTTTTACACAGGCCTTATGACGGAACGAAGTAAGAACCTAACGCTTTTCTCTTCCGTGTCAACAGCTTCAAATGCGCTACGGACGGCCGTTAACGAATCGACAAAGAAAACTTTTGATATTATTGTTAAATAATATAACTTAGAAATGCATTATTAATAAATCATTTACAAATATATTTGTAAATTTCTTTTGGGTGGCGAGTTTTATAGGGGGAGCTCCGCCTTACAGCCTTTAATAATGAGCCGCGCCTGCCCTAGAAATACTGTGCCACTGTGTTAATGAGTAGATAGTGATGAAAATAGAGTGAATGATATTGAACTAACAATAGAATGAGAAGCACACAAAACAGGCGTACGTCGTGAAACCCTGCCGCGAACTAAGAATGTCTACGAGAAATTCTCCACATCATCGGTACCAAAATTCCGACAGCCACAAAAGCCAAACTAGAGCCCTAACCGCTACTCACGACATCTCGAGGCCACAGAGGATCAGAAGGCTAAGGAGTGAAGCAGATTGCAAAAATCAACAGGCAGATTGTTTGCATGTCTCCACGTGCACGAGTATTTCTCTCCTCGCCTGAATGTCACAGCACTTAAGAACTAAAAATACAAACGATACTTTACACGCAACAGATGCGATGTTTGCGAGTTCATTCAAAGAAGGGATATTTTGACCGGCCCTTTTTCAGAGTGCCAAACATTTTTCTCGTGCTGTAGATTTCACGCCAACAAGAAGCACGTCACTGCAGCGGAGGACCAGGGTGGCGAAATGTCAGAAGGTCGGGTTGCGGGGACATCGGGACGGGGGAACGGAGAGGGACAAGGTGACGGGACAGCCGGGTCAGCCAGACGTCGGGGGCGTTGAAGCCAAAAGGACGAGCGCTCAGAAGATCAAAAGAAGATGAAATTTGGAAAACTTTCAACAGGTGCTCAAGCGGTACGGTGAGAGACGGCCGTTAGAAACAGTCGGGTTGTGTCTGTGAGTTCTTGTAGGGAATCGAGCAAACAGGGGAACTTAAACACGATATTTGAATTTCAGAGCTTGACAGTATTTTATGAAGTTACAGTTTTCAATTTTTCGAGTGTCTGTCATTTGTTATATAATCGCTGTTTTTTGACATTTTAGTCAAAGAGTGTAATTTAAAACCTCAAATAACGGTTCCTTTAATTCAGAAAACATAATTGAATTTTCAGGGACGGATCTAGTTTTCGATACAGAAGAATTGCACAATCAGAAATATAGAAAATGTGATAACAAACATCGAAGTCCATAAAAACTCGTTTATAAATACCCTGATACGATTCTAAAAATCACGAAAATATAGCTCATAAAAAATCGTTGCTCTGTGGAATGCGTATCGACACACGGGTAGGGACACAGACCGCGGGGACACGGCCGATAAGGACTGGCTGAGATACAACTGACAACTGGTGTCACTCCAGTGCCTGTGAATGGAGGGACCTAAGGTTCGAGTTGCGACGATGGCAAGATTTTTGATACAAGCTAGATAGCTAGGCCGAATACAGACGTCTGATTCGAAGAGAATTCTAACGATAGGCTTCTCTAATTGACAGTTTTACAAAACATCGAATAGAGCAGTCGATAGTTTTAGCAAAAGGACTAGGTGGATCCTGTCAATTCATTTGGAGCAGCCAGAGTAACGGCGTAGCGTGGCTGCAGACACTGACAAAGGGGTGAACTGACATGCAAAATGCTGGAGACCGTCACCTAGAGAATTTTATATCTCCTGCTGAAAAATATTAATTTCTGATTAATCCACCTCCGCACGCGTCAACGGATACGGTAATTAGTCCGTATGTGTAGTGCATGTCCCTCGGGTGGTGGCAGTGATCTTCCCTCGCTGGATGGTGAGATCCGGTGTCGACCAACACGTCGCGACGTGTAGGTGGACGCTGGATCTCACCATCACGTCGGCTATTGGGGGTTTCCCTCAACCAGGTATTTCCCCCGAGCGGGGCACTGCCACAGCTGTGTTTCCGGGCGCGTCATTCGTGTTTCGGGCCGATTCGTGTTTCCGGGCGCGTCAACTACTCAGGTCATTATTCCCGTACGTGTAGTGCGTGTTTTGTCTTGGGAGGTAGCGATGATCTTCTCCCCGCTGGATGGCGAGATCTGGCGCCGACCTACCGTCGACTAGCGGGGTTTTCCCCTTAACCAGAAATCTCCCACCAGCGGGGCACCGCCCCAGCCGGGACAAGCTCTAAGCTCCTGACCGGTCTCCCGGCGTGTGTGATGGTATAAGTGCACGCAAGTAAAGGATGAAGAGAGGGCAAGAAAGAGGAAGTAAAAATCGCGCGTGGTCCGTGGCCCGTTTGTTAGGGTGCTACTCCGGCATTCGCCTTGTTTTGATCCGGTAAACCATGGAAAACTACCGATCAAAGCAGCCGGCCGCTAGACGTCTCCTCCAGACAGTGACTGAATTCGACCTAGCTACCTATCTGTGAGTCGAAAATCCTGCCACAGCCGTGACTCGAAACCCAGAACCTCCCGATCAGAGACACTGCAGTGACACCACACGACGCCTCTGAGCCACCTCTCCCAGTCCATGAAGAGGGGAAAACCTTACATGAGAAGAGCGGACAGAGGGTGGGGCAGGAAAGAACACGTAACGCGCGGGGTAGGTGGAGAGCGGCAATCAGACAGCAGAAAGAAATTACAAAGTCAGCCACATCGACACACTCACACACGCCGCTTCTGTCGCTCTTCAAAAATATTCAGCATCAAGCTCTCCATTGTCCGCTCCCCCAACCGCCATAAACGCCTCTTTCAGACAGGTCGCCGCCGCCTTTTATTGTCTTCCAGAACAGCCCCCCAAGGTCCTCGTAATCCCGATGTTGCAACTCCACTTCCCGCCTGCGTGACAGTGGTGGCAACAACTTTTTTTTTTGTTATTTAAAGTCGCATCAACTACTTGGTTATTAGCGAACACTATTGGATGTAACGTTATGGCATGAGGATGAAAGGATATGGTGATGTTAGGACAGTGTTGTCAAGGTCGATTCCACGAGTAGGAGTCCGTGGCACGAGTTCCACGACGAAATCGCCTCTCCACGCAGTTCATAACCCCGCCGCAAGAGAACGCTATCACGATTGTAAAATGGCAGGGTTACTACTATTCGTAATAGTTCCCTTTCCCGACGCTAGTTGCGCAGAGAAGCCCGTGGCATGCTACGGTGCCACGACGCGTGCCACTGCCACCAGTAGAAGACCTTCTCGAACCAGAAGACCATCTCAGACCAGTAGAAGACAAACTCGAAGCTCCTGACCGGTCTTCCGGTATGTGTAGTAGTGTACTGCATGTTAGTGTGTGTGTAAGGGGGTGAGGATAGGGCAAGGAAGAGGAAGGAAAGATCGCGCGCGGTCCACGGCCTGTTTGTTACGGTACTTGCTCCGGCATTCGCCTGGTGTTGATCGGAGTAACCACGGAAACCTGCAGATAAAAGCAGTCGTCCGCTAGAATTCTCCTCCAGACAGCGACTGAATTCGACCTAGGTGACAAGCTAGTGTCGAGAATCCTGCAGCCGTCGGAAGGGGAACCTAGGACCTCCCGGTCAGAGGGACTGCAGTGACATGCACTGAGCCATCTTTCCCAGTGGGATTTTGTGTATTAACCCTTTCACTGCTAACGACGCACCGGTGCGTCAGGCTTCGCCGTGCCACCACTGCTAACGACGCACCGGTGCGTCGCGCTGCTCTTTCCGGGTTCTCGTGTCTGTTGTTAGTTCGCGTTCAAAATTAGGCAATTGCCAAAACATGGGTTCTGTTCTTTACACTTTGAAGTTTATTTTGGTGCCTTCTAGACAGCGTTTCATAGCTTTTGTTGCGAGATTTTTCAAGTGTTGTGGAAGGCATGGGTTGTGGAAGGCGCGCAGCTCCAGCCAAGAGCGCGCAGGTCAAAATATTATTGCAGTATTCTTATAAATTCTTTTGGACATTGCATGTTTCCATTCCTCTATGTTTACTTCAACCATATAGTAAAGATGTATACCTCTTCAGTTTGTGCTTCAACGAATTTCAATTAGCGCAACATCTGGCATTAGGAAATGAAAAATCTTGCTTATATGTTTCGGTTAGGATGTCTACGTTTACTGAAGAAGTGTTGTGGGGTTGAATACTTTCAACTTCGTCAGTGCCAGTATAAAGCCTGGATCTAAAACAATGACGCAAAGTAAATATGCACCTTAGTAAATATATATAATAACTAATAACAACTGAGAGCGCGCGCGAGAGGAGACCGCACGAAAAAGTATTCAGCACTGCGGAGCGGCAAGCGCCCCTAATGCGTAGCAGTGAAAGGGTTAATACAAAATCGGGATATGTATTAGTATTAGTGTAACTGAAATTATACTGCGATTTTCGTAACTTTGTCCCTGACAGAAATCAGCTGTTGACGGTTTCATCCAACCGAGAGCTTGAACGTCACCATAGTGACATCACTGTCGCGAAATATAAGTTCCTGATTGGATGGCAGCGAAACAGCTGATTCCTGTCAGGGCCAACTTTACGAAAATCGCAGTATAGCGACGTCGAAAACCCTTAGGTAGAACTTGGCCACTGAATTCGATGCCATTTGACGTTTTGTCCGCGCTTCCGCCGTCTGGCCACACCGCGCGCCGCGGGGGCAGCGGGGGCGGCGGCGTCGGGCCATCGCTGGCGTCGCGACGAGCGTCAGCTGTTAACCCCGGCGCCCCTCGGAGCTATCGGCGGAAGGGAGACGGCCGGCGCTCGTTAGCATCAGTCGTAAACCTCGCTTATCACCCCGCACTCCCCCCTCACCCCGACCGGTGGCAGGCGCGGATATACGATCCGTGGACACCGCCCCCGCCGTCGCCGTCGCGCCGCAGCGTCAAGTGCACGAAGTCTACAACGAGGAGACTCAACTCCGGTCGGTGGGGGTATGTACGAAAAACGTGGGCAGCTACTTGAAAAATAATACAAAGAAAACCGAGTCCCTTCGCCTTCAGCGACATCACGCGGCGAAAGAAGGAACTTATCTCGGCTTTTCTCGGCCACCAATCGTCAAAATTCGTTTGGTCCAAGTGGCGCCCATGAAGTCTACAACTAGGCGGTGTGCGGATGTGCTTAATCCGAAGACAATAAGTTCAAAAGGAAGTAGTAAGTAGTAAATAATTTTGTAGAAAAAATGTTTGAATTAAATTTTGTATAAGATACTTTGCTGCCATTGGCTGTTTTGAAAGCCTTCGTAGTTCTTTCAATTGCCACGTGAGGTTGCTGAAGGCGAAGGGACTCGGTTTTTTTTTGTATTATTTTTCAAGTAGCTGCCGACGTTTTTCGTACATACCCCCACCACCGGAGTTGAGTCTCCTCGTTGTAGACTTCGTGGTCAAGTGAGTGGCCGGCGACGCCACTCACTTGACTGCGCCTGCGAGTCTCAATTGGACGGTGTGATGCACAACCGGCTAAGCGCCATTTTTGGAAAAAAAATGAGATACGGGCAGCCATCAGTTGCATTGGACCATGTTTTAAGTGTACGCAGAATTTTGGCGCCAAATCTGTAAAAATAGCCTATTTAATCAAAAATGTAAACGCCATCAGTCATATTAGGGATTTTATGTTTCGCAACAACCGGCTATAAACCTGGATCTTCAAATCTGCTCTTCTTAATTTCACGTTATGCAGGTAAGCGCGAGATATTCCTCTAATGTTTATGTAGTTTGGCGCTTCAATGAATGAAATAATTAAATTACAGTTTTTAGAGCTGAAAATGTAATAAAACCTTTGAACGCGATTATCTCAAAACTTGTAGGATGTCGCATAGCCGGTTGATGCATAACATCGTCCAATTGAGCACTGGAGGGCATGGTTTAGTGGGAGTGAGAAAGTGGGTGCTACTGCGATGAAACTACATCCGTCAGTGAAAGGTATCGTTTTGTATATTGCAGTTTAAAGAGGAACATTAGTTTTCTGTTCGTGTGATTGGAAGAAAGAATGCTTCCAAGAATAGAAATAGAATTTGAGATGTCTTATCAGTACGTGTTTATTTTGGCAGAATGCTTTTTCGGTGGTATTGCGGCCATCTTCAGTGCTACAAAAATATATCTAATTACAAATACATTATAATCTATTGGAGAACATTATTATAAATACAATTAGAATTTAAGCAAATTAGAAAAAATGAATAAAAATTTGAAAATTGGAACACAATTTCCGCTTTCAAGAATGTTTGTGGTGTGCATCATAGTCTTTCTTTAACCCGACTCCCCCTTCAAATTTGATTTAAGTGCAGTGTCACTTTTCTATGAAAAGTATTACCATTTAACTCTCACAATATCTGCCACAAGGACGTACGTTACATCTTCTGGACATTAAATAATTGTCAACCTAGTAAACATTGATAATTTTAAAGTTGAATATTTTAAAATTGTTTCAAAGCATTCATTTTTTTGATTAAATTTGTGATAGATTGGAGTTAAAATGACGCAAATTTAGCTCATAGTCAACTGTTGTGATTCTTAGATAATCCTCTCAATATCGGCCTCCCCCGAAGACAGAGCTCGATTGCATTCTGATCGGTGCTACGACAAGGAAAAGCAGGAAATATTTGCAAAGTATGCACACAAGAGGAACATGTTCTTGCATTAGTCCAGGGAAACTTTTGGGCATCTTCAGAACTTTACATTAAGTCAACGCGACAAGCATAACCTGGGTGTTATGCGTCGGTTTCTGTACTTTTTTTACTGGTTTTCATCATTTCAATCTTCTGCAACGTTCTAACACTGATGACTCGGCCAGCTTATCGTTTTAGTAGACCACAAGGAAAATCAAACGGGATGCAATTGGGCAATCACATCGCGAAAGCGCCTATCATCTGACACGCAATAGGGCTGCAACTTTTTGGACAAAGCTGCGAGTCTTAACCCTTTCACTGCTAACGACGCACCGATGCGTCGCGCTGCTCTTTCGGGTTCGGGTTCTTTCGGGTGTTGTGGAAGGCATGGAATACTTTCAACTTCGTCAGTGCCAGTAAGCCTGGATCTAAAAGAATGACGGAAAGTAAATATGCACCTTAGTAAATATATGACAACTAACAACAACTGAGAGCGCGCGCGAGAGAAGACCGCACGAAAAAGTATTCAGCACTGCGGAGCGGCCAGCGCTCCTAATGCGTAGCAGTGAAAGGGTTAAGAAATCTTGACCCGGGATGTGATCCTGATACGTCCGTCCTTTGGAAGTCTGTTTGGATTTTCCTTCAGCGGCATTTCGGTGAACGTGCCATAAGCACTTACGTCCTTTCTTCGTCGACTCCGGTCCTCTGCAACCCAAGAAGTGCCACACGTTTGAGAAGGCGTCTCGCGGGAGGAAGGCCCGGCCGACGGGTCTTCCTGCGCGGAGACGACTCGGGCGTCACTCGCGACAGCTGTCAGCCCGCGGCGACCCGGGCGCCACTCCGGACGCCGCCGCCGCCGTCACCGCCGCCGCCGCTGCCGACGCCGACGCCTACACCGTCTCCACCGTTGCCGCCGACGCCTCCGCCCGTCACCCAGGGGTGAATCAAGCCGATCATTTGCGGGGGGAGGGGGGTCGTCGTAAATTTTTGTTAAATAATAAACTATTTGTTATTACATTGTGTATTATTCATGTACTGCAGATATGAGACTATATATTATTGTTAAAATTATTGCATAATTAAAAAATAAATAAGTATTTAAATAAATTTTGCCACATAAAGGAAGGTAAGCGAAAAATCTAGGTCTTTGTGGGGCATGCCCTTCCCCCGGATCCACCAGTGCCGCCACCACTGTCTCCATTCGACAGCCTTATAAAAAATAAATATAATTTTTACGTAACATTTAAACGTAAGGGCGGTGGATTAAGGGAAGGCGTCATGCCGTGATGCTGCAGTGGCCCCGACTATAATGGCAGTTGTGGCAGCAGCGCCAGCGATAGTTTGGCGCGACGTCTCCTTCCCCTCCGTCTGCCCCTTCACACTCCCCTCCCCTCTGTATGCCCCTTCACCATTCCCTCCATCTCCCCTTCACCCTCCCCTCCTTCCCCTCCGTCTGCTCCTTCACCCTCTTCTCCTTCCCCTCCGTCACCCCTTCACCCTCCCCTCCTTCCCCTCGTCTGTCCCTTCACTCTCCCCTCCTTCCCCTCCGTATGCCCCTTCACCATTCCCTCCATCTCCCTTTCACTCTCCCCTCCTTCCCATCCGTCTGCTCCTTCACCCTACCCTTCCCCTCCGTCACCCCTTCACCCTCCCCTCCTTCCCCTCGTCTGACCATTCACTCTCCCGTCCTTCCCCTCCGTCAGCCCCTTCACGTCCCCTCCTTCCTCTCCGGCTGCCCCTTCACTCTCCCCTCCGTCAGCTCCTTCACCCTCCCCTCCTTCCCCTCCGTCAGGCCCTTCACCCTCTTCTCCTTCCCCTCCGTCAGCCCCTTCACCCTCCTCTCCTTTCCCTCCGTCAGCCCCTTCACCCTCCCCTCCTTCTGCCCCTTCACCCACCCCCCAAAGGTGCGCCGTTTGCCGCCGCCGCCGAGCGACAAATTCTCTCTAATGTAACGGCCCACTCGCGACGCGACACTGCCCTCTTTTTTTTCTTTTTTTTTCCTCCATCGCGTCGCGTCGCGTCGCGTCGGAAGACGCGGCGGACACGAACAAAAGAACACGCGCGCGCGCTCTGTGACAGCCGCTCCAGACGCCGCCGGCGGCAGACGAGGAAATCTTGTTTCGACGGAAGGGATTTAATTAGGAGCTATTCCCGTTGCCTGCCTCCGATTCAGGCGGATGTGCACCGGTCACGTCGTGGTGGGGGTTTATTGGACAAGTGCACTTCACGGCAGACGCAGAATGCATAAATGTATGTTTTTTTCAGCACTCATCCATGAAATCCTCTACTTCCGTTTGCTGTTTATTGATTGGGAAAGTGCAGTTTGCGGGACGTGTACCGTAAAGAAATCCTGGTCGTATAACAGCCGTATAAAATATAATATTGGGGCGGCACGAATCAACATAGCCACCGTTTCACACGTTGAATGTTCCCAATACTATACACTGGTGACTTTCGTGAATTTGTACTAAAATATAATATATGCAACTCGTACAAAATTGACTACAGCATTTTTGCTTCAAAATGTGTGCAAAGTTAATGCTCAAAGAACCTTATACACGGTTTTCACAATCAAAATTCGATACAGTTATGTTGAGGTAATTCCAATACTTTTCCTTTTTATGCACGGAGGAATCTTGAGAGAGAATTTTTTTTTACATTTATTATCCAATAAGATCAGCAGCTGATTGCTGCTTTACATTATTTAGTTGATATGTTTACATATTACACACTCTTTTACAAAGAAGTTAACCAATTACATAACAAGGGATACAACATGGATTACAATTTAATACACTTTAATAGATTACAAATAATTTACAATACTGATAGATATAAATGCTTTGAGAGAGAAATGATAAAGAAGAAAGAAAGAAAATACAGACGAATAAAAAAGAAAAGGCTTTAGAGGAAGTGATATGAATGAAATTAAAAGAAGGAAAAGAAAGAAAAAGATAAGAAAGAAGGAAGGATGAATGGAAGATACGTACAAAGGAAGACACGAAGAAAGCTAAGAAAGTCTTTATGTAAAGAGAGATATTAAAATAAATTTGTGAAAGACTGCCTTTTTAAAGTTAATAATTCTTTTAAAAGTCCAATAATTTGTAGGCAGACTCAAAATAACATATTTTATTTTACAAATGTCCCTAATTATTGGACTTTTAAAAGAATTATAAAGCTAAGAAAGAACAAAAGAAAGAAAAAAGAGAGAACAAAAGGAAGAAAAAACAATGTTTCGTCAATTGCTTACACGTAGTATTCAAATTTTTCAGTCCTACTAAATGAAGACTTGAAACAAAAAAAAAGATATAAGTGCCACAGTCTAGAGAAATAGTTCATAGTTTAGAGAAAACTGAGTTTATATAAACGTCAAACCTATCGGCACATACGACTCCTGCCATTTATAATCACCCCATAACACTATCAAGAAATACGTCTGGACTTCTTATTTATGTTATAGGGCTTGATTCATTCATCATTATTCCGGTAAAAAGGTAAAATTAACATAAATGGCACTTACATCCTTTCCTCACATCAAGTCTTTAAATACATCCTACCATCACGTGACCGCTGATCCCTTCCCCCGCCCCGCATCGCGCTCGACTTGCACGCGCGCAGCCAAACCCCCAAATACCCCGCATTCTGTCGGTCTTCCTCGCGGGCCGCGCCGCCTGCCGGGATCCCGGCGAGAGCTTCGGTCTGTCGCCGCCGCCTCCGCTGCGTGCAGGGTTCTGCGCCTTGGCGGGCGCGCAGACGCATTCCGGGGCGCTCTGACAGCCTTTCGTCTCCTGGAGCGACGTCTCCTTTGAGCGGCTCCCTCTGTTCATTGCACGACGATCACTCAGTAAAGGACCTCTCACACAACACACCACACACACACACACACACACACACACAACACACACACACACACACACACACACACACCAAAAAGACTGGGAAAGGTGGCTCAAGGCAGCAATTGATGTCCCTGCAGTCTCTCTGGCTAGGATTTGATTGATTGTTCGTGTTTCCGGGCGCGTCAATGACTAAGGTCATTAGTCCCGCAAGTGTAGTGCGTGTTTTTCCTATGACGGTGGTGATCTTTCCCCGCTGGATGGCCAGATCCGGCGTCGACTACCTGTCGACTAGCGGGGTTTTCCGCCCAACCAGGTATCTCCCACCAGCGGGGGGCACCGCCCACAGCCGGGACAAGCTCTAAGCCCCGGACCGGTCTCCCGACATGTGTGGTAGTGTCGTGCATGTAGTGTAAGTGTGAGGATAGGACAAGGAAGAGGAAGGAAAGATCGCGCGCGGTCCGTGGTCCGTTTGTTAGGGTACCTTCTGTCACAATCGTGTGCAAGATATGACCGGCCGAAACGAGGACAGGCCCCAAGAGAAACAACACGAAGAACGTCAAACGATGGCGAACACTTGGAACCTCCCGCTGCGGAACTCAGCGGGCGACGGTAGTTGGCGAAAGCCCCGGCAGAGGGAGACGTTTTTCTAACACCGATATTTTGTATTCAATTGTTTTACGTAGACGATATTCTTAAAATGAAAAAAGTTCATCATAACAAAATTCTATTGTAATTTTCAGATATCGATAAATTGAATATGCTTCAGATGAAAGTGACCAAGGGTGAAAAATTAAAAAAAAAAACAACAACTTAGTTTCCGTCAATAAAAAATCCTATATTATTTTGAATTATCGAATCTGATAACTCGAGTTCAGTTCATTTATTTGATAAATAACTCAACAAACCCCTCGTGAAAACCATTACCTTCCTTCCTTCGTACAGTCGGGTATAAACATCGAATATTTCCTCAGTCACAATCGTGTGACTGATATGATAGGCCGAAACAAGGTAGGTCCCAGAGAAAAACAATTCGCAGAACATCAAACGACGGCAAACCCTCGGAACTAGGGATGCCACATCGACATCGCTTTTAAAATATTGATGTTTTTGTAAAACCATCAATGAATTTAACGTCGACGTTTTGAAGTCGATGTTTTTTAACATCTATATTTCGTACTCGATTGTTTTAGTTAGTCAATATTTTTAAAATGAAAAATTTCGTCTTAAGAACATTTTATTGTAATTTTCAGATATCAATAAATCGAATATGCTTCAGATAAAAGTGACTAAGGGTGAGAAATGAAAAAAAAACATAGTTTTCGTCAGTAAAAAGCCTAAATTATTTTTGAATTATCGAATCTGATAATTCTAGTTCAGTGAAATGGGTTGATAAATAACTCAAAAAATCCCTCGTGGAAACCATTACCTTCCTTCCTTTGTACATTCGGGTAAAAACATCGAATATTTCCTCTGTCACAATCGTGTGACTGATATGATAGGCCGAAACAAGGCAGGTCCCAAGAGAAACAACTCGCAGAACGTCAAACGACCGCCACCGCTTGCATCCTCCCGCCGCGGAACTTGGCGGACGAGGCGGTAGTAGGCGAAAGTGCCGGCAGAGGGGGGAACGTCGGCGTCTAATCCCCGGACGCCCCCACGCCGCAGAAACAGTTGCAAGCGGCGAAGTTGAGGCGCTTATCGCCCGCCGGCCGCCCGGCCGCGTCTCAGCCGCTACAACACTCCAGATTAAACTCGCGCCAAGTTGGGATCGCTCCCGGTTGGGCCTACCTTGTAAGCGGTTGCCCTGTCGTGCTTGACAACAGTTCGCAGATTGGCGTAATTAAGTGAATGCTCGCGCGGGAAACCAAAGGATGCAAATGCTTGTAATAGTATATTCTTAACCCGAGAGAGGTGGCGCGGGGTCTCTTGTGACCCCATGTATCTTTGCTTAGCTGCAGTTGCCTAATTTTGCGTAGTCAGAAGCTTTACAGTTCACATACCTTTCACCACATTATTTAGCTTTTGTCTCAAAGATTTTCAAAATTTTAGATTGTAATAATGCATTTACAAATATTTGTGGAACCAATACAAACATCTTAAATTTCGTACTTTTTCTAAGTTGTGTTGATTAGCTTTGAAGCATTTTCAATAAATTATTGGTTTTTATGTGAGACAATGTTAGAAAATAAAACTTACTGAATTTTCTTTTTTGTCGTTGAAATTTTCAGGAAAATGTAAATGGAGTCACTATATACAATGAAAGATACATGATAATTTTGCCCTTTTATTTGTTTCAATTCCTCATTTGCATGTTTGTTTATAATAGTGCATTAAGTTAATACGACCTTATAAATGATTGATTATTATTAAAATAACTAATTTCACACTTATTTCTTTCTAAATATAATTTTATAAAGAAATAACTTAAAGGGGGTCAGAAATGACCCCGCGCCACCTCTAACGTAACTCCGGCAACCACCACCTCTCCCGGGTTAAACGAGCATAGAATGATAGCTATTATTCACGAGTTGATGTTTACGACACGAGCGACGTAGGAGTGAGTGTCGGAATGTTAACGAGTGAATGATATAGCCATTCTACGCGAGTAGAAGACTATTCTTTCTCTACGATTTCCAAAATTGATATTTTAAAAATACTAAATGGGCGCCTTAACCTAACAAAACGAATACAGAAAATGCTATGTTCTCTGACCATAACAAACACCAACTTGCATACTGTTTCGTGGCTCACCTGTCTTACGACAGTTGCGACCAGCCGCGGCAGAGCACGCAGCGCTTCTGGAGGCGACTGCGAGAACCCTCTGCCGTGTAAAATGAACTATGACGAAATGTGATTGGTCGACGGCCGTGCGAGAATAATATTCTCGCACAACTTGTAGAATCGGCATCATTACTGCATTCGATAACGTGCAGAAATGTATACATTCTGCAGTAGACGTAGAGATAATACATTCTAATATTGTATTTTCGTAATATTGTACTGTTACAACAGGAGCAGATTCACGGACAGGAAAATGAGGGAAATTTCCTGTCTCCCAAAATTTTTCTTAAACTATTAATTATAACTCGTCACGAAACTTTCAAGCAAAAATATTTTTCGGGTAATCATAAAAACGAATAAAATCGTATCGCACCATGAGCTGAGCGTATCCTGCGACATTTTACAAAATCAGTAAATGACTCATTCAACCAAAACTTTTTTTAATTTCCTCCTCCCAAAATTTGCCTCTGGAACCACCCCTGGTTATTACAACTTTCACCACAGCGGCAAACGAAAAACTACTCCGGACGACCGGCGACTGTAAAGGATTTTAACCGCCGTCCGTTGGAATAATTAAAACAAGTCAGTTGCAGCTTAAATGATGATTTGTGAGAATACTTCTATTCAGAGAAAAGTAATTTCTAATTATTTATATGTATATTCTTGTAATTTTACAATTTATACATTTTTTTCTCATAAGAAAGACCTTTGAAAAGGATTGAACGACACACTGCCTGTATCACAAATAATGGACATGGTTGGTTATACAAAAACCCTCCGCTATAGCCTCTTGCTTCACATCGTTGTACACAAACAATTTAAAATATATTCTACGATTTCACATGTATTTCATGTTGACGCCACACTAGATGTAGTCAATTTCAAAAGCAATTTAAAATCGATTACTCAATTTTATTCGTACACACGGTTAAGGGCTACAACTGATCCTTGAAACCTTTCAAAATAATTTTTTTGTCGTAAAAACATTATGGTCGAATCGTCTTACTTAATTATGTAACAAAATGAGTGAAGAAGAAGCCCATTTAGCCTGGAAAATTCTTCCGGAAACCTTTCATGATTTAATCTTTGCTTATCCCTATAACAATGCGTAAATCTCCTCTCGATTGTACTATGTGAAAATGCAACGTAGTCAACAGAAAATAATCTATTAAAATCACAACTAGGTAAGGCATTTAGTGTACGTCCTGGAATTCTCCAAGATGACGCATTTCGAAAGCATCAAACTTACTACGTGCGACATTGTGGAAATTTCCAACAAATAGTTACTATGTTTTAATATCATGATTCAAAATGAATGTGAAATTGAAAATGAAATTGGACTTCATAAGAATTATCAACTTTAAAAAGGCAGTCTTTCACAAATTTATTTTAATAATCTCTCTTTACATAAAAAAAAGTTTTAAAAAATTAAATTAAATTTTCAATATAAAAGTGTTAAAAAATATGCTTTATAAATTTTAAATCTTGGAATAAGGGGGACTTTTTCCTCAACGGAAAAGGCCCTGAGAAGGTGGAATGTTTTTGGATCCTGCCACAATCCCTTTTCTCTCACCAAAATCCTACCACAAGTCCCTTCCTTCTCTTTCATAAATTCCACGTGGATTGTGCGGGATTTGAACCGGAGAAGGAAGGCAAACAGTCGAAACAGGAAGACTTACGCTTCTGAGCGTATACCTCTCGCTTTCATTTCTAAACGCAAACAGTAAAGAAAGTGGAAAAAAAGCACATTTGTCCCTAAAATTAAAAAAAATAGTTTTGCACAATTCCTTAGATGGATTTTCTACACACTGCAACTGCCTTTGATGTTTTTTGTGTAATGATATTTAATTTGAATAAAGACATAGCCTAAAATATGACGATTAAAAATATTGATACGTACTCTATAATTTCTAAACATGTTGCTTCAAAAGACTACCTAGAGCTATGGTGCAGATATGAGAATTACTCGACTAGGTCTGGCTGCCTGTTGGGAGTATTCCTCCAGGAAGTTTATTAAACATTCCTCAGGAAGCATTTGGCACATTGTTTGTAACTATGGAATTCTAGAGACATTCATTATTTCTTCTCGTCTTAGTTATATGACATTTCACGATTCGTTAAGGATAGTCATCATTTTTCAACACCTATCCCTATCTTAAAATCTGTCTTTCAGTAGGCTAGCAATAAGAAGGTATTTTCACCCCCTAAAAACTTGGTGGTGCTTTTGACGGCATTTAGCAATTTGCACTTCGTGAATGTTCTTTGAAACACTTTATGGATGGATATTCTGCATCTCAAAATGATCGTGAGAATTCTACTCGCTATTCAAATCTCAAAAGTCATTAGGTTATTTTCTGGCTATTTTGGAGGTCCAGGTCTTCATTCCATACAAAGAGCGCATTAGTACTGACAAATGACATTCTTATGGCGTAGTTTGAGGATCATGTTTCTAAAATTTGGATTGTTAAACTTTCATATCGTTTTATGCGTATCATACAGCTTGTCCGGACACAAATTTCAACAATCCTGGGTAAATCTGGACATTTTCCATCCAGTAAATGTAGTGCGTGGTATTATCGCGGGAGTTGGTGGTGATCTTCCCCCGCTGGCTGGCGAGATCCGGCGCCGACCTACGCATCGGCTTGTGAGGCATTCCCCAACCAGGTATCCCAGCGTGGTACCTCCAGTCCAGCCGGGACTAGCTCCGACTCGGCTCCCTCGTGAATGATAGTGTAAGACATGAGAGTTTTGCGTGGGTGTGTAAGTAAGGTGTAAGAACAGGACACGGAAGAGGAAGGAAAGATCGCGCGTGGTCCATAGCCCGTTTGTTAGGGTTCTGATCCGGCATTTGCCTGATTCATTATGCGGGTAAACTACGGAAAACTACCGATCAGAGCAGCCGGCGTGGCGCTAGAAATCTTCACACTGTGGCTCAATTCGACCTAGCTAGATTCCAGCAAGTGTCGAAATTCTCGCCACCGTCGGGATTCGAACCGCAGGACCTCCCAATCAGAGGCCCTACAGTTACATCATTCGATTCCCTGAGCCACCTTCGCGAGTCCCTTAAAAGGCATATCTACGTCCGAAAATTATAATAAAATTTCAAAAACAATAGCAAATTGGTACCAACCCACCAGTCAGCATCTGATTCTAAGCTGGCACATATTCTAATGCCCTTTACTCTTCGTATTACCTGAAAGCACAGAGCGACGTGCAGTTCGTCCTCCGGCCACCGCAGCGCCACCTCTGCCCGCCGACGCACTTGTCTGGTCTTCGGGCGCTCTGCCAGGCTATTCCTGGCGGCGCGACAGGGCGCGGAGCGGAGCGACAGAAGGGGCGGGGCGGGGAGCGGAACACAGGCACAAATGAAGGGGAGAGGACAAGTGACCGGACGATGAACAGTTAGTAAGCAGTCTTCTCTGTACAGTGCATATTTTGCTCGAAAATCCGTTAATTTAAGTGGAAAATTAATACTGATGAAAATATATTACAAGATAATTGAATAATTCCAATTAAATAAAATGCAACTTTGTACACCTAGACGAAACGGCTTGAATTTGAAGTTCACGAGCACATTTGGTGCTTGG